>NQII01000286.1:137514-200809 GCA_002778355.1 Clitarchus hookeri | reverse complement strand
GCGACAACAGTACCTCAGTACATGAGTACGTCAGTAGAACAGCAGTTCAGTGAGACGGAAGCAAATGCGGGCCTTTGCCAAGGCTGCCCACATCGCCGGAGCTCACCATCCGCAGACACATACCAGCGCCAACAGCAGAGTTAAGTATCAAGTCGCCATCCAGAGAAGGCCCCCTCTACAACAACATGACCCTCAGTTAATATGAGTAGCCAAATTAGAGTACCGTACCTCGGAAGTGTTTCTGTATGTTTTTCTATAACTCGAGACGATATATTCGTCCTTCAAAATGAAACAGCAAAAGACTACATTATTGAAATACCCTCAACCTTCAAGGCACATTATAGTCTGTGCTTGGTGGAATTAACTACACCCCTATAAGCCACTCTGTATTCCACAGTGGCATAGTGTCAAGTTAAATAGTCACGCCCAACGTGGGGCCTAGATAAGCCTGCATCAGTTAAATGGGCGCACAACTGTGGGGCATCAAGTTAAATTGGCGCACAACTCTGGGGCGTTACGTTTATGTACTTAAATTGTGTCTAATATCAGGAGAAGATTTATATTGGTTATTTGATATTACAACAAAATTAGTGATTATGTCAATCGTCCGCGATTATAAGGCTTTGATTAAAGTAAAGTAATTATTTTCAATTGAATATTATATATGCAAAAAGGCGATTTCGAGACTTATAGGCGATTTGGGATGGGTACCTACATACTCGTGTAAATGGATAAAAATTGACTAGAAACACTTCTTTGGTAATGAAATAAGCCAATATTGTATAAATAGAATTAATTATTACCAGTTTTATAAAACGTCTTCTTTTTACTGGGGCTTTAACAATACCTTAACTTCAGAGAATCAGAAATAGTTTATTCGGTAGTAGGATATAATGTTTTGGATTTTGTTTTAAGCTATTGGGAAAATTTTGTTTGTCAGTTTTAAAGTATTATAAATTTTTTCGCGAAGGTCTGCACACTCTTAAAATTACGCGTCTGGACAGTAATTTCATCATGAAAAAGGTGATGGTTCCGTAACAGCCGGTAGTATAAGATGAATATAAGTATTTGTGAGCACATAATGAACTTTGTTGAATTCCATGCGAGCTTCTGCTGTTTAATTAATAAATTTTTGGTGCAGTGCGCTGTACTTAAGATGTACACTGCTATAAAGCAATAATTATTACACGCGTATTTTAAAATCGGAGACAGTTATCCATCTGGGGACAGCTCACGTATTTTTATAATTAAATGCTTTAGACAGGTTAACATGTCATCCTATTACATATGAGGCATTTCTTGTTGTCGCATGTGAATATCTTGCAAAGTGCCTAGCCATAGAACTTTGGGGCGTGATTTGGCCAGCAAATGGACGGTAATATTAATGAAATAAATATTCTGGCCTGTCGGATGTAAAATTTTGTTGCTTCGATGATACAGAGTTTCTTGTCATTTTCTGTTTGTTATAAGTAAGTCAATTTATGTAGCCGTGGTGCTATCTGTAGGAACTCACTGAAACTATTTTGGGTCATTTGAAAAGTACATACACAAGAAAATGTGCTTGGCGAGAAATTAAATTTTTAGATTTACGATCGTATTAATTATTCCAGACGTATTATCTATTGCTGCGTATTTTCATAATGATCACACAATATTATATTTCAAACCTTAATTGTATCGAGTCGTAACAAAGTTAATGTTGCTTTTAAATATTGCTAGTATTCTACATTCAGGTAGGCATGCACTATTGTATTTGTAATGTCGTGATTTCATTCTCGCGCTTGCGTGATGCGTTAATATAAATATACTGGAAGTTATGCGCGTAATACTTAAGTTATTAATATATATACAATAGGAAACTATTTGTCACCACTTTATTTACTAACATATAAATGTGTGTACCGTCCTGGCGCTAGACGTGTTAGCAGGCAACACATTTTTTTTTAAAGTCGTGAAACGTGTATTAAAATACTTCTACGTATCAAGTGCACATAATAGATAATCACTAAGACCACGATTGTAAAATATGCTCTGTGCTGGTACCATATGTCATAAAAACCACGCAAGGTCTACAATAATTTACATTAGACTCGCTGTCTTGTTTTCAGTAACACTCATACTTCGAACCGAAGAAATCTGAATTAATAAGGTTTCCTGGTCAAAATAATTTACTATTGGTGTTTCCTTTCGTGCTTTTACAACAGCTCTAAAGATTTGGGATGGACGAGTTTGATTTTACAGTGTCCAGTTGAGTTGTATGTAACTAGAATCAAGTCGGGTATAACATTTTCGATTTAAATTCATTTTATGCCACAAAAAGGCTATAGGATAAGCATTTTTTAACGAAATATTATGCAAAATGATATTACCGTGTAAAGTTTGTCCGTAATAACATGGCCATATTTTTGTCATACTTTTTCATAATAAAGAAATATATGTTACACTAAAACGTGGCATTTTACTTCACTGTGATATGATACCGGATGGAAGATGATAAGATTCAGCTAATGCTTGTTCTGTATGTAAACCGTGCTACAACTTTCAATAATGTTATGAGCATTGCAATATGTGTGGGGTTTTTAAGGTTATGTTAGCCTAAAATGAAAACTACTCAACCAATTTCGCTCGAACAAAAACTGAATATATTGGTGCGGCGTATAGAAGCTAAAAATGGCCACACACATGCATATTACCATGTGCAACATGTAATGTTTGGAACATCCTTACATTACAGAAGCATGTGTAATACTAACAGCTGCCTATATACGGAATGAGCCGAAAAGATGTACCAATTTTCAAACATCTATTCTGCAACAATGGTAACAGTTCAAAACCATTTAACTATATCACAGGAAAGGGAAACTAAATTCTTTTTCGTTTGTTTTAAAAATTACATTTTCAAGGTGGTGGCCGCCATTTTCGACACACACTGCAAAACGATTTCGGAATGCTTCGACGACTCGCTGGGCCATGCTTGCAGGAAATTTCCCCACGAATAAGCATCCGTAATTGCTTTCACAGTTTGTGATCGTAGTGTGTAGACATTCCAGTGTGTTTGAATAATTACATCTTTAGGGTGGCGGCCGCCATATGCGACACTGCGAAACGATGTGTGAATGTGTCCATAACTCACTGCGTCATTTTCCCAGGCCATTGTTGAATGGCGAGGGAAGGATTGTAGGGTGATGGAGTGGGGGTGCTTTGACATGTCACGGCGTGTAACGGTACAGTGGCAACATGCCTTGGTCAGGTCTGCACCGTGCTTGCGTTGTCGAAATGTTTTTTTTTTTAAACAACGAATCCGTCATTGCTATGCAACGCGCCTTCCGAAGGCACTTCAAAATTCCTCCTAATTGCAATGTTCCAAATAGGGAAAAAATTCATAAGTAGGTCACGACATTTAGACAGATCGGTTCAGCATTTAAGAGAAAGTCTCTAGGCCGTTCTCGGACAGCACGGATACCTGAAAACATCCGATCTGCGAGGAAATAAATAGTTCAGTCACCTAGACGGTTAGCACGCAAACATGCCATCGCCTAAGGCAACATTTTCAACTCAGCGGTAGCGTGAAAAAGCAAAACTTTCGTTATTAGGCTGAAACCAACCATCGTCAACTTCATCAGAGATCTCTGCACAGTGAACGTGTAACATTTTTTGTGTCGTAGGTCCTTATTTTTTTTAGGAGAGAAGGGAAACAGTCACCGTCACTTCATACTATTACATCGGAATGCTGGAAACCCTTTCGTAGCCTCACCTGGAAAAAAGGGATGTATAATATGCCTGGTTTCAATAGGATGGGGCAATGGCGGACATGGCTTGGAGATCGATGGAAGTTTCACGGGACATATTTCCAGGGAAGGTGATATCCTTATGCTGTGATCTTGGGTGGCCAGCACTTTCGCCAGATCTTGCTCATGCGATTTCTTCTTGTGCGGATATCTCAAATCGAAGGTGTACACAGATCGACCTCAAACTCTGGAAGCACTTAAGGACGACATACATCGCAAAATTGTGGCTATTCCTTCAGGCATGGTCCAGCGAGTCATGGAAGCATTCCAAAATCGTCTCGCAGAGATTGTCGAAAATGGAGACCGCCACCCTGAAAATGTAATATTTTAAACACTCTAAAAAAACGTTTTGAGTCGCCCTATCCTGTGAATAATTAAGTTATTCCTAAATGTTGCCATTATTGCATAATTAATTTTTTGAATTTGGGTGTATCTTTTCGGCTCATCCTATATTATCTTCATTCGCTGCAAAGTATTTCAAGTAGATATTGTGGCATCACTATTGTCCACATAACAAACAGTTGGCTGAGAAGATTTATGAAAGAGACGAAAGAAGCACAATTCAATAAGCCCGCAATCAATCACTAAACTGTTACTAATTATGTTGTCATTTAAAGAAAACAGACAGTATCCGAATACTAATTCAGTACATCGAAAGGTACTTCAATTAATATTTTATTTGTATCCTGCATGAGATTTCGCAGAAAATCATAAATACTGTTCAGTTAACAGTTGGATGCACATTCAGAACACCAAAATTTAACAAATTAACTCAAATCAAACCATCATAAGTGATATATATGTTACATGGGTACTTTACAGTCTCATTGCCTTAATATAGTCTGTCGTCAAGCAGCTTCAGATTTAGTTTTTTCAATAAATCTCAAGTATTACCGAATGTCGCCTAATATTCCAAGTCATTGTTTTAGTGTTTAGCGCAACTTTTAAAGATAGTAAAATAAAATTCGTGACTCATGAGAGGTGAAGTTGAGAAGAGATCATCTAACTTTGGCATGTCAGCATATAATGTTTACGGGTGCTTTATTTGTTAGCTTACTATCTCAAAGCATCGAAACTTGACTTGCAGGTTCACTGATTTTATGTATGTTGGAAACATACTCAACTTGAATGGCAAGTCAATCTCTGGTAGTTTGACTCAACTTTTTGAGTCTAGGCCAACCACTAGTAAAGATGGAAATGTAGCATTTGTATGCAAAAATAAATTACTTTATCTCAATATCCAACACTCGACCTACTTAGGATGGCAAAGCTTGGACACAGTCAAAACTTGCGCCATCTTATGTAAGTTGTTTGAAAACATGGTGAGAATTGAGATTAACATTTTACTTAAGAATCAGTTTCTATGATATAATATTACAAAATAGAGGTTATAATTGATGTTGTTACTGCAAGTTAAGTCATTCAAATGCTTTCACAAAGTTATTATATTTGAACTACACAATTATTTCCTTCTCGAAGTAGGTTTGGACAACTGTTCCCTATGCAACTCTATTCATCACAAGTTAGGAACAGTAATCTGTGTTTTCACAACACCAAAGTTTTGTGAGTTTGAGTTTAGCCATTTTGTTTATATAGGCTGTTTACGGTTGTCTGAGCGCTTTTAAAATTCACCTTTGAAAAATGTCATGCCCCTACCTGATTTTTTGGGTACACAACGAGCAAACAACTAAAATCTAGAACAATGTAGGTAACTAGTTAATTTTTAACGACACATAACGGATGGTTCAGTCTTCCTTGATTTCACTTTCACACATAGATCAATTTCAGTAAGTAACTTTATAAAATCTAACATAATTAACCTTACATAATTTACTGAGATCATAATAATTAGGTATTTGAGAATGCTAACAAGTCTCATTCTTATAATTATTACAGAAAAATGGATCGTAGAAAACAAATAGTGTTAATTGTGTCACCTACCAGTCGACTTCTAATAGAACTACAAATATAGCCTGCGGCCGAAAAGGCCCTTTCAGCTTCTACACTCGTCGGATTTATTGTCAGAAAATAATCATGAATAGCAGACAAGTATTCTCCTCAAACTCCTTCACTTTCAAATGCAGTCACTTCCTATTTTAGTACTTTGTCAAAATCTTTCTCTTTTTTAGTATGTATGGCATAACACGTCGTTTCTTGCTGGATTTGTAATTGTAATTCTTCCTGTAATGCCAAATCTTTTTTCAGTGATGGTGAATCTAAGTTCTTCTCTACTATCTGTTCCACATTTTCGTTAGATTTATCATCCTGAATAAGTCTTTCTAAAAAAAATTTCTTTTCTAATCGTATGACTTTTTTCTTTGGCATAGTAAATGTATCTTCAGCTCGGTTTGTATCTTCATGATATTTCTTTGGATTCTGTAAGTATATTAATATTACTGTTACTACAGTGCGGTGTTCTTTAATCCTTGTACGTAGTGCTTCAGATAATTCAGTACTTAAAACCGTGTCATGAGTGAGCAACTTCTCTAAAACAAATTTTAGTGTTGTTTCAGCAGTTAACAGGGTCGAATCTCTTCTGCATAGGGCCTCTACAGCCTATTTAAATGGCTGCAACCTGTCAATCAAGTCTTTTATTTTCGATCATTCAAGGTCACTAAATTTTATGTCAGATCCTACATCTATTAAAGCATTATCGATACACACTTTCAGCTTATAAAACCTTTCTATCATAGACAGAAGACTATTCCAACGTGTGCGGCAATCCAAAATAAGGCTTAATTCCTAAGGCTTAATTCTTTACCTGTATCTTCTTTCACATACTTTTGCAGATACATATCGTATTTAGTAGGCGATCTTTTGAACAGCTTCACCAATTTTCGCACTTTTTGAAGAAGATCATTGTATCGAGGAATTACTTCAGCCCTAGAAAGATAAGGATGACGAGGATCTGTTATTGTTACTGTAACTCCTTGTTCTTCAAGAGCATCATTCGTTTTGTCTTTATCATCTGTATCTGATTCATTAGATGTTGTTGGCGATGATGCTAGGTGTTCTTCTTCCTTTTCTTCATTCTTTTTATATAAAACCTCGACCACGGCTAATTGTAACCCGTGTGCGAAGCACAGTTGCTGATAGCAATTCATGAGCTTAACTACTTTGACCATGACACTTGCGCCGTCAGTACTCATACCAATAATATCAGTATCAGAATCGAGACCGAAACTTTCTAAGCGGTTTTTTATTAGACTGATAGTATGTTTCGCAGTACAAGAACCATGTATTCTAATCAAGCCCAGATTAAAGTGTTTTTCTTTTTGGTGTACATTTAGGTTCAAATATCGGTGATTTTTTTGCGACGTCCATTAGTCAAAACTCAAAGAGAATCTTTTTCCTTGTTTCTTAAGACATTCGAACTCAATTATTAAGTCGGTTTTGAAGGTATTTGCAAAATTTGTAACTTTAGATCTTATAATGTTTAGTGAATTAGGAAGTTGAAATCCGCTTTTTGAAAACAAATATTTCAAATCTGGTGACGTACGAAATAAACTGACAGGCACACCATTTTTAAAGACCATTCTCGAGATCATCTTTTCCATCGAGTTTTACTTTTTAAAATAACTGTCAATTGTTTTAGACTTTTTCTTGGGTATTTTCTTCTCACAAATAATATCAGCTGAATCAGTTTTTGATGTGGATGGTTTAGGAAATGAATTAGAATTCGGACGTTTTAATTGACTATTTTCAGAACTTAGATCAATGCAATGA
This sequence comes from Clitarchus hookeri, assembly GCA_002778355.1. Classification (NCBI taxonomy): domain Eukaryota; kingdom Metazoa; phylum Arthropoda; class Insecta; order Phasmatodea; family Phasmatidae; genus Clitarchus; species Clitarchus hookeri. Next base: position 193,295 of record NQII01000286.1, on the reverse strand, counting down.
TTTGTTCTCAAATGTGTTTTTAAACCTTTATAAGAACCTTTTCTTATTTTTAATATGTTAGAGCACAATGTGCATTTAGCGTTCACAGAGTTGTCTTTTTGCATTTTTTTTTAATAATGCCATACACTTTTCTCACTGTACCCACCATAATCCTCCTAATTTTGGCTTGGTTTTGAAAGTGACATGTTTTGAAACTTTTGTCAACTAGGCTAGTAGTACGAGTAGTACGTCTGTAACAAATAAAATACAAAATATATTTAACTACAATTTTAATTCAAATATCTGTTCATTTACGTAACTCAACCCAATTCATTCCTAATAATTCAGACGATTTGTGTGAAGTATCCGGCATTACTTATTTAATAATCTTTTATATCATTCTCACACTCATAAGTGGAAGTAGTGGAACGTAACGTAAACATAATTCATTTATCAATTGAGGAAAAACAATGTCTATTTAAATAAAACACTTTTTAGCGGATACTCTCGCGGTTTATTTTTCATTTTATCCTAAATCTTAAATCATTAGTGCTCGCGTAAATACAAGAAAAAATGAGTATTTACTTACATTTTGACGAAGCAGCGCGACAAAACAAAACATACATTTGTTGACTCCAGCGAGTCGAATACTGGAATGATACTGATGACTGAGCACGTGGCGCGACGCGGCGGCGCGGCGTGGTGGGGCGAATCAGCGTCGAACGACTCGCACGCACACGCACCACGCATTTAAAGTACCTACTCATGCAACAGCGCGATCATTTTGCCAAAAATTGCTATCACCGGATTCGGTACCGGATCCGATACCAATATACCGGATCCGGTAAACGTTTAGTGATGCCGGATCTGCCGGAATACCGGATCCGATTTTCCGGATTGCAATCCCTAACACTAATGTCATTCACCCAGTAAATTGGGTAACGACAGATATAAAATAATTCCATATTTTGAAATTGATTTTGAAGTGCTAAGTGAATATTTGTGAATGCTGAAATTATTTATTTTGCTTTGGCTTTTTTAATTTACGCAAGTATAAGAATTAGTACATTTGCAAAATATTTATTTTTCTACTCATTACACAGTTGTCCTTGACCAATTCATGAATAAAGTGATCAGGCCCCTGTCCATGTTATTTCATGTTCGTAGTTTCAATTTTTTTGGTTTTGTTTGCAATGGGTTTGTATACATGTCTGTCTCTTTGAAGCCTGACTACACAGGTTGAGTTAAAAGAATACCGCAACTTTGAAGGTCTATAATATCAAAACCAAACAACCAATCAAATGAACCACGGAACCGTGAGGTTTGTTTACCATACTTTCATAAATGTTCAATGTACCACCATGAGCGGCCCGAACGACATCTACGCTATAAACAAACTCGTTCCACATTCTTGTCAGCATGTCCGGTGTTACGGTTTGGATGGCGTTCGTATCTATCGGTTTGAGGTGGTGAGTGGGAAGCGAACTCGCATTCGATATATCAATGTGATGGGGACTGGTTGATGTTTCCTTGCCCAGAACGAGGTAGACGATGCCTTCGTGTCTAAGCTGGCTGTTAGCGATAAAGCGACGTTCCATACAAATGGTAAGGTGAACCGGCACAACGTGCGGATATGGGGTCAGGAACCTCCACATGAAACCACCGAACACGAGCGCGCTTCCCCCAAAGTGAACGTGTTTTGCGCTGTATCCAAAGACACTGTTTTCGGCTCTTTCATTTTTCACGAGCCCACTGTTACTGGAATCCCTTATTTGGACATGCTTACAGAGTGGCTGTTTCCTTAGTTAGAAGAGGCGGCGGGAGACTTTATTTTCCAGCTGGATGGTGCGCCACTCCATTGGCACCTAGCTGTTCGCGGATACCTAGAATGAGACGTTGCCGCAATGCTGGATTGGTCGAGGAGCAGCTGGTGACCAGGTTCTTCATCACTGCCCCTCAAGAAGCCCGGATCTTACCCCGTGCGGTTTTTTTCTATGGGTGTACATAAAGGATCAAGTGTTTCGTCCACCAATGCCTGCTAACATTGACGACCTCAAAACGAGAATTATGGACGCCATCCTTACCGTAACACCGGACATGCTGACAAGAGTGTGGAACGAGTTTCATTGACATTTATGAACATATGGTAAACAAACTTCACAGTTCCGCGGTTCATTTGATTGATCACCAAAGTTGTAGGTGGTTTGGTTTTTTATTATAGACCTTTAAATTAGTATTTTTCTATTATACTCAATCTGCACATTTGGATATGCTTAGGGCTCTCTGATTTTCACGAAAATATTTCAGCATTAGCTCTATTTCGAAACACTTAAGTTCAGATCCGTTTTTTTGATTGGATGATTTCAACTGTTGTGGGTCTAAGGTGTGTGCTTAATTTACGTGACCCTCGCTTCTGACTAATCCCGTATTACACCTAGTCACAACAAGCAGTTACTGTGCAGTACAAATATGTGCTCGTGCACACATCAAACCCATCAACCATGCATTACAAAACTTTCAAGCAACCCGAACTTACGTTCGTGCAACGTGACCCATTACGCCCCGTTGTAATGCGTGCGCTAACGAGGGAAACAGGAAACGGCATGAAAACTTTGTATTTGACCAGCGTGGCATGTTTCCCCAGGGCACAGAGTAAATGGGGACCCCAATCAATTAGTTAATTTCAGAATAATATACTACTTGTATTATTACTTACCGGACATTGGTTGTTTCATGTAACGTAAGATATTAGTCTCAAAAACACGTAATTAACAAGTACATCCATTACACGCTCCCTTCTGGAGACGTGACAATTAATAGAGAAAGAAGGTGCACAATTCAACTATTAATTAAAGTGACATGTTACAAAATGTGAAAGTGAAATTCATAACAAATAAAAATGTGATATAAATATTTCGTTAATACCACAAATAGTTGGGCTAAGGCCGCCCTTCGACGTCACCAGGCCGCCTCTTTAACGTCATTAGGACGCCCCTCCGGGCAAGTCCGGTGGCCGAACATTTAATTCAAATAAAGCAAAAATCAAGCAACCAGTCAACAGCAATAGGGAAGACGTGCTACAAATAAAATAACGTAATTTCTGGAATTATCAAAAATCTCAACAAACATTTGTTTAAATTGCCGTTCAGTTTCGAGTTTACCCATCTGGTGCATAAGCACTTCCTTAAATAAAAAGAGGAATTTCACTGTATTGTGTACAGTACAATATGTCAATTGTGCTTTTGATATCAGTTTTATGTGTCACATTATTTATGCTCCAAGTTTTGGGTGCCATCAAATCGTAAAGGACCGATCGGGTGACGCCATGATTTTCAGTCGTTATCGGCAGTCTTACAGGTGAGATCGGCGTCAGGCTGCTCGGGGCACTTTAACTTTTGTTTAACTGATTTTCGCTTACAATAGTTCATTAACACTACACCTTAATTTAATAGCCCCGAGTCGTGCCCACCAGTCTCGCGACTCGTAGCCCCGAGTCGTGCCCACCAGTCTCGCGACTCAGACCGGAGAGCTTTACTAGTTTCAGTCATTCATGGCAGATAGTCGCTTGCTCAACAGCGGAGCTTTGTGCGCCGTGTCCGCTTACCTAGTTTGGAGTATAAGCATTTCTATATAGTGAACTTAGAATATTAACACTTTGGCCTATACAAAATATATTACTTGTCTCCGTCATTTCACAACCTGACCGCTTCACGGTTATTCTAGGACCCGGTCTTCTCCAGGAAAGAGTTTAAATACTCAAGTATTAATTGTCTGACTGTATAATACTCGCGGGGCGTACGGAACTGCCTACAGTTCCGTTGACCACCGCGAATAAGACGCGAGTTAATAGGGCTGGGTAAATCACGCTGCACACCGCTGATTATTATCTCAGCATAGACCTTATAACCTTGGTCGTGTCAGAATAGGGCATATTTAGTGTCAAGTGAGTAAATACTGATTGGTCCATTCAAGTAGAGAAATGCCTTCTTCAAAAAAATAAGCAGCCAATAACCAAATGAAAGCTGCAAATGTAGATATAGGATCGCATATATATTGTGGACAAAACAATTTTTGCAAGTATCAGGGGGCCCTAGATATGCTGGTAAATGAACATCTTTTGAAGCGGTGTAGTAAGGATTTGTGCAGAGTTACCTACATTTTTTGACGACAAATTCCCTTAAAATAAGACGATGAAACCGAGAAATTCGTTCATTCCAACTTAATAACATAGTAGGCCTATAGTTTAGATTTGTAGGAGTCCCATAGATAATGTTCCGCCTACCTGGTGCTATTTTAAGCATTACAAGCAAGCGAGAGATGAGGGTAGCACTGGCATCTCAAGTGATTCAATACTACTATGTGCAAGGCTCTGAACTGGTGTGCTTGCTCTTTCATCGTCTAGCTTTTACAGTAAAAGTTTGAGCGTTGACACATAAAATTTTGTTACTGGAAATTCAAATGTCAAGCTCAATAGCTTCAATTGTATTGACACTGAATATTGTTAAGACAGCAGTCTGATATGTTAGACAATATCGAAGGGCTTTAAATAATGCTTGCAATACGCATAATGCATTGAAATAGATGTATCTGAAGTGCATTTTTGTATAAAAAGAGATTTTGTGCACCTGAAATAGTTTGTATAAAAATCACTGATTTCAAACTCGTTGGGACATAGTTCATGCGCCAAACATGTGGCATCCTTAAAAGAGGGATACAATTAGTGTGACATTCTGAGTTCTTCTCTATTTTTTGATTTTATTTAATTACCCTCCTGTAAATTTTAAGATAATAAATGTCTGTTGTGTCTAGTGTTGTTTGCAATGTCCATGAGTGAACTAAAAATTTTAGGTCTCCAGACATATTTTGGTAACTTACAAAACAATGGTTTTTTGAATTTGGTTACAATTATACAACTTGTTCATAAGTATTTTCGTTTGCAAAACTGAACATGACTAAGAAAACCCACATATGCACAACAGAACATCAATAAATCTGTTTGGCTTTGGTATCATCGATAAAAAAGCTTTTGTGTTTTTGCAGTATGTAGAATATTGTGTTGGATGCAGAGGTATTTAAAATTTGTGGGAGATTTGGAATAACTTTTATCTTGGTATTTGCAATGTAAAATGAGATAAGCAATCATTGTGATTGATGAATCTCACGTGGTGTATCGAAAGTACGTCTTACCTCAAAAAAATTTATAATTCACAAAACAAACAAATTGTTAAGAATAGAACAGTGGATATATCCAAATTCGCAGACTTTTTATAGTTTTTAATATAATAAAATAAAAAAAATTGTTCATTAAATTATTACTAAATTCTTTTAAAAACCAATGTGGGAAATGGGTACCTATAAGTATTCCAATTGAGCGTTTGTATGTGAATAAAGTTCTATAAAGTAATGAAACAAATTTGGATGGTGTATATGCAATTTCATTGTCATTGAAGAACAGGAAAAATGAGAGGAGGGACAGAACAGACACTCGAACGAGAAAAAGTTAAACTATCATATCACTAGATTTTTTTAAAATTATTTTATGTTGACAAGCAAGGTCATCTGCAAAATCTTCATGGTACTGTAGCATAATTCTTAAAATTATCGCTTAAAAAGGGAATTTGTTTTGTTTAGAGGTTTTTTGTTCATACGGTTGTAGTAATATATCTCGGTGCTTTGGTGCCACGTTTCTATTTATTTTAAAAGCTCTAAAAATTTGCATGAATAAATTTCTTCTTGCATTTGCTACTTATATAAAAATCAATTTTTTTTTCTCTTTTCTACAATATTGTTAACTAATCCAGAAAACATTTTTGTGAAACCTGCTGTGAAGATTTATTTATTGTACACTTCAAAAAAATAAAGAATTAAACTGTGGCTTGTGTGATATACAGTACTTGCAAATTAATGTGATATTAATGGTGCCACAAACGAATCACCATAACAGAATAAAATCACCATAAAAAGTTGTGAACAAATAAACAGAGAAGTTGGGCAATGTTGTAATTAGAGAAACTAAGTTATACCTGCTTTTCATTAATTTGATGACTTAACAGGCATTACAGCTTTTACCATTTTCTGCTGGATCAATGCTCTTACACTTTTTTTCCTACTCACCATTGGCAAAACAACAAATTTAGCTGCTTTGAGGCACTTTGTGTTCGGCTGTTGATGCCTGGTTAGAGATATTAATAAATATGCTAATAATGGCCAACATCTGAGTTTGAGTCATGCTAAATCAATTTTTGCCACATTCATCATCCTAACCACATATGTGTAAGTGGTATATTTTATCCCAATAGTATGTTGACATCAGCATTATTCCTTTATAACATCTATACTTCTGGTGTATAAGTAACAATATTATAGCCGAGTTTGTTTGTAAATTTTCTTGTAATTAATTTGTTGAAAATGGGTTTCAATATTGGTTAATACGTATGTGATTTTCTTGTAAAAAGCTTCTGTGGCATATTTTGTGCTGGCATTAACGCAATTGACTGTTCTGCTGCAGGATGGTACAAACCTCCAAGACATGGTTTCAGAGAATAAGGAAGCAAGATGTAACAATTTACAGCTGTACATTCTCTCTGTGAGAGAAACATCGAACCAATATTTTGTAGTTGCTGATGAAACAATCATGTCATTGGGAATAAAATCAAATACCGTATGTGTGTTTGATGTTGTTTAAATTCAAGTAGGTGTGAAATTTGTCTACGTGTATTCTCTAGAATTTATTTAAAACTTCATTGAAAGCATATCAAAGTATAAGGTACTACAGCAATACAGAATGTTTCAGCACTAAAAATATTACACTCAGTAACATTGAAGTGACTAAATATAAATTAATGTAGGCTGCTATGTAACAGTTTTTGTTTGTCTGTTGAGCCTAGGTGACAGCCAGTGGGGATGAATGTTATACAAAAAAAAGCATAACTTTCACCATATCTTGAAAACTGGTGGTCCCACCAAAAACTAAAAAATTCTTAAATACTGGCGTTAAATATAACTTCTAACTCCCAGCGTGTAAGAAATCTGGTTCACATTTACCCTGCTGTTTGGGGTGAATCTAGTTCAGACCAGGGGGAATGTGACACACCTCTGTAACTCCATCGCAACAAAGATTTACAGTTAACGTGAGTGATTTTGTGACAGTTTAGTCTAAAATGCATAAAAAAACCTAAGTAGTGTAAATGCATGTTACGGACACAATATTTTGCACAATTGTTCATATATTTTATATTTTAATATAAAATCAAAATGGAAATAATAATAATATAGCAAGATACTTCTACTGTATGAAGTGAAAATACATATTTACAACATACAAATCTTTCTCCAAAAAAATTGGTATTACAAAGTTAATAACAAATGCAATGTATTTTTGTACAAATTTTAATTCCGTTAGTAAATGCAACTGATAAATATTAAGTGGTCTTTGAATACGTTGATTGGCACTATCCCACGTAAATACCATTGTATCCCAATTATCCCACAACGTTCAGTTCTAATTACCCACAAACAATTGATTCTTGTTGATTTTTATAAAATATTTACAATAAATAGTTTTGCTAGGAAATATAGTTGAGCTCAAATTCTATATTCTACTTCAACGCATATAGCCAGAGCATAATTATATTTGTACAGTTCTTGTATCAGTAAGTGTTATAGCCAAGTTTGTAAATAACTTAATAGTTAATTATCGATTTTCAAACTGGATTTATTTAAAATAGTAACTTTGAATTATGTAAAATAATTATTGGACAACTGTATAATTTTTTTATTCTTTGAGAAATATCATATAATTTAACCCCATTTTTACACTTCGTGAAAAAAAATTGTTTTCAATTGTAGAAATAAAAAAAATTGAAATTAATATTATATCAGTATTAAATACGGCCAAAAAAAGTGGTGCAAATGACTGAAAGTATAAAAATAGGGTTGCATATTTTTGAATGTACTCATGTTCATTTTGTATTTGATACAAGTTACAGCTGCTTTATGCAGGTAATTAACATTTTCTGCACACACATAAGTGTGTGTATTAATTTTCAGGCTGGGAATAGTAGCCTGCATGTAAGCAATTTTTAAAACAAGCGTGGTTTAATGTATAAGTCTGATTTTCAGTTCATAGTGACTGATATGTCTATTACTAATTGTTTAATATCGGAATAATTCATTGCAAAATTTTGCGTGATAGATTACTTATTTTGAATACGTAGTTCCAAAACAAATTGTGCTTATTTCTTAAGTATTCATTCTCAAAAGCAAGTTTTTGAAGTATGTGCACTTGAGTAATAATTATTGTTGTACTTATAGCCATACGGTAATGTATCCTTACACAAACTGAAAATGGCATATATTTCGGAAGTAAGTGGAGTTTCTATTATCCGTCAGTCTCGGGACCGTCACCGTGACGGTTGAGAGAATAGACAGATAATAGAAATGCCCCCCCCCCCCCNGCGTTCATCATTTTATAAAGACACGACAGATACTAGCGATAATAATGTATACGATATTAAGCACTGTATTTTAAACATGTAGCAATCAATAAAAGTAGTGTATGTACAGCACAATATGAATTTGATATTAAATATTGTAGACTTCTGCTTATTATGTCGATAAAATAACAAAATTGAATACAGTATTTATGTTCAGTAGTATAATCCTACCTAAAAAAAGTCTGTCATTTTCCTTTATTGTAATACTCCACAGGCTGCCGTGTTGCGTATCTTACGTAGGAGTAATATTTGTGAAGCGTCTGCCTCTTCTTGTTGCTCGTACCATTCAATGCACTTGGAAAACATGTTTTAGCGTCACTGTGGCTCATTATTTTGGGGCAATCCTTGAGTGTATCATCCTCTTCTTCTTCACTAAAACATTCTACCTCCTGTGGTGCACTTAATACAAGTTCCTCATTATTTAATACTTCAAAGCCTCCGTGAAATCTTTCAATTCCCAGTCATTCACTTACTTCACCTATTGATGTGTTTTCTCCACCTGGAATCCCTTGACACAGAAGTAAAATTTCCTCAAAATTTTCAGATTTGTTTATGGCCTCATTCTCGTTTACAGTCTCAGGCCACAGTTAGTTCCAGCCCTCTTTTAATGTTTCTTCTGGTATAAATTGCCATGCTGCAGCGACATTAAAAATTGCGTCCATAATAGTGTATGACCTCCAAAACTGCTTTACACTTATTAATTCATCCCCAACGCAAACAACTTTTTGAATAAAGCATTTTCGATAACGTCGCTTCATGCTTTCAATAATAACTTATACATGGGCTGAATTAGTGGGGTAGTGTTAGCAGGCAAAAAGTGGCACGTAATTTTTCCATCGTCACTTAGTAAGTCATGAGAAGGATAAGTTGGCGCATTGTCCATTAATAACATGGCTTCTTCAGGCAATCCGATCGATTTTAAATGTGATTTTACATTTGGCACAAACACACTGTGGAACCACTCATTAAATATATCCTGGCTCATCCAGATACTTTTTTGTGCATAATATTTGGCAGGTAAGATGTTTAAATTCATATTTTTGTTTCGAGCTCCGAAAAATCTAAACCCAATGATTAGTAAAGGAAACCTATGTCTACCGTTTGCATTCGCACACACCGTAACAGTTATGCTGTCTTTTTGCATTTTAAAACCAGGTGCAGATTTTTCCGATAAGGAGGATAAGGTTTTCACGGGAAGTGTTTTCCAATTTAGGCCAGTTTCATTACAGTTGTCAACCTGCTCTCTGACCAAATTTATATCTTTTATTTCTTTGATTAGTTTTTCCCGATATTCTACAATGACTCTACTATCAGCGCTTAGTTTTTCACCCGATATATCCAACTGCCTTNGATTAGTTTTTCCCGATATTCTACAATGACTCTACTATCAGCGCTTAGTTTTTCACCCGATATATCCAACTGCCTTATGCCATGTCGACCCTTAAATTTATCCAGCCAACCTATAATAGCCTTAAATGAAGGATTCCCATCAAGCTTCTTGTTCATCTCGATTGCTTTAGCCATTATTACGGGCCCAGAAACTGGTATCTCTTGACTGCGGGCTTGAATGAACCACTGATACATTACTGTATATAGTTGGTCCAGTTTTGCTGGCTTCGTTTTTCTTAGTTTAACATCTCTGTCCGTCGTTTGCATTTTTGAAAAACGACCTTCGATTTTATCTGCATCTTTCTTAATATAATTTACTGTCGTCCACCGGATTCCATATAGCGGAGCGATACTCGTCGCGCTTTCTCCTTTACCCAGTCGTTTTATAATTTCAAGTTTTTGAGAAAGTCCCAATACAACACGTTTCCGTTTCTCAGACATTTTTAAACACACTACGTTTTGACAACAAACTGAGGACAATGACTTGCTGACTAAGTGACTACCGCTACTGAACCGACTGTACGAATGGGAGGGCGGATGAGTGTCTAGGAATTCCGGTAGGGTGGCGAGGAAGACGGAACGATTCTACGAAATACATATGTAGGTTGTACATAAACAAATAATGTGAGTCATTCGCATTCCGCACAGCACAGAATGTATTTTTACTGGGTATATGTATAACAGTTCAGTGAATGTATTGTTCAACTCAATAATGTGCTTAATTTGACCTAATATGAAGCGAGAAAAAAGTTATTTGATTTTTAGTTTATTAAGTTTGTTTTTTGTATCCAATTTTATTATATTACTTGTGTGAGTTTACTGACGGTTAACATAAACTCACGGTTAAAAGGGTGACGGTTAACCGAAACTCCACTTTATACAGAAGCTGAGTCTCTACTTGTCTGTTGTTACCTACGGCGGCGTCATCCGCAATCCCATGGCCGGTAAATGCAGTGTTCACAGGCTGAGTCTTTCTTGTATGTTGTTACTTACAGCTTCGTCATCCTTGATCCCATTGCTGGCAAATGCAGTGTTCACAAGTCGAGTCTTTACTTGTCGACTTTCTTGCTTCTCGTAGGAATGTATAAATTTCATCAAATCAAAATACCACAACTTTGGCACACGAACAAAACTATTCCTTTCAGAACATTTTATTTTCTTTCATTCCCGATTATAAGAATCCCGTAGAGATTTTTTCTTTGACTCACTGAATGTTTGTCAACATCACATTCATACTTCATGCAAAACAACAGCAACTCTCTAAAACCCTTGTAGCTCAAAACCATATTTTTATAACTCGTTTGGTACGTACATAGTCGTGAGGAAGATACCATGTAAAACTCATATCTACCCACACTCACTAGATGTTGACCACGACTGGTACTCGAAGGTAGTGCCTCAGTGACTGTGGTAATGCTAGTAACACATGTGGCTTTTATAGTGGGTGTGATGGGAGATTTTTTTTTTTTATTACCTTATTTTTGTCTACTCCTTAACATCGTCACTAAATATCAATATATCTACCATTTCGTAAGTAAAAAAAAAAAAACTATCATGAACTACAACTGGGTGGATGTAGAGATGTTGTGGATGGAATTGAAAGATAATTATGCTTCCTTCGATATATGCATGAAATATACAATTAGGCATAGAGGTCATTCATATATTTTCCAACTGTATCCGCCACAATTAGCTAAATTTTACGAAAAAATAAACATTTTAGCTTACAACATTGTAATAACACACCACATTAAACAATTACCCTCATAATTTATGCAATACATTCGAGACAATAACATTTTTATTTTCATTTTAAATTTCGATTGTATTTCTTCATATAGTGAGAAAATAATATCGAAATCAAATTCCTGCACTATAAATTACGATTCAGACGAAGATCAAATCTGGCAAACGACGACGGACTTATTTGCGCCGGATGATTCAACTGATGTTGCATTATGGCGGACTTGTGAACCTGTTATATCATCAAAAAAATTTGAGCTGCTTATTCCAATAAATTTAACATTTTGAAACTATTCAAATACGATTATACTAAAATAAAAGAGCTAAAAAAAATTGCTGCTAAGTTTAAGAGCATTCTCAAATAAAAAATAATTTCAAAAAAGTTATCACAACTCAAAGAAACGCCTTTGTGTTTTTTTATTTGTAACCCTCTCCCAGCTATAAATATGTGGACTAGTCAATTGCCAGCATAAAAAATCGTACAGTGGAATAGGAAGGATGATGCCGACCAGATCGACGACTGTTTTTGCAGCAGTTTTGCTGTTTTGCTCAACAAACATCTGCGGAAAGAAACTGCCGTTTTGCTTTCAGACCACAAGTACATCGGAAGATTTGTCCATGGTGAAGGTAATGGATGACGTTTCATTTTTAACAAAGCAGAAGCGAGTAATTAAAGAAGAATCTATTTGCACAAAGTACAGGAATGCTATTTCGGATGTGGTGAATTCTCATGGCAAGGGTAAAAAGTTATCATCGATGGACGATGTAACTGTGTTGAATTTGCCATATTATTATTGCCTTTTGACGGAAAAGGTTTTTGATTACGGACATCGCGTCAATCTCATTACAAATAGTCGTTACAGTTTGGAAAAACACGAACGCAAGACAATACATGGATGTTCACCAATTCAACACAATGGAAAAAATATACTTATTAACATGTATGGTGGTGGAATATTACTGTAAAAATCATATATAACAAAGGAATATTACTGTAAAAAAAGTTACTTACATGTATGGTGGTGGAATATTACTGTAAAAAGCATATATAGTAGAGGAATATTATTGTAAAAAATGTTATAGTAAAATTGGCTTTTTTATTGTAAAGATCTATTGTGTGTATATTCAGTTGTAAAAGAATATTAATATAATGTAATTTTTGTTTTTTATTATTATAATTTTTGTATATAAGACTCTAAATAAAAGAATGGGAAGTTCGCAGAGTTTTCAAGGCAATAATAATTAAAATTGTATAAATTTTAAACGGGGTACTTTTGAAGTATCTGAAAATCTGAATAATGAAAATACAATATATATTTTTCTCGCTTCCAAAATAATAAAATTAAGTGGTTATAAAAACTTTATTCATAATTTTTTAAAATTTATCGTCTTTAAATGATTATATTTTTTTCTGGATTTTAAGGTAAACTTCCAGATAATTTGTATCATGAATGAGCAAGAAAAAGGGGATATCTGATTAATAAAATTCCTATTAGACAAAATACCTTAATAATATCAAAATGTTTAAATAAATTAGAATCTAATTTTGCGATTTTTAAACCTTCGCATAAAGTTTCCTTTGAAGATATTATCGGCTTGGCAGAAATAAAATCAGAAAACAGAAAATTTTTTGTAAAATGAATTGAATTTAAATCACTGAAAGTTTCTCAAATTCTTGATATTAGTAAAATTCGTAATATTAACAAAAGGTATATCGCCTCGCGAGATTACATGTTTGGTCAAGTTGATTCGGGATATTTGTTCTAGATCGGGTAATTGCATAAAATACAATTTTGAAAAAAAATACTGTTTTCATAATGAACTACACTACTGCAAATTAATCGATTATAAGATTTAAAAATGTTGTCACTTTACAATTATTAGAGCCCCCCATTTACCAGGTTGTTGGAGATTTTGTCTATGGTTTAAATGGGCAAACTACAACATTCAAGTCGTATATCAAAGGTAAAATTCGAGTGCCAAATATCATAAAATTTGGTAATGAAATGATTGCGGCAAAAACTTTCGAGTATTTCGATAAAGATATCTGTTTGCAACCAAATGCTGAGATGGGAAAGTTATCAATTTCCATACTCAATACAGAGAATGATTGGTTGGCAGCACAAATCATTAACAATTTTCAATACTTATAGATCGATCACTTGTTGTTTTTCGAATTCTCCTCTCAGTTTTATAAAAATGATAAAAATTTGACAAGCTTTGATGGCCTATATTTTGAACTGCAAAATAATTTCGTTTTCATTGTACCAGATAAATTAAAAAAAGATTTAATGGTGAAAACGATACGGGATTTGGCCAAAGTAACAGTTGATAGTTCTACATCGCTAGCATTAGAGGTAGTTCAGGGTCCCATTCCCGATCATTTAAAAGAAGAACACGTACTTGTTTATATTCCATTTGGTAACTATTTGTACATTTATCCTTCTCGAAGTTATGTTATAAATCCTCCTTTACAATTCCAAGATTACAATCGAATACCAAATACAAAAACCATCGTGGTGCACGACGAAATTACCTATGCAGATTTAAACACTAATAAATACCGGTTTTTCGCACTCATTCGATCCACTTCGGATTATTTAATAGGAGAAGCGATGGAATTGATCAAAAAGTACAACATTACATTTTTGTTTCAAGTCGAAAACAATTCAGTGGCTCTGATGGACAATCCTAGGATTAAAAAGTATATTTCAAATGCGCACTATCATACCCAAATGTTTGTTCTTTCAAACACACATAATATTATGATATGTCATCCAAACAATATAGCTATTGTTAAGTGACAAGATGATCAAAGTTTCCAATTTTCCTAAGCACCTTCTCCGCCCTCTACTTCCTCCATCAATAAATTCGTGATTGGTTTTTCCAAAACAGTTTTAAACAAGGCAAAAATTTTGAATTTTGATATAAGTAGGTTTAATGTGGCCTTTTTATTAGAACCGAACAGTCATGAGCAAAATAGTCAGGGGGGAGTTTTTGAATCTTCGGTGGAGGCCCTCTATTCACCAATTTACCTGAATTGGTAGATAGTAAACAACCATAAATTAAATTTGGTATATTCTAGAAATGTTCACATGATATATATTAATAAAATTCAAAATTATTTAAACTTGAACGATAGGATAATGAATTACTTCGCATGACTTACTCTATCCCTAATCTTTATCTTCTTTCGTAATTTTACCAAACAATTTGTCAGTGTATTGGCGACAAATTAAGCAACTTTGAAAACCCATTGGACAAAATACACACCTATTTTGTTTTGACTGCTGGATTAAATGATGATTATAATGAAAACCAACTAAATCAACAAGTTGGTAATATTACTTATAAAGTAACCATGTTCATTAGTTCTGTGTATAAATATATTTGTATAGGAGAAAAAAACACTTCTCTACTTCATGATAGAAGTAAATATGAAGCGGTTGTTGAAACGACCAGATCGAATAAAACAATACGATTAGTAATCAGTGATAAACCTAAAAGTTATGTAAATACCAACAACGATAATTTCATGGTCACTGCATCTTTGTACAAATCTTCAGTAAACGAATAATTTCCTTCAAACAATGCAGAATATATGTATAGTGCAATCGATAGTAGACATTATGTCGTAAATCTTTCATCATTCTATGGAATTCCGAGAATTTCTGCCATTTACGAGGGTAAAGACTCAGTTAACATAGTAGTCGAGCCCGAACGTGACTATCGCGGGCAATATTACCATCGAATTACACTATTCAAAGCAACTCTATCCGATGTATACTATTTGGCATGTACTTGGAAATAGCGCCATTTGGAAAAAACACATTGATTGTAAATATTGTCGATTCGTTTACTGGAGATAGTGATATTATTTTCAAAAGAGATCTCTCATAAATGTTTAACGAAAATAACGATTTCCAGTTTTATGATAATATTCAGAGGAACTTTGTCATCATATCAAATACTTCCCCCGAATTTCTAGACGACGGTTTACAATTCGAGGATAATGTAAAGTGTAAACAGTAAAATTTTATTCCATAATAATACTATCACATCCAAAGACAAGTTGGTTTTAGATACAGAAAATTTGAAATTTTCATCGGATTCGTATGTGGATAAATTACAATACATTGAAGAAAATAAAGAGTTGTTCTAGTTCAATACTTCAGATGCCCAAAACAATACCAATAAAGGAGACGTGGCTTATGTATATTGTAGTAATCAACAAAACTTGAGCTTGTTTGATTTACAGTTAAATACAAATTTGGACGACNCGTGGCTTATGTATATTGTAGTAATCAACAAAACTTGAGCTTGTTTGATTTACAGTTAAATACAAATTTGGACGACACACTTACGATTATGATTTACTTTATACACAGTATCTCAATAGCTTCCTTCAATACCATATTGCGATTTANGACGACACACTTACGATTATGATTTACTTTATACACAGTATCTCAATAGCTTCCTTCAATACCATATTGCGATTTACGAAAAAAAAAAACCAACTGCTTTTTATAACAAAGTCGTGATCGCAAGCTTTACTGATCTGAAGAAATATAAACTAAATGCTTATTGCAATGAAATCCATCACTATGAAGGAATGTTAAACTATTTATGTTTATCTAGTTAAAAAATAATTGAAAATATAATCAAAGGTAGTTCTGACAGTGTTTGTATCACGGGATTTTACGATACAACTGATAAAACTGATTTAATGGGGTAAACCGGCTTGCTTGTGTAAATCGATACACTGCTTTAACGTCTCCATATATAATTAAATATCCTTCAAATTTAAATGCAATAAAAACTCTCCACGACTCCAATAAAGAGTTGATAACGGCAGCAGAAACGAGTCAAATGTGTGTTTTCTACAATTCGTTACACCCTTTCCCCAATTTAAAACTCGTAAAAGATAAACCATCTNAACGAGTCAAATGTGTGTTTTCTACAATTCGTTACACCCTTTCCCCAATTTAAATCTCGTAAAAGATAAACCATCTGTTGTTGTTATACACTGGGACTCTACAGACTATGCTCCACCTTTAGGAACTCTTTGGGTTAATATTTGTGCCAAATACTTAAATCCCAAAGTGTGTGTATTTTCACAATCTAAATACATCAGCCATCGTCCAAATGAATATTTTAATTAAAGAGAAGCTAATCCGATACGATTAAAAGAAGAAGAAAATACACTATAAGAAATCAACCAACAGTACCCCTTTATTTATTTAGTACATTCGGCTAAAGATGGTATTTCAGAACCCCGTATAGAGTATGTGGAAAATACAAAGCAATATTACTACAAATATTTTATTCATCGACCTAAAAGAAAAAGGAATAATCAACATCAACTCCTCATTAAATTACATGTGTATACTACCGATGACGACTTGAAACATATTTTACGCATTACTAATAACACTTTTCATAATCTAAGTAATTTTCGAGTAAAAGTATCATCGAATTTTGACATTTTTGGCAAAGTGGTAAGTTATGTTGTATTCGAAGGCATTTAGTAACAGTAATAAATGGCAGCCGAAATATTAGCAGCTGCTGAAAAGAGTAATACATTTTTCAACAACTTAATTGAAAATGCAAATATCTCAAAAACTAAAACCACTACATTTGACCGAAACAAATAATATAATGAAATAAAGGAAACTTGGAATTAAGAACAGATGGTCACACCGACACTCGTGACGATTATGTTTATGCAAATAACACAGGAAACTGTGATAATAAAATATAAAATTATGTTGATGTTTTTAACACATATGGCATTCATCTGTACATGTTATTATTAAAATAAAATAAAAATTTATTTCCTTGTATATATACCGTGTTGTATTCAGAGGGTTGTTATAAACATGTAATGGGTGAAAGTAAAGAAGCACACTAAAGCACTCCAGATGGCTACAAAAATATACGTCAACATTATCACAGAATCAACAGTGGTGCCTTATACCAGATTCGATGTCGAAAATAATGATAAAAAATCAAGGCACTTTTTCATCGATAGACTGACAAAAAATGTTTGATTGCATAAAAACGGCGAACATTTCTTCACATACATCAAGAAAGGTATAAATAATGCAAAAAAAGTTAAAGTAAACACTGTTTGTGAGCTTTTCGATCTAGCCAAGAATCGACAACTGTACCATACAAAATACTCACCCGAAGAACTCAATGACTTGATGATTCTACCTGAACAGGATGAAGAACAACCACCAATTAAGAAGGGATCCACATTTAATTATTATAAATTTAGATAAAAAGTAGACATTTGTATAAAAATAGACATTTCTAATAAAATAACGGATATAATAAGTAAATGTTTTGTATTATTGGTGAAGAATACAGTTATTCCTGATATTAATATCGATACTGTGAGTAAATACAGTCCTTTATCAATCATTTTGGATGTGTAGAGTGTCCAAAACTGGGTCTGGATTTTGTGCGCTGAATGTTTTAATTTGATTTGATAAGTCTGTATTATTACTTTCACTCCCATCGTTCTAAACAATGCGAGATCCACTCAAGTTGACTTGAGCGCCAGTAGATATTGTAAACGAAATTGCAATAACGTTTTGAAATCATCATCTTTTACTACTTTGGAGGAAAGAACGCCCCTGGTGGGAGGTGGGTTAAATATGGCATCTTTTTTTGCAAAAGCCGCTAACATAGTAGGATACTGGTCAACACCATTATTGGTAACCATGGATTGGACTGAATTATTATTCGCTAAATCGACAATGCCTCCATGTGCATTTTTCCACATCATTACAAATATGATTGGTGTATATTCCATCGTTCGAAACCCCCAAATCTTGCGTTTCAATTCCAATTCCAATTTTCATATATCATCTACATAATTTGGCCTTGTATATTTGTCATATTGAGTGGATCAAATACACTCAATAGCACATCGGCAACAGCAGCCAAGATTAATACGATGGTTATTACAGGTATTGCAGAAAGAGAAATTGCGGCAAATGCTCTAACTGCAACACCAGCCAATTTCAAAGTCGTCGATATCACCACTCTCGAAACGAAGTTGATCATCAGGCCTCTGAATAGAAAATCTTTGCACTCATTTCGATCATTGCAGATCCGATGCGTTTAACTAGGTCCTTGAGAACCATACGCAGCCCAGCCTCACCGAATAATTGCAGTAGGAACTCGTGACTAGCTAACCCTAGGATACANTTTATTACAGGTGTTGCAGAAAGAGAAATTGCGGCAAATGCTCTAACCGCAACACCCACCATTTTCAAAGTCGTCGATATCACCACTCTCGGATCCAAGTCGATCATCAGGCCTCTGAATAAAAAAATATCCAACTGACGATTTAAGATAATTGCACTCATTTCGATCATTGCAGATCCAATGCGTTTAACTAGGTTCTTGAGAACCATACGCAGCCCAGCCTCACCGAATAATTGCAGTAGGAACTCGTGACTAGCTAACCCTAGGATACAAGAGGGTATATAATATCACCGAAGATATCTGGAATAGACTTTGTTTTAAATAAATCATTGGGGCATTTGATCGGAAAGTTACTTGTTATACCAAGCATTCCATATTCGTCGACTTGGGTGTTTGCCACTCTCTGTATATTTCAAGCTGGCACTGAATCGGCCTGTGGCCTGATTCAGACCCGATTATCGTTATTAGAAACAATGGATTCAACATCGCGGGTGAATATCAAGGGTTCCACAAGCCTACCACCTCCACTGTATTCCGTGGTACAACACAAATGTCTCGGAATAGATTTTGTAATTCCTACGTCACTGAGTTTTATGTCTGGATTTATGGAAAAGGCTTCGTGATTGACGAAGTTATGCCATTCTATGACATAATCGGGTTTTTGCCCTTTAGGTGGCAGTTGTGGGTCTTTGACTTCATATTATTTGTTTTATGAATTAATTCCACGATGCTATATTCGATAATCTTGTATAAGTAATTTCCGATTAAATAATTTATAATTTTATTATCTAAATGGCCAGTGCATTCATTAACTTCTGGAGACATAATAAAATGGTCGCAATAATAAGAGTTTAAACGAAAATGTATTGTTTGATCGCCTGTCTCTGACACATAAGGTGAGGTATCGACATCGAAATCAGTTCCTATAGTGTTTGCATGTGGAATAATCGTGCCTTCTTGCGGGCGCCAATAATCATCTGTTCCCAACATATAGGCTTCCTTATTGACCAACACACACGCATCGCAGCGGTCACTCCAATAGTTATTTGATCCGTGATGTTTTGATTCATGACTATTGGTTGGAAAACAGGCTCCTTGACAAGCTATCACATCTGAATTACCACTCTTAAATATTTTTGGAACATCTCGAGGGGTGTACATCTTTCCTCGTGGATAATGCAGATTGCATCGAGAAGCATCACAGAATCGTTTTCTAATTATTAAAAAAATTTTAATTCTCTCTTTGCAATGTTACATCTTGACGAATTTCTACATATACATGAGAAAATATTTGTGGCACCAGAAGTAAGTATTATNATAAGTCAATATTTTTTGTCTTTCGAAAACATTTCTCAAAGCATTCGAGTAATCGACGTTCGTAGGTCCGGTGAATACGGACATATTATGTATTTTTTTTAAAGAATATGTATATAATTAAATAAAAACAGTTTTAAAATGCTGTAAGGAGAGGAACAAGGGCAAGCTCAGGGCAATTCGAACCTATTTTCAAATATCAGCTCGCAGTCATCAAACCATACCATTAACCTCAACCAAAAAAATGGAATTAATATATATTATACACTCCTTTATGTTCAAAATAATCTTAACCTAAGTAATGCTTGTAACAGTTCTGTNACATGGAATTGACCCCTATTTGTTTCTTGAACAACGAACGATGTGGCGCAAACACACCTGCAAGTGAACAGTTGCTGATTGGTGAACTATGCAAAACTCACCAGTCAGATTCTTGCAATGTTGATTATAATTTGTTTAGAAAATACAACAGGGCGATTTTATGTCCCATCTCAGTTGGCCAATCTCCCTTGTATCCCATTTTTGTCGAGCAACCACTCAAAACTTCAGCTAAATCATTCATGAATTTCTTCTACAACAAAACCGCAAATTTATCGATTCTTCAAAATTAGCCACTTTATTCGAATACTCCACATATCCCGAAAATATGGCTAGTACTGATAAATTAAAACTTTTTACCAAACATGTAATTAATCATGAACTAACTTGGGCATCTGTTTTGGATCTAGCATGTATCGAAAAGGCTAAGGTGAATATGTTTTAGACCAGGAATAACTCGATATGGATATGGTTAAACAAAATAAATAGTTTCATGATGTAACGAATAGTTTATCAAGAACCGAAATCACAATGGATGATGGTAAACAAATTATACAATATGTAGTTCCTTTAGTGTTGTTTCTCATCTTCGACATTTTAACAATCTTAAGCTATCTTCCTTCATGCGATATTAATGTCAATGCGCTAGGTTACGTTGCAAACATATAAATTTTCAACTCAAACTTGGTTTATGGCATGGGATTTGGGCTAAGACACGTTTTAAGCAATGTGGAAAATGTCGCGTTAGATAATAAATATTCAAAAGATATCCAAGCCATCTTAAATTCAAAACCACTTCATCAAAACATAGATGTTTTGCGTTTAAACTATATGGGTGTCTAGGGATTAAAAATTCCTATCGTAAAAAGAAAAATAAACCAATGTTCTGAATACATTCCAACACTTTTGTAATTTTATCATAATAAAAACTTTTTTAAAGAAAATAATATTTTTTTTTCAGATCACAATGTGGAAAATGAAATGAGCTCATCCAGTTACTTCATACTGGTAGATGTTAAATCTTTATCATATAAATAAAATTTAGCGTTACTAGAAACATCTTCCATGGTGGTTATTCTACATTTTTTTTCAACATCAGAAACAGTTGAAGTAGCTGCTTGTTTGCTATTGGCAAACATTTGTATTGTCCTGTTGATGAATAGGCTCGCTGAAGAATATTGTAAATGGCTGTGTTACACCCATTCATTTGCAAGTTGTTAATCGATAAATTATCGAATTTCATAATACTAATACTTTTACAATCAGATTGAATGTTTTTCAACACCGCTGTCGACAATTCGCCGCAAAATACATTTTTAATTTTTTTTTCTTGGTTAATGCTCACTTCTTTTAACTGCATAATCGGCGATCGTCCGATTAACGAGTAAATCGAAGCAATGGAATTTACATTATTGTCTTTCATGGGGATGGTCATTACTATTCCTTTTTACGACGATGTATTACTCGATTTCAAACCATCATAAAGTCGATGATGAGACTTCCACAACCTCAAAAATTAGCCTATTATTGTGCAAAAAATATACATTTGTCTTTACTCGTTTATTGTTCGTCTTTAGGGATGGAATGTCGTTATCATCTAAAGTGAATGATATTCGGTATATGTTTGCCGACACATTTATATTAAAATGGGAGTTGTTAAAATATTCTAGTGGCTCGGTCGAATGAACCTCTCCACAGTTCACATGCATCTGAACAAAGACAATCTCGGATTTATTGAATGGTAGAAAGACCACCCTCAAATCCTTACTCAGATGAATACAAAATCTTGTTTTAGAACCGCGGTTAAAAATAATTAGGAATCGACGATGATGCACCGTTGGAATATCTTTATTTATATAGATCGCTTATCCATCTTCGGTGAGTTGGGTGTCTGGTAAAAACTGTTTTTAATTTCAAGAATCTCGCATTGTATCTATTTGCTCCCAAACACATTTATTCACCCTGCTGGGGCGTTCCTTCGATAACATCCAAATAAATACTTATATTTTCAATTCCAAGCTCAAAAAAACGAGAAAAGTGTTTTGTGTTTAGTGTTGTCTTCAAATATTTTATAGCTGTAAACAACTTGGCCATTTTCCCATATTGGAATGCGGATCTTATTTGATCAGTGATGTGTGACCCGAAACAATTATCTAGAGTCATAAGATGCGCAAAATTGCCATCAATCGCTGACTCGAATGTAGATTTAATGCATATTTTTCCAGTCAACTTATCCATAAATGTCTTGAATGGCATTCCTTGGAAATGATTCAAGTTAAATACACCCTCAAACACAAGCACTTCGATGAAACCGAACCAATGTCTAATCTTTGAGCGTAACTTATCCAATTTCACTTCAGGATTCAATTTATAATTTAAGGGAAATATTGAGTTGAATGTGCATAAATTACCAGTAAATGTGTTATTTTTCATATCAACAATACCACCTTCGTCCAACAGCAGCCAATAACTTTTAGTGATTAATTTAGAAATCAACCTATCGATCCTATAAGAATCAGTGCTCATTGCCACATTCACATCCAAGACTAGGGAGTAAACCCGATTGAATGAATCGATGGCAACATTCTTTTCAAAAATACATAAATATCGTAAATAATCGGTGGGTATTGTCGAGGCGTCAATGTTCTTAGGTATCGGTCTGACGACGAACTCGAAGAAATCCCGATCGCCGATCTGAGAAGTTAATGGTTTACGATTCAAGTTTGAAAATTTTGTCTTTTTTTTCGTTTTATACGTATTTGTCATGGGAACAAGTTTGCACCAATTACCCAATGTGACAATCATTTTTGCCTGTTCTTCGTTACTATCAAATGCATATAAGACCAGACGAATCAGTAACATTGATGGGGAAAAAATTAGTTTATTAGAGAAACTATCAATGTCCTTTATTATTTAGGGTGTAACTGTATTTTTTGATACAAAGGCAACGATGCGCGTTCGACTTTCACGAATGTGTGGCAATTCGCCATTATTCGTCAGTATATTCGGAATCCAACACAGTCAATCATTTTAGAAGAACTAACCATAAATTCCGGTATTTGTAGAATAATTTTTTTGGTGTAATTTCCTCTTTTTCGAATCTTTTTCCAAACCATGTAACATTATGCATTCACATAATGATGACAGTGAGGATGATACAGATTTCATTTCGATGCAATCACAATAACCACGATAACGATGGAGCAATCTCAAATCTAAATCGGATCCCAACATCACAGGTAATATGTTGCAGATATGATGATGGTATATAGTTATACAAGTTACATAATTCACTTTATGATAATGACATAAATCTATATAAACGTGATTGAAACGTGAGCACGAGGAAATGCCATGAATCCCAATTAGAATGGTATTTTTGAGACACATTATGTTTACGAGAAAAATACTCTACACAATCGTTAAACTGACACAAGTAACGATGAAAAAAGAATTCCCCTTTCATAGTCGTAGAAGAAATGAAATGGTTATAGGATTTATGTTGTATTTATAACAGTTTCGTTTTTTTCTGCTGAAATGAACCAGTGCTGAAATTAAGAATTAAGGGATTGAACCAGGCTTGGTAATTATCATACAAAGCCAATAATAGTTCCTGCTTATCTTCCGACTTTAAATCTTCGCCAATCAACATTCCTATTTTAACTCGGAGATGACTCGCGGTTGATGCAATGTAATTTTGCGTGAAATAAAATTTTTATTTTTATCACTTCGATGTTTAGTATATTCCTCAAATATTGTTTGACCTCACATTGATTTTTTAATAATTTGACAAGAGAGTTAATGGTATGTCCGAGAGAATGTTCTACATCACTTTCTATATCATTGTGATGGTAAAACCACAAATTTACATTTGCAAATGCAAAACCCGCACGCGAATCCAATAAAAATTTACTATTAATATATAATATTCCTTTATTTCAACCCCTCCCATTTCGCTATCATTGTTTTTTTCTTTGGTATTTTGGCTAGAATTAAAAATGATGGAATAAACAAATCTGCTAAATTTTGTTTTGAAGGAGGATGACCGAAACACGATATATGGGTTGGCGTAACGAACATTACTGGGGTTCCACATTCTCGTGGTTCAGCTCCTAATTTTACATTGAAAAAACATCTTCGTAGAGGAAAACTTTCGGGAATATATCCCTTTGTCAACACCGCTTGTTCGAGTTCCGTTAAATGAATATCACTAAAAGGGCATTGATTTATTAGAAAGTAGGTCTGGCATTTACTCAAATAATCTTATAGCAAGAAAAGTGTATGGAAAATAAAGTTTTTAATTTTTTTAATTTTTTGTGAAAAAATCAATGTTATTCCGTAACCGCAATATTCGATGTGTATGTCGCAAACCAACCTCGAGTATCACTTGCCCTAAATGGTGGCATTAAAGTCTGTCTTCGTTTATGTTTAGGATATGCAAAATACTGCCAAAATGATTCACATTTTATCAAATCGAATAGAAACTGCTTGGCAGTAGGTTATATTTCACGATCATTATTGTCGTTTTGAATTTCGATCAGAAATAATCTTCGTAATTCAGATTCAACACGGGTAGGATGTCTTTTCTCTACAAATGAACAAAAATAAATATCTTCCAAAAAAATCAAGATTTTATCATTTACCACAATGCAAATTGAGTAAAATAAAATGTTCGCTTCAACCTCCAATCTCTTTCAACATCGAGTTCTCTAACACAAGGCGTTAGCAAATCCAAACCACTTTGAGTATACATATTTGTAGCAAATAATCAATAATTGTAATTATCTTCTCGTTCTTGTTAATTTTTCCTACCAATATGTCTAAATGAATTGATTAGTGGGTCCAATGTATATACTTTATTTACATAGGGGTAGTCTTGAGATGCAGATAACCTGATTGTTTTATTGATTTAATTTTTAGAATATGTAGTTATGAATTGTACGAAAATTGATGTGAGTGGATTTCGATTTTTGCAGTTTTTAAATTTGGTGCGATTTAAAAAAATTTCTGTTCTTTCATGAGTCTATGAAATTTTAAAGAATGTTTTGGTAGAACATAATCCCAATTGTCGTTTTTTAAAGTAATTGCGGGGGTCGATGATATGTTTTTTTGTAAGTTGAAAAAACATACAGCAGCGAAATTTCAATGTTCATGGCCAAAACAGTTAGCTTATGAAAAACGGAAATTGGTCCAATAATTGACTTCGTTCGCGGATATGTATTCATAAGGATTAGATTCAGAATTTTCGGTCAAAGCTGATAAATCACATCGTCTATTCACATCCTGGAAAAATCCTTCGTCGAATTTTACAACCTTGTCTTATAAAACTTGGCAATGAAAGCGTGTATCGGAAGTATATTGGAATTGAAACGCTTTGAGTGGGAATTTGGAAAGTAGGGCACGGTACTTATTTACGAGATTCTCATCCAAAGACATCGGGTAGGCAATATTTTTTAGCAAGGTCATGAATTAATACTCCTGTAATTTTCGGAGTGAGCATATGTGATGTGAGGTGATTGTTTCCATCAAGATGGGCCAACATTGTAGGTATAAAATACTGTTTGAATTCACTCTTGTTAAGATGTTCTTTATAAAAATATTCAATATGATTATAATAATAATTGGATAAATTTTTCAAAAATAAGTAATTAAGATCTATAAAATTTAAAACGTAAATAATTTCTATCCATTTCGGATTTTTTTCAGTTCTAATGGGCCATATACCACAAAATACAAACTGGGATTTTTTCAAATTAGGTATGGTCATATTAACTATAACATAATATTCTTATCGCACGAATATAAGCCTCATAACCAACATTTCAGGCAAAATAACGATGGGTGGATAATTAGGTTCTTTTGTAGAAGAATGGAAAAAAAATACCAGTGATGATGACACTCGTGTTGTGGTCCCAGAAGGATGCCCAGGAATTCTTAAAAAATTTTAAATCTTTCAATGGATTAATTTTCCCTACCTTGACAGCATAACCAATTTAAGGTTTGTATAGTAAATTATCTTTAACGGTGTGTGTTTCACTGGACAATAGAGAAGATTGTGATTTTGAAATCTTAACAATTCCTTTTCGGAAATTTTCCATTATTGTTAAGTAAATAGTCATGCTCAAAAATGACTGTAATGTACCGTGAATCATACAAATAACAATCCACTGGTCCTTTCCCATTTCGAGAACCGACCTTGTCACTGAGAACCCTTTAACCAGAAAAAGCATAGATTTTGCAAGGATCGGGTATTTTTCGTTGCCGAATATCGGTGAATAGGGCTATAAATTTTGAATCCAAATAATCATATCTAATTGGTACAAAGTAGATTAAATCATCATCATAGTTGGTCTCGAAATACGATGGTAAAGTGCATAAAGGGCCTCCTTTAGAGAAAGGCATAACTGATTGGGGGGTCCCCTTTCACAGGTAATTTCCTCAAACGAATTCCACTCGGTTGTATTATTGGCATTAGTAGTATTTGACTTGAATAGACAACCAGAAAAAATCCTGTAATCGGCGTAAAGATTCGCAGAATCAAAAATTTTATGTATTGACAATTGCAAATCCACAAGTATATATCATTACCATCTGAAGAAAGTATCCATTGCCCACCATTCTTAGCAGTGCATGTTCGTTGGCCTCTATCTTCCAAATACATACAATATCCTTTATTGGGCTCTTTGTGGCGAGGAATAATTTTAATATGACCTGTTTTGGGATCCATGTAATCAACATCTGTATCGAAATGATGACAGGTGGATCTACGGCCTTTGTAATTCAAACAAGCAATAGGTGATTTCGAATCACATTCAAACCAATTAATATTCGTACAGTCATAATTTTTATTTTCCAACTCCAAAATATCGAAAACTGGTATTCTGAAATGCGAACGATATTGTTTAATATTTGTTGTGATTGAGGGTAAAGCATACAAGTATACAAGGATAAATATCACAATCACTAAAAAGTATAATGTTTAACTTCAAATAAATTGAAAAGATTGATCAAAATAATCACTGAAAAAATACATCTTATTTGCGGCTACTCATTTTTCCACACTTATATTTGCAGGTCGAATATAGAGCAAATGATAAGAAAAGAAAAAAAGCGAGGGGGTGGGGGTGTAAAAGAAGTGCAAAAAAAAAAAAAAGAATTTGTCAAAAACGAAACCAGTATGGGATCTATGTTGTATCTGTTTGACTCAAATTTATTTTCCAACGACTTAGACTTGGTTATTCGTCACATAAGACAAATTTACATCATACATGTAGCACTATCGCAAGAAATCACATTCCTAATTTATATGCAGGTGGAGTAGTCTCCAGTGGTGCTTCCGCGCCTCCTTAACCTCACCCAAGATCAGCCGAAATTGCATATGCAAAATTAGAAAACTATATCCCCCCCGCTTAAATGTACCAGGTTAAATAAAATACTTAAATTACTTATTTACAATTCCATCGTCCGCTCAGCTCTAAAGTGCAGGAATGAAGTGTGGGGAAACACAGCTATATAAACTGATTAATTACTTATAAATCGTTCAAAATAAATACCTAAGAATAATTGGCGATGCCACAAGATCGAGACTCTGTCAGCATAGATCATTTTAATTCTTCTACCCACCAGCTCATCACAGGAATGCCACAAGGCTCTGCCCTTTCACCCTCTCTGTATAGCATATTCACTGCATATATCCCGCAATCACACTGTTCAATTCAAATGTATGCAGACGATACAGTCAATTTTATACAAGACAAAAACCTTATTTATATACATATATTTACACAAATACAGGTCGACGAACTGAGCAAGTGGTTTGACCGCTGGAAGGTAAAAATAAATGCCGAGAAAATGCCAAGCATTGGTTCTAACCCGCGAAAATTTGTAGCTAAACCATTAAAATATAATAATGTAGAAATCCCCTGCTCTAAAACTGCAAAATATCTAGAGCTAACAATATATATCAAACTACACTGGGGTGCTCAGATAAACAAAACAAACCAAACAACTTGTTTATGGTAAACTAAATAAACTTTATCCCCCACTTAAATACCACCATTTAAAACAAATGCTTAAATTACTAACTTGCAATTCCATTGTACATTTAGCCCTAATATACCAGAATGAAGTGTGGGGAAACGCAGCTAAACTACTTATAAATCATTTACAAATAGTCCAAAACAAAAATTTTAGAATAATTGGGGATGTCTCTAGAACCACGACTGTAAACTAAATGTGGAGTATATCAGTTATAAATAACTTATTAAACAAAACAATAAGTTTTATGATAAAGTAAAACTCCATCTCAAGCCTATTATTCGTGATGTCAGAAACTACGAACCAGACACCAGTACATGAATTAAACGACCAAAAATTTTCGCGTATAGATAATTAAACAAATTCCAAAATAAGGAAATAATTAAAAAAAAGTTAGTTTCCGCACACACTCGACCTACATTACAACTGAGAATACCAGTAAATTCAACAAAACTCTCTCTATCTCTATCTCTCTCTCTCTCTCTCTCTCTCTCTATATATATATATATATATATATATATATTGGAATTAAATTTTGTTAAGTTTCCAGTAGGTTCCGAATAATTATATTAACTTCAAACAACACACAACATATTACGAGTTTAAACACAACACAAATTCAACATATTTATATATTTATAAATTAAACTCATATTTTTTAACAAAATATTTTCTTATATTAATTATTTATATTATATATAAAACAAATACTAAAATCAACAATTATTATATAGTACTTATATACTGCCAATTAAAAATCACAACAATAGAACAATTACACAACTATTTATTTGTTTACTATCGTAATATTGCAAGCCTTGCCTCCTCGATCATCTCTTCTCGGTGGTTCTTAACAAGTCCTGCATTTTAAAATTCCGGATTTTTAGGAACCATTCCCCTCCCCGATGCCAATTCAGTAACTCTAAATTAGTTGAGATTCCTAATTGTGTTCAGTGTTGCAGTTGTTTGAGAAAGTCCCTCGCGATTAACTTTGAAAAATGCCAACCAAAAGGCTTTATAGCGAAAAAAGAATTTAAAAGAATATTTAAAGGCAAGGGAGTAACGAATCGGACCTCCTTTGTGCTTCCAAAGGTATTGCATAACAACCCATTCTGATGGCAAGTCACTCGAGAGTCTAACATTAGTTGATGTTAATAGTTGTGTCCTGTGTTACCCTCTAATTTGATAAAGTTCTCTTGTTTTGTGTTGTAAATCCATACTGTATTTTAGAGTTTCGAAAATTTGCAACCGGAATGCGCTAGTATGATAAAACATTCCATCCAATGAGAGGGCTCCAATTCCCCCCACTCCCTTCCTTGAATTAGTGTCACTACCAAAACTTGCCTATAAAAGTACAAAATCTGGAAAGAGACGTCAGTCGGGACTGAGCATTTAATAATCATGGATCTTCTCTCCTCTCCAAGAAATACAGGTAAGACTAAAAAAGGTAAGTACTAATAGTATATACTTTATAAATATACACTGAACAGCTAAAAAAATGGCACTCCTGCCAACTATCATGTAGGGCCCCCGCAAGCACGCAGAAGTACCGAAATACGACGTGGCATAGACTCGACTAATGTCTGAAGATATGCAGGAGGCAGTTCACACCATGAATTCTGCAGGACAGTCCACAAATCTATAGGAGTGCGAGGGGGTGGATATCTCTTCTAAACAGAATGCTGCAAATCATCCCAGATATGCTCAATAATGTTCATGTCAGGTGATTTAGGTGGCCAATGGAAGTGTCTTAAGTCAGAAGAGTGTTCCTGGAATCACTTAGTAGCAACTCTTGGCATGTGGGGAGTCTCATTGTCCTGCTCGAATTGTCCATGTCCATCGGAATTCACAATGGATATGAATGGGTGCAGGTGATCGGACAGGATGCTTTTGTATCTTTCACCTGTCAGAGTCATATCTAGATGTATCAGGGGTCCCATTTCACGCCAACTGCACACGCCCCTTACCATGACAGAGCCTCCACCAGCTTGAACAGTCCTCTGTTGGCATGTAGGGACCATGAATTTATAAGGATGTCTCCATACCCGTACACGTCCATCCGACTGATACAATTGGAAACGAGACTCGTCAGACAAGGAAACGTGTTTATCCTGTCATCAACAGTCCAATTGCGGTGTTGGCGGGCCTAGGCAAGGTATAAAGCTTTGTGTCATGCAGTCAAAAATGGCACACGAGTGGGCCTTCAGCTCCTAAAGCCCATATCAATTATGGATCGTTGAATAGTTCGCTTGCTGGGACTTATTGATGCCCCAGCATTGAAATCTGTGCCAATATGAGAAAGGGTTGCATGTCTGTCACATTTAATGAATCTCGTTAGTCGTTGTTTGTTCCTTTCGTTAACGATCTTTTTCCGGCCACAGCGATGTCGACGATTTGATGTTTTACCGTATTCCCGATATTTATGGTAGGGCCTACTCTTGTGAAATGGTCATACCCGAAAATCCAAATTTTATTGTTATCTCGGAGATGCTATGTCCCATCTCTCGTGCGCCGACTATAATACCATGTTCAATCTCACTTAAATCTTGATAACCTGCCATTGTAGCAGCAGTAAATGATCTAGCAACTTTGTCAGATGCTTGGTTTCTTATATAGGTGCTGCCGATCGCATCGTGTTACTCTGATTTGTTCCATACCTCTGTTATTTGCATATGCACAATATACCAGTTTTTTACCTCTCCAGTATATATATATATATATATATATATTATATATATTATATATATATATATATACTATTAGTATTTACATTTTTTAGACTTACCTGTAGTTCTTGGAGAGGAGAGAATATCCATGTTTATCAAATACTCAGTCCCGACTGATATCTCGATCCAGATTTCGTACTTTTATAGGCAAGTTTCGGTGGTGACATTAATTCAGAGAAGGGAGTGGGGTGAATTGGAGCCCTCTGATTTGATGGGAAGTTTTATCACACTAGCACATTCTGGTTGCAAGTCTTCGAAACTCTGAATTAGTTGAGATTCCTAATTGTGTTAAGTGTTGTAGTTGATTGATAAAATCTCTCGCAATTAACTGGGAAAAAATTACCAAACAAAAAAATTAATTAGTTGAGATTCCTAATTGTGTTCAGTAACTCTTAATTAGTTGAGATTCATAATTGTATTCAGTGTTGTAGTTGTTTGATAAAGTCCACAGCGATTAACTTATAAAAATGCCAAACAAAAGGCATTATAGCGAAAATAGCGTTTGAAGGAATATATACCAGCAAGGGAGTAACAATATGGAACTCCTTTGTGCTTCAAAATGTTTTGCACAACAACACATTCTGATTGCAAGATACTCGAGCCTCTAAATCAGTTGAGATTCTTAATTCTGTTCAATGTTGCAGTTGTTTGATAAAGTCGCTAGTGATTAACTGGGAAAAATACCAAGCAAAAAGCAATATATCGAAAAGAAACTTGCGAGATTTCTTTTTAACAATGTTCTCGAATGGTTAGTGTTGAAATGAATATCTATCGGCTAGGGGGTACCAAATCGGACCTCCTTTGTGCTTCCAATGTATTATGCAACAATGCATTCTATTTGCAAAGACCCAACCTCCCCCCACCCTCTCTCACTTGCTTCCAAATTCAGCTGCAGAAACATTTACAAGTATATATTTCTTATATATGTCGCTGCAAGATGTTTTTTCTTTTATAGATTATAAATACCTTGTGTTAGATTCTGATTATTCCTGGTTCCAGTAATATGTTACTTATTTGCACAGCTGAATATTGTGTGGTGTTTATATAATTAAATAAGTTCTCTATTTCATTTTTATTGTTGTTAAGACTTTTTTAAAATGTTCAAGATTCAAATTTTACAGTTTTTTTCGAATCTCTGTCCTCTGCAAGTATCGTTAATTTTACAATTTGTGTTAAGTTATTATTTTTTTCTTTCGGGAGTAGGATTAATAGTTTCCTATTACAAGTAACCATCTTTGTATCTGTCCATTTGACGCAACATCGCCCATAAGAAAAATTGTGTATAAATTTTATCAAATCTTGAATAAATTTTTTCTCTTATAATGTATTAAATTAAAACTACTTAAAATAATCGCAGTACTTTAGTTTGTTCACCAATAGATGTTTTAGTGTCACAGGTTTTAAATAAAATCAATAAATAACATTGGGTAGTTGATGATTTAAATTTTCATACCACCCTTTTTACTTGTGGTGAGACTGTAAATATTAAATACATTTTAAGCGATTACAGCGAGTTTAAAAATAAATTTTGTGGAAAAATAACTTATTTGGTAGATTTTTCAGAACCATTTCTTAAACTCGAATTATGCCATTATGGAAAGGTGGCTCAATTAATAAACATCCATTTGATTTTTTTGACCAACTCGACAAATATTGCGATATTTCCTATTAAGGGCCTGGCTATGAAGAATTTGGCTATCATTTCAGATGTTTCCTTTACATTCAACAATTTTGGGAAAAAAATAACGACGGTGTTTGTATCGAATATTTTTCTTTAATGCCGTCTATTTGTATCACTGGCCAATACACACAAATAGATTAATGATGGGGGGAAAGTTGAGGCTCCCTCAGGTTTGCCTCATGTAGGTCTTGAGTCAATTTCACAATTGCCTCAACTTTGCCTTAAGACTATCTGGTAATTTATCATTTTATTACGGCTTAATTGTGAAGCAAAGTTGAGGAAATGTTCGAGATTGCCTCAAGATTATGCCACTTTTTAGTTGGATTTCCCTCAACTTTGCCTCTTGAGTTTTTTTTTTGTTTGTTGTGGTTAACATTTAAAGTTAATTTTGATATCGAAAGATACTTGAATAAAAGATTTAAAAATCATTAGTTGAAACAAAATATTTACAGTATATATAATTTATAAACCCCTTTTTTTCAGCTTAAATGTGGTTACCAAATGAAATATAGAGTTTCAGAGACTGGAACAGATAAGAAATCAAAATTGGCCAATTGTCAACACAAATCAAATAAGATGTATCCTCAATAGTTGGCGGTTTCGGAAAAATTCAAAGAATCGCATTTTAAGCAATGTGCAAAATTACATTGGTATCTTCATTGTAAAAGCAAAATTTCCGTAAATATATCGGCGATCGAATTGCAAGACTATGGAAAAATTAAAAGTCAATTCAGAGAATCTTATGCTGGTTAGTTAATTCAAACTTGAAAATGCATTCCAAAGAATCAATTTCCAGGCTTAATAACATTCTGGAAACAGATTAAATGGCCGAGTTAGTGATCCTGTTTAAGATGATAGGATATTATCAGTACATAAAAAAAAATTACATTCCCTTCTAGATTTGTTCTGCCCTTTGATTGCATCATTTTCATAGTCTGGTGGAACAGCATATGGTGATTTAGCAGATAGATTAAAGGCATGGAAATATTGTAAAATTTATGCCAATTGGAAAGTCATATACACGTTTTTACTTGTGTTACAATTGCGTAAAAAGAATAGGTCATGTGCTATCAATGAATGATCTATTTACGCTTTGGACGAGGATATTTCTCATTGTGTTAAGCAAATTGATAGGAGATTCAAAAAATGTTCTATATTCCATTATGTAATGGATCGATAAAGATAATGTTGCAGGGCAGCAAGTGCCAGGTGCGTCGGACTTTTTTGTTTCCTAGAATAAATTGTTTGCGAAGCCAGATTGTTTTGCTAGCCGATCTATTGCCAAACGAAATCATCGTTCCTCATACGTGGGTGACTTTGTTGGGTGTGAGTTTAAATGTTTCTCGAATCTACTTATTCAACCT
Organism: Clitarchus hookeri; assembly: GCA_002778355.1. Taxonomy (NCBI): domain Eukaryota; kingdom Metazoa; phylum Arthropoda; class Insecta; order Phasmatodea; family Phasmatidae; genus Clitarchus; species Clitarchus hookeri. The sequence goes on along the minus strand of NQII01000286.1, from coordinate 159,028 downwards.
GCCTAACATTGTCGATGGACAAAAGGTGAAATTCATAGATATTGGGAGAGATACAGTCATTTTACTAAAAATAAATCCAGTTATTCATCCTGCCTCAATCGTCGTCATCAATCGGGTGGCTTTTGTAATGACTGATTTACTGTGTGATTCGCCATTGATATTGAAGAATCAGAATGCTGACTTTGATGGAGATACATAATTATTGTATGTGGTTTCCGATGAGATTGTTGGCAAGGAAGTAATTATTAACATGTCTGCTATTAACAGTATTTATATCCCTTTTAATAAATTGAGTTTGAAGTTTACCAAAACTCACGAATTTTATCAATTATATTAATTATTCCGCAAAATTTATACTTTGAAACGGTTTGATAACGAGACGAATCGCGAAGCATTAGACAAAATCATCGGTGAAGTGCCTCACATTTACGACTTGGTTGAACCAACTGCGGATATTTTGGAAAATTTCTGTCTTCTTATTTATTTCAAATGCAGTTAGAGGAAAATATTCCATTTTTTTTTTGCGAGGTAAATCAAAAGACTTACGAGTTGGCAAATTGCATCGTCAATGATTTTCACGACGAATCTCTCCCACTTCCATATTCTTTTAAATCACCTTGTTTATTAGATGAAAACTTAATACTCATTGTCTTGAGTGGCGCCAAAGGAAACACCCGTCACTATCTTGGACTTGTAGATGAATTGATTTTGCTTGATGGTACTCTTGACTTTATGGACGTAATCAGTTCTCCATAACTTTCCATCAACGAATTTGTAAATGAAATCGATCAGGAAATGTACCAAATGGTTATAAATGCTCATATGTTTCCCCGACTCAGTCATAATTCGTTTATTTCGGTGATCGAATGGAATGGCTTAACTTTGAGAAATGATGGGTCGCATTTAAATGAAAAGCAAATTTTAAATAAATCAAAGACTTTGTTATTTCCCAAACAACGATTCACTGAATCATTTATACAGTACTTTGTAAATACTTTATGAATTTTTGAAATACCTGTAAATATAAGGAGTATAATCGTAAATGAGTTGAAAAAGGAAGAATATGTATGGTTAATTTTGAATACACTTTTTGCGAATGTGACCGACGACCATTTAATGCAATACAATCTGCATTCATGAAACTACAAACTGCCTGTTTCGAAGAGTTTGGCATCGTGGAATATATAGATTCGTGGTATCCCGAATATAAGTTGTTTGAATCACGTCTGGCAACATATGTGTTTTGGCCCAAGGCAATGAAACAACAACCAAAACAACTTAGCCTGGTTCTTTTATACGGGAGAAAATTACACAGTTATAGGTTTTTATTGTGGATGCAAGTTTTTTCACTGGAAGGATGTAGACGATCCTTGGATTGAACACGCCTACAATTACTCGGTGGTTGAATGCTTATATGTTAATTTGATGACGGATAATGCATATATGGACTTTGTTATGACCGAGAATTTCGAGGATGATAGAGTTTCCCAGAGCCACAACGATACTTAAGATGATATCGATGTTGACGTTATATACCTACTCTTACAAAGGAATGAAGAACGATCTACCCATCCCAAATATGTTATGCATGAAGCACAAATAAAAACATTAAAAAATAAATGGCCTTTCGTCTCTAGTCCAAGGCCCAAAATGGCTAAGCAGTGTGGGATTTATTTACACAGTGTTTGGTGATCGTGTAACTTGTTTTCATTGTGGTAACAGCATCTTACATTGGGAAGATAAGGACGATCCTTGGATATATCATGTTATTTGGTTTCCCAAATGTAAATTCGTGCTTTTGGTAAAAGGAGAAGAGTTCATAAATAAAATTGTAGGGGAAAAAACACAAAGGTTCCCGCAAAAACTGAGCGAGATAATGACAACTATAAATTCCACGATGAAGGAGTCCGAGGAATGCTCGCGAAACAATGTTGATAAAAAACAAAATCCATTTTTGTGTAAGATTTGTTATCAAAGAGAAATGCAGGTTGTTTTCGTTACCGTTGGTCATTCGATTACATGTATCAAATGTCTATTTACACAATCCAAGTGTGCAATATGTCGTAAAAATATGATTGTGGTAAGTAAAATATTCATATCATAAATAAAATTATATATATACAAACTAAATATATAAACAATATTACTTTTACAAACAAAATTACATATTTTTATTTTGTCATTTCATTTGATACATAGTCCTTTACAAATACAACTTCTTCATAAAATAATGAGGCAAGGCAATAAAACAAGACATTTTTACTAGAAATGTAGTTTCCCAGATTGAATACCATGGGGATTTCAAACGACTTTCTTCGTTTTATCTGTTCCATAGTGTATCTAATATCGGAGGCGATACACCATTTCTTTCGACTTTATAACCTAGAAGTGAATATATATGCAAGAATATTTTATGTATGTAAAGTAAATGCTCGGCACAAAGTTTTAAAGCCGGCAATCTATTTTGTTTGAATGTTTGCCCATCGTCATATTGGCCATTGTCCTGGAATAATAACCCATACACCAATTGCGCTTATGGAGAGCGGTCTAAATATGTTCTACTTGTTTTCCGAATGTTGATATAACACATTAGTTCGTTTTCGATGTCGTTGGTACACATTGATTGAAGTAAATAATTTCCATTTTTGCCCTTGTATGCGGAAAATTCCTTTGGAAATCTGAGAAAATCAAACGATTGATCACAAGTAGTTTTTCCCACGCCTGAAGTTCCTTCGAGAAAAACAATTTGTTTTTGTCGAGTGAGAATTCGCGAAGTGATGAACATGAAGCTACTGCAAGTTAAACTGAAAGCAGTCGTGATGATTGTAGTCATCATTACATTTTCAAATATGAACTGTTCATAAAGTTGTAAAACTAACAATTCCAAACAGCCGACAAATAATCCGATCAAGTAGATGGGAGACAGTAGTTGTCTTCGCCAAAAAATAATGTTACTGTTTGAATGATAGACCCTAAATTGATTGTTAACCCTGCTATAATGATGAAAATATTATTGATGTATTCTTTACATTAAAATCCATTACTGAGTGCTATTAATATCGATGCGCATAACCATGTGATATACGATGCGGTAAAACAATTTTCGAGAGTGTCTTTTGCTTCCGACATGATCGATAAAGTTGTGATGAACGGGGGAGACCTGTTCAGTTATTTATACACTTATTAAAAAAAAGGAACTTTTTTCAACAAAAAACATATACATAAAGGGATTTTATTCTTTTTTTCTCAGATCCAAATCAGCGTTCTATGCGAGGAAGAACATGCAATGTAGACGAATGAAGTTCGCAGGATTGAATGTGCTAATGTTTAGAGTTCCTCATGGCCACTGTTTGAAGAGACAATTAAATGTTAAGATAAACGGTCCACTGAATGACAGTGAGTTGAAACCATACATTATTTCAAAGTTAAACAGTGATATATTTCTGATTGGTAATATTTTGATGAACTCATCTAGGCTCGAAATACGAGCTTAATATAAATTTCGAAATGACTTATTTAGTAGCGAAGGAATGATTTGTACATTATCCAACAAATTAATTTTAGAATGCAATTTATGACTTGATGAATCACCAACTTCCCAACATGTTAACGACGAAGGGATTGGATCCGATTTTAACGGAATAATTTCTCTCCCTGTTAACAATAATGTATTATAATATGTCTGATAGCGAAAAAAAAAAACAGAAAAAATGTGACATAGCCTATGTTCAAAAGTCGACGAAGGTGTGATTAATGCATGTGAATCCATGATTTATGAATGTGTTAGCGTTCTTACCCGTCCTTTACAAACTCAACGCGACTTGGACGAAATTATCGACAAGTTTGTGAACATGGATGCAACCTGGGTTCGGCTGACAAACCATTATTATTTGTTGTCTGATATTGTCCCACGTTTGTCTTTAAACATATATATTGCAAATTACTTGGAACCGAGGCAGCAAGGCTTGCTTAACATTAAGCATTCAAAAATGATAGTATCTGAAAATACAAATAGAATTGAACTATTTATTGCGTGACTGATGAGTTTGTTTTTTCACATTATGCAATATACATGAATGCGATTGCTTCATATATGTGTTTTTAGTACCTATTATGTATATGCAATGACAAGTTTGAGAAATACCTTCATCGGCAGTATATAATGGCATGAGTCGAAATCAAAACACTTCTCGAGTTCGGTGAACGCTGTGATTTATGTACCTTGCGACTGTAATTATGCATTACTTCAAAATATTTTGGATGCGCGAATAAAATACGAGGCTAACGAGATATCTATTGATGAATTGGAAAAGACGACGACTGTAAAAAAACTGAAGTCACACCATGTAACATATAATTACAGATGTGGCTGTATTAATGATATATATGCAGTTGTTTCTGAAAATGCATTATTTAACATTTTTCGAAACAATCAACTTCAAATCTATGTCGTCGCGACTGCATCCTTCAACAATACATCGTTTTTTATATTTACTTTTATGTACAGAATTTTCTGGAATCGAAATTGTACAACCTTTTTCACAAATGGTTGGAAATCCCATCTATGTGGCCTGATCCGAAATCAGTCTGGGCAAAACGGCCACAGGCACAGTTGATATATTCAAGTAACACAAAACTGTTGTACTAACATGAAGATTTGTATTTGTACAATCACTTGCCTTTCTTTTTAAACAAAATTACAAAAATTGTATGCCTTATCCTGAAGATTTACACGAAGAGACTTTTGTGTAGTTACCTTCATCATGCTGTTGAAAACCTATAAATCTTATGAAATTACGAAAAAATCAGTTATATTTCTAATATCATCGAAAATTTCAGGGCCTCTAGTGAATGTAATTAGTGAAAGTGGAATTAAATCCATCGCAGATTCTAGTATAATTGATCGAGAGTTTCCCACAACTAACGCATCGGGTTTGGCTATGATATTAAACACTCCCATTTTCTGTGGAATTCAAGCCGAGTACAATGCCATGGAAGTTGAATAATAACTTTTGTTATAAGAGTGAATATATAAGAAACTTGAAGAAATGACTGCAAAAAACTCTATCTTGTATTTTAGTTCAGTGCACTATATCTAATAATGTCTTTTTAGCATACATACCCACCAAATCTAATGTTACAAAATTTTATGATTTGTCTAGTTTAGATCAGAAAATTTTTACATTTTTTGGAAGGTTGAGTGGAAAAAACGAAGGGCTCGATAGTGTATGGGAAACCTAGGTAATGACCGAATCGACATTTACTTAGTATGTTATCATTCTCCTCATCGCTTTCAGCACTGATATTTTCCTTTAAGACAACAGTTGGTAGTTTTTCAAAACCTGTCAACCCATGTGTGTAATTCATGCCGGATTCTAAGTATTTTTGAGAGAAATTGGATCGCTTGTATGCCAACGATACGCGAATGTAAATTTGAACAACGAATAAAACCAAAGCGAATAAAAAAAATCATAAATACTGATTTATAATTTTTTTTTTTTTTCCCATTATTTCGAATCTATTTTTTTATCTAGTTGCGAAAATTTTTCCTTTTCAAATTGAAGTTCTTGAGTCAATCGGGTGATTTAATTTTTCAATCGTAGGTGTTCGTTTTTAAATTCCTCCCCCGAAACATTGTTAAAATTTTCGTTAGCGGTTGGAAGAATCTTGCGGACGATCCAATCTTTAAATTCTTTTGCCATCGATAATAGTGATTTCATGATCAAATTATAAAGACCAATTTCGGTGATGAAAACGGTTCTCGAATTTCCATGATAACTCAATGATGGCAGCATCCTTTCCTCAAAACCACAGTTTATTATCTTTATCTAAAAGAAATCTGATTTTTTATCATTGTATATAACATATTCCATATTTTTTCTAATATATATAGTTAGGAGGGGGTGAACTCTTTAAATATATATATATAAAGTGAGGAATTGGGTTGATTGAAATAACAACTAAAGCAAATTATAAGTTATTTACTTTTATAAATAAAATACTTAAAACTACATTAATTCAGTTTTTTTTGCAACAAATTCTCTTTCATTGCAGGCAATAGGGGGTACTTTTCGGGAATGGAAAATGACAGGGGGTACCTTTCGGGAATGGGGAAAGGAGCCGGGTTGAAATCTTCTACCAAGGGTTTTTCTTCATGGCTTGCGGGAGTCACTTCGATGCTTTGTGTTGGTGAAGGTGGTGGTGACGATGAAGATCCTAATCACGATGTGCCTCGCTTTGTATTGTAAAAGTTATCATTTTCTTCAGTTGCTACAAAACATGCTGTTGTATGTTTCATTATGATTATTTGAGCGATGCGATATCCTTTCTCGACTTTGAATGGTGAATCTCCTCTATTTTCCAGTTGCACAAAGATATCTCCTCTGTAGTCAGAATCAATCACCCCATTGTAAGCATATATTCGATGGTTGAATGCCAGCCCCGACCGACTAGTCACAAAAGCAAAATATCCTTTGCGTATTTTACATGCCAGACTAACATCGATCTTGGCTACTTGACCTGGTGGGATCACGATGCTCTGATTTGCTTTAAAGTCATACCCAGCTGCTTCATCACTCCCATGGACTAATTTATTTTTGAACCTTGCAGGGATGATGAGTGCCATGGTGTGATCGAAAGTCATTCCTGCATCGATACATTATACAAGTGTGTTAGTAAAAAAAACAGAAAATCAGTTTTTTATATTGACATTTTATGACGGTTAGACATTAAAAAGAAAAAAAAGGGGGAAATAAGCTTTTTACGTAAATTAGTATTACTTTAGAAAAATTCCCTTAATTTATTTTTAACTAAACTAATGTTATGGATAGTTTTTTAAATATCTTGTTGTATAATGGGGTTGTTGAATATTTCTGTGAATTTTGCATTAACTTCATTCCAAGTAATGAAAGGTTTCAAACCCGAAACATCGTAAAATTCGTACAGGGTTATGTCATCTATACTGCCCCGAGCTTGATATATGGAATTTAGTTTGCACAAATTTACCAAGTAGTTATCCATATCAAGTGATATTTTTTGTAAAAATGCTTATTTATATACTTGATTTGCATTTGAAATCACTGGCGTTAGTGTTATCAAACTTCACCTCTCCTTTCCGCAATTGGTGTATACATGCCTTTAACATTACTGCGAGAAATGTTTTGAGTCCTTGTTGAACATTGGGATCATTGAAATTATTTAAGAGGTTTGTGGAAATGTCGTATTTGTTGTTGAATTTGTCGATAAGTGTATCTATTTCAGCAGATTCAAGATTGGAAAGGATTTTTTTTTTGTTGAGCTTTTCGACAATATTATCCAGTACTTGATTCCAAATAGAAACATAATTTTGTAAAAGTATGTATAAATACAATTAAATGTATATGGTGTAAACTTTCTATCCTCAGACATGTTTATATTTTATACTTCTTATATATTTCAATCTATTTCGAGATCATTGAGATCGGGATTATTCCGAAATACAACTCATATATAGCAGTTTTTTATTGGAATTCAAGTCATGTTAGTATTTTATTGACCACAATTATTAGTGAAATAATCAGGAATCACATTATTTTTATAATATGGGGTATAAAGGTGAGTGAAATGTTTTTTATTTTATTAACTCATTATTAATTTTTCTTTTTACGTCTTTAGTAACTATATAATGGCGGTTCAGTGCCAGCGTCATGACAGGAAGCCGGGAGCCAGAAGCTTACCAAGGAAATGACAAACCTCATGTGTTTGCATTCCTCTTCGACGGCGGCCATCTTGGCAGTCAGTGCCAAAATTCCCCAAAATTTGGCAAAATTCCAAACATTTCCAAAATTTTGGCAGATATTGAAAAAAAATGTTTTTTTTTTCAAAATTAATTTTCAAACAATGTGTTTTTTCTAATTAATTTTTTCGAATGATTGGTTTAATATTTAAAAAGTGGTATTTCATATTTGAAATCTAAAAAAAAAGTTTAACATTTCAAAAGTTTCAAAACATTATTTTTTCTCGCTCATTCCCTGGTGACCATGTTTAATCATGGCTCCCTAAGGCAATTCCTAGGAGGCGGCCATGTTGTTTGCGGCTCCCAAAGACACCACCGAGTCAATATGTCATGCTCTGGCATTCAAGGGGGTTGGTTTCGCGGTGCCGCAATTGATGAGCACAACTCCATGCTTTTGTATTCACACACCGACGGCTCCCAACAGAGACGCCTGCCAGATATAGCCTCAGGCTACAGGACTTAACGCTCTTGCATTCCACATCAAGAGAGGGGGTGCCGTGGTGATGCATTGGGTAGAGCGCAACTTCATGCTCTCGCATTCACAGGGGGAGGATAGGCATGTCCCAAGAGAGACGCCTTAAATAGCAAGTTAAATGTCATGCTCTAGCATTCCATTTCAATGGGGGCCGCAGTAGCATAGTGGATAGAGTGCATGTTAAAACATCACGCTCCCGCATTCACAAGGGAGGGCAGACGTGTCCCAAGAGAGATGCTTGCCTCGGGCTACAGGGGAATTCACATTCTTGCATTCCATAGAAAGGGGGGGGGGGTGGTGTTGTGGTGATACAATGAGTAGAGTGCAACTTAATGCTCTCGCATTCACAGAGGAGGGCAGGCATGTCCCAAGAGAGACACCTTAGATGGCAAGTTAAATGTCATGTTCTAGCATTCCATTTCTCGGGGAGTGGCTGCGGTAGTGTAGTGGATTGAGTGCATAACTTCATTCTCCTGCATTTACAGGGGAGGGCAGATGTGTCCCAAGAGAGATGCCTGCCACGTCATATACCCTCGGGGAGGCTCCTTACAGCAACCCACCCACCACGAGGGTGCTGCAGTTATGCGTTGGATAGAGCACAGCAGCTCTCAAGAGAGACGCCAGCCATGACAAATACGCTAAATCCTTGCACATGTTTAAATAACATTGATAGCCCCCTCCCAACCCCGCCTCCACCACCTCTCCCGACTTGTCGAAAGAGAGAAAAATAGTTCATATCATCACACCCCGCCCACACACAAGCCCTAACCCTGGCCCCCGACTCGTCAAGAGAGAGAAAAATAATTTATATATATATATATATATATATATATATTACCATCACAGACACACTCTCCCCCCCTGGAGCAGCAGCATACTTACATACACATGCGCTCGCATCCACGTCCAAGAGCGAAGTGGCAGACCGCATCACACACATCCTGGCCTATTGACACTTACCTTATGCTGTGTTGTCCTCCCAATTACCATCGAAATGGCATAACCACGTAGATGGGTGCCGGACTTGGAACTGGACAGTACAGTATTCCTATGACACTACCAATATATATAAGTATGTATTGGTAACATCACAAGTATAGTGTACAGGTTGGTTACAACGCTGCAGACAGTTTAAAAGCGAGTGCTTTAGGCAACGGGAAAAAAACAATATAAATATATAATTAAGAGAAGAGCACTACAGTGTGATACCAAGTCAGTGCGAAGGTGGAACAAAATATATAAGGAGGCATGTGTGTGACAATTAGCAGTATGGTGGATAAAAACACATGCATACATGACAAAAGTAATAATAATAATAATAATAATACGAACAATTGAAATTGACACAAGAAGAAGTATAGTGGAAGCCACCACATTGTAAAGTAGTGTGACAAGACGACTGAGAATAAAATCAGGAGCCGTACAAAAAAATTATGAAACAAAAAATACGAGCCAAGTTGGTGATGAACATCTCGTTGGGACATCGGGGGGATGGAATCAAGAGATAGATGGAGTCATAGACATGACAATATATATCACTAGCAGGAATATCTCGTGTGGAGAGAGTTGTAGTCACATAAGTGACTATATATATATATATATATAAAATATATATATATAGAGAGAGCAGTACCATTAGGTAATCAAGAATGGATGATGTACAAAAAGAAACTCCAAGCTGACGGTGTTGACAAACATACACTTACATACGTAAAAATTTAGCATGTTATACAGAATGTTGTGAAAAACATGAATGTTGGTATATCTGACAAGGCGACAACGGCTCGCATGTGATCCAGCAAACCTCCGAGAAAATGAAAACATGTACAGGACGAGCTGGTAACAGGCCTGGCAAGTAAGATGAGCGCTTGCATGCGCTTCAGCGTGTTATCACCCAGTATACCTGGCAAGGAGAAGACTGCAACCCTTGCAAGGGCTACAGTACACTGAATCAGACTGTGTAGGCCAATAAAATAGTATACCTGGCCAGCCATCCGGTCTTGCAATGGGCTCCAGTATACTGCCGGAAAGAAACACACTGATAATCTACCTGACAATGTTAGGAACATACCTCTTGAACGAGCTATAGTAGACTATCAGGCAGAAAACCTGACAAGCCTGCAACACACTTGTACACGCAACAGCATGCTTATCGAGAAATATGGCTACCAAAAAACCCCTCAGCAATATACCTGGCAAGCAGAATACTCAGACACCTGTAAGTTCTCCAGTACACACTGGTAGAAATAACACTCTTTCCAAGACGACATACATAACTATGTAGGCCTGACACAGAGCTGTTTTTTTCCTTTTTAGGGCTGATATACATAGGGGATGGTATGAATTGCATCATCCAGGACTTTTCGCTTGTCGTCCATCCACGAAAGCGTAAGTTTGTTCGAGTGCTTGGTGTAAACTTCGTGGTGAAACGAGCTAATACTACCGACCTGTACTCTCATGCTGCACTGGGCCAAAAAGGATGCGCCATAATCGTCAAATGTTAACGTGTTTTCAACTACGCACCTTGGTATCCCCTTTGCACGTTTCACCTCCGTATTCTGGCAACTGTATGCATACATCTTCGCCAGCAACCCGACAAACTCAAACATATTGTTACGCGCACACTCAACCTTAACCTTAAACTTCCTAAAAACCTTGGCATTGACTGGAGAATAGCAGAGATGAGTGGGAGGGTAGTCGCTAGTGTCGAACTCCGACATGAGCGCCGGGTCAGAGGCGAGGTTGCTGTAAAAGACAGCACAATGGAGCTCCATTATATAGGAATCGGTGTCCAAATAGGAGAGACCGACACTGCCCCCATACCGCGCTCGCATGACGTCGTAGTTAATGCGATACATGAGTGTAATGACAGGTCGAGTACGTCAAACCCAGCATATATGGGCTTGTCAAACGTAATGCTCTCTTGGCATAATTTGGCTAGGAACAACGATACACAGTATATAATTCTGCATTTAAATGCAGGTTTAGCAATTCATTTGTTAGCCCGAACTTCTCTACACACGAGTTCCATACGCTGTCATTTACATTTATTTTCCATAAGTTTGCTGTATATTGCGTTATTCATTAATTAAAAAAAGTCCTTCTCGAAGGTGTTTGTGGCTGCCTGGCGTTTCGTCGTATTCATGTCTATATACGGCTTTAGCCACACCTTCTAATGGAATTAAAGGATATGGTGAACACCCTTCAGCCACAACCCATGATCCAATGCTTGCTTCAGAGTACGGTAATGTACGATATAATGAAGATTACTCTCCAGGGTCGTCATGAGTTTAGCATGTTTGGACCCCAGGGGACTCTCGTTCACTGGCAAGAATGGGAGATCCATGTGCTCTTCGAGAAGAGCTGGAGGGTATTCTACATCTACCTCCAGTATGTAGCCGACATATATGTCGTCCAGCACGCTCATCATATCGATGTTCGTGGCGGTCCATTCGAAACTGCCGTATGAGCGCGGCAGAGACATCGCCCACCAGTATAAATTATTGGCATCTATGTGCTGGAGGTAGGTGGATGGCTTGCTGGTATCTTACATGGCTGGTAAATACCTATTGTTGGCCACCATGTGCCTCTTAATACACTGTGCTATCCCTCCCCAGATACCAGCTTCAACGAACAGGTGGATGCCGTAGCCAGTAAGCAACTCTAATTTCACCTATGTCTTGCGCAACATTGCATGAAACGAGAATCCGGGCACGCTAATGTAGCGCACACAGTCGAGACTGTACGTGCGTAGACAGAGCCCCTGGATATTCTCGAAGACGTCGCACAGAATCAACACTTCCACCTTAAAGTAGAGCTCGGAATAGTCTCTGAGGGTGTCGCAGCCGAACACATCACAGACGGTTTGTGCGTGCTGGTAGTCTTCCGCACTGACGTTCCCCCAGTAAGACTACTGTAGAATGATTCTATAGCAGGTAACCGCAGCTCGGCGAGCCTCTCCCAAGAGTGAACATTATCGTAGGGAAAGAAGCCTTTCCGGGTTACCAGCTCTAGCTCGTGCTCTACCGTGAAGAAGCGAGATGTTGTGTCGAATTCGCCAGACAGCAGATACGGCACTAGAGTTGCCAGGCTGCCAGACATGAATCTAAATGTGTCGATAAATTGAATGGTGTAATTGTCGCCCAAACTTTCAGTTTTTCCTCAGTATGTGGAATAATAAATATGTCCTGGGAATCGTAGCAAAGCTGCTTAATAATGAAATTGGCATCATACATCAAGTTATGGAAGAGTATCGGCAGTCTGTGGGGGCGGCGACGAAGCTTGTTGCAGTTACTACAAGACACCTCGATAAAACTGCCGGTAAAATGACCATGGGCATGCACCTTCCAGTTGTCCTAGGTGAACAAGCCAGAACAGTGGCAGCAGGTACTGACTAGAGCATAGCCAGCCGGTTCCCCATGCGTTAGTGGATGCATAGGTTCAGACTGACTATATATGTCTTTCACCAGGAGACCTATCCTAACCACCTCTTCCATGAAGCGTTTCGATGCACCTTCGCCCATGTTAATGGTTACACCCGCGGGTAGGCTGGTCATCTTGGAGGCCGGAATAATGGTATTGTCTACCTTGATGTATATGCCNAAATGGTTACACCCGCGGGTAGGCTGGTCATCTTGGAGGCCGGAATAATGGTATTGTCTACCTTGATGTATATGCCATAAGAATAGGGCTCGTGTTTTTGGTACCTATATCTGTAGGACGCATCCGGGTTTGGCTGACACGTCTGCACAGGCACCAGCATCGCCTCGAAGTCTGCATATTCTACGATAGGTACATTATCGCTGCTTTGGTAATTCTGGAACTTGAACACAGGTGGCTTGCCATCCGCGGCAGGCTGTGGCATGTATGCGCGAACAGCACTTTGGACATTACAATACCTCCTATGCTCTGCCAGAGTTTCGGAACCCATCAACCTGGTCGCATGAGGAATATCTGTGTACGCCTTGAAGCAGCTGTTAGAGATATTTACCACGTAATCGTGACCAGACACCTGGGAGTGTACCAGTCGCGAGAAATTCTCTATATAACAATATTGCGAGTTCTGGTCCTCTGTAGTGGTGAGAAGCAGCAAATCAAAGTGCTGGGCCAGTTCTTCACCTGTCACCTGTATTGGCACTACTTTCGTATTCTCGTCGAGTGCATAAATATTAACACTGACCCCCGGATTAGCTCTTTCAAACCTTGCTATTTGCTGTAGAGGGGTGGGGAAATGTACAGTTGAAAAATCTAAGCTCATNCCGGATTAGCTCTTTCAAACCTTGCTATTTGCTGTAGAGGGGTGGGGAAATGTACAGTTGAAAAATCTAAGCTCATACCCAGCTTGGTGTATTGGTGGTTGACATGCTGCGGATGTCCCTCCTCTACAAATCATGCCATTATCGCCCACTTAAAGCACTGCAGGTCAGCATTGTGCGGGTTGATAATCGTCTTTGTCTCCGCGAAACCTGCAGGCAAGGGGATGTACGACGAGACTCTTAGGGGATTGAGCTTATGTATGGGTAACTGGACCTGTTTCATGGCAGTGAGGGTCCAGACGCTGCGCTTCCCCATATAGTCCGTCTCCTCATGACAGATCTTTGCAATGGCGGCCGACACTGCCTCCTCTATGTCGGCCACATTAAATACAGGCATGTTCTTCGTCTTAAATGCATTACGACCTACCTCGTCATCGTGCAGCTCCTGTTTTCCATAAATGCACTCGAGAAATAAATTAAATTTGTCCACCCCTGGTTCTCGGCTTCCTTCTTGAGTTGGCCAATGATATTTTCTTTCATACTCTCGAGGTAGCTGCAAATGTCTACGGCCATCCTCCAGGTATTCTCAGCGACGAATGTTCTCATAACGCAGTTGAACGCACTTTCCACCTCCACAAACCCATGCAAGTCTCCCTCGCCAGCCCCAGTGGCAGTGAAGCTTCGACGATAGCTAATCTCACTTGCAAGAGCCGGAATTGCATGGGAAGGCCTGGGCTGTGGGCTTGTCACTCGTGCACGCTTAGCCGGCCGGAAGGTGGGGTTAGCAGCACCAGAGCACTTTGCGCAATGCGCACAAAGTCGATCAGCTCTGCTAAACTGCCGGTTGCCGGTCCCACATTGTAATGGTCGAACTGTGGGATTCGCCCAACATGCGCATTCATGGCGACGGGCATCGCAAGGACGCCCAAAGCCTTCATTACAGAACGCGCAGTTGGACGAGGCAGCCTGCCTGATAACTCCTATACACATCGTTCCATGTCCTACAAGATGTTCGGCACATGCGAAGGAGCTTCCGCACCGCTCGCACAAATATTGGGCCGGCTGCCGGAATGAATTGAGAGTGCAACTGCGCTTGTGGCGTAATCCATTCCGGCGAACCGTAAACAACTGGTCACAGAAACCACACTGTAGAGCAGGTCTACATATTTAGGAAGGGGAGGGGGAGTAGTCAACACAGCAGCAGAGGATGGACACAATGCTGGTGATGATGAAATTGTAGCTTCCATCTCTTGATAAATTACGATTGAATAAATGTTGTGGTGGAGGTGGTGGTGGTGGTGGTGCACGATGCTGGGGAGATATCCTATGAAACAAACCCCACCCTGTTTCCAGGTTAGTTCGCCAAAAAAAGTGTGTATGTGTTTATAAATGACAATCACTGTATAGACGGGAGGAACAAACATGAAAGTGACGTTAAACACAAAACAGCACGGCTAGGACACATACATAACACTCTAGATAAAGTACAAATAAAAAACTGTGTGGTTATATATATAAATATATATAGAGCGAGAAAACAACACGCAAGTGAGTTCGCTGGGTCTCGACCTGGGAGTACAACTCCTAGGGGATATGTTAAACAAGGAAAAAAAATGTGTGTATGTGTGTATAAATGACAAACACTGTATAGAAGGGGGGGAACAAACATGCAAGTGACGTTAAAAACAAAACAGCACGGCCAGTACACTCACATAACACTCTAGATAAAGTGCAAATAAAAGAATGGTGTGTTTTGTGGTATATAAATATATATATAGAAGGGGGGGAAATAAAAAAAACATGCAAGTGAGCTTGCCGGGCCTCGACCCGGGAGTACAACGCCTAGTGGATGTGTTTAACAAGGGGAGGGAAACAGTGAAATTATAGGCATCCCTCTCCTCCTAAGTCTCGAACCTGGGTGATATGCATACAATGTAGTATCCGCCGAGGCCTTAACCTGCAGGAGACACATGCAGGATATGACTCTAACACGCCTCGTTAAATGACAAGTTCACAGACCTCGTGCTGGAATGTATATACAAGGCCATGTAGAGCACCGGTTTGAAGCAGCCAGCCGGTCGTCCTTCACCGACTAAGGGCTGTGTAGTGGGAAAAAAAACACACTGCGAGAGTGTTCATTAGATATATATCTAGTACCTCAGCACAACAGGTGCCCCCCTCCCCCCGACCATTGACGACGAGTGAACAATTAAAATAAATGCTCTGGAATAGAACACCCCATGTTCGCGAGAGCATCGTTAAAACTTCGAACGGAAAGTAGTTACTTGTACTAGACACACACACAAGGGTGGCCGCATTGGCTGTCAAGTGAGAAGTGCAGTGATATGAACCCCCATTGAAAAACAACCATCTGCAGCACACATGATAGATATGTTACCCGATGTATGTCTACTCACCAACACACACGATGCAGAAGAACTCTTACCAGAATTGAAGTTTGGTAGCGGTTAGAAAGGTAGCAGATACCTGTGAACCGTCGTGGATTCTGAGGACACGTCTCGTGTTACGAGCAGAGCGCTGCAGCAGCCAGATGCCGTCATGGCGTATATATGGACATACACTATATGCCAAGGTTTTGTTGGCTCGCAACTGGCACGTACGGTTCAGTGGTCTGGCAACAAGTGAAAGTGTTGCGTTCTGCGAGGTTGTATTTATACCCCCCTATCACAATGGGCCAGCTGGGAGAAACTCCTCCACCAGTTATGTCACTGGCCTTGTGCAGGTGGAGGACACAGGTGCGAATAGTCACACACACACAGTATGACGGTACTTGCATGTATCATAACTTGTCCCTTATTGGTGTGTGTACAACTTGTACTTTCAATATACTAGCAAGTCTTGTTATTGCAGGTCTCCACCCAGAACATACATTTTTGCGTGACTTGCATCTTGGTGATAGGCAAGCAGCAATGTGTCTTGGTACTCTGTTTTGGTGTTACTGTATACTAGCACGGGGTTGGTTTTGTTTTGACAGTTCACTCTCTACACTGAGAAATAAGAACACTCAAGAGTTTCAGAAAAAACACACACACACACACATATATATGTGTGTGTGTATATATTGTCACATAAAATAATACAAATTGGTGTGATTACATACGCAAACAGAATTTCTTTCACCCTACACTAGAAATACAACCATTGTCACATACACATTACAGGAAAGGTATTGTTTGTTATTAAACAAAAAACTGAAAGTACACACAAATCGTGTTTCAATTGCGCTTACGCATAAGTACCACAAAACAAGTAATTGTCAGTTGTTACACAAAAAAAAAAAAAAATCAAGTACGAAGAAATATGTATTAAAATTCCCTTTTTATTTTGCAAACAAACAGTTGTGTTAACCAACACACACATAGAGTCTCACAAGAAGTATGTACATTGAGCCTTTGCTGAAGTACTACAAAACATGTTAGTGCAAGTTTCATTGTTAACATAATCATACATCCAGTACGAAGAATTATATATAAATATTCAATTCCTTTTTGCAAAACCCAAGGCATGTTTTCAATTATGTGAACACATCAAAACAATAATGATACCTATACAATTTAAGCAAATGTTATTGTTAAAAACATTGCAAATAAAATTTTTTGTGTAACCCCATCTGCGAGCGCAACAGTAAGTAGTTTTAAGAAAAAACCATAACTAACAATTAAAAGCAAAGATTGACACACACAATACTAATTGTTGTAAAGCACATTTTTTTTGTTAAATACATTACAAATAAAACCTTTGAGCATTACACCTTTGCAAGCAGCGTATTGAAGAGCTGTATCAGTACGGTTTTCCGCTCTGCAACCGTTATATCTCTCACATCACGTATTGAAGAATACCCACAACTCAGGCTGGCGGTGGTGACAGCAGCCGTCTTCCTCTTACGGTCAGGGCGTTGTGCTCGCAGCAACCTTCTTCTTACATTTGGAGGCGGCGGTGTGCGGTCGGACAGCGTCCTCGGTGATGTCAATCACGGTAGCGGCACCCTTATTCGTACTTTTGGTGGCGGTGGTGGCGACATCACGCAGTTGGGTGGCAACCTCCATCACGGCAGCAGGAACAGGAGTCTCTTATATCGGTGCACAGTCGGGAAGGTGAACACGAATCGCATCGTTTAGCAAAGCGTGCGTAATCACCTCGTCCGCACCACAAGACAAGAGAGTGTCTGTTCGCATATTTTGAACTACACATCTCCCTAATACATGGCAGTCGATCATCTGCTGACATGGCTCGTATGAAACAGGCGTGTGGGCAAACAGCGAATGTGCTATTCCGTCACACTGGTCACTATACGAGTGTGCATCTGGAGTGGTGGCGGCTGAATTTCCTGCTGCAGCAAGTTCATAGGTGATGGCGCCGTCCCCAGGCAAAACATTGCTGCAGGCGGTCTCTGGACGAAATTGTATGTTCGTCTCGAGCTCACTGATGTCGACTGGTAGGTAAACAGAGCGTTTATATAGCATCTACACAGCGACTACACGAGATTTGACCAATAGCAGGAGAAGGCTGCAATTAGATCGTACACAACCTGGCCGCATTTGCACTTGCTGCGACAAGTCAGTTAACCCTCGACGGACGTCGTACCACCTTCACTCTTCATTATGTAGTAAAAAAACCGCTGTTGGTATTGTTTAGGCGTTACTTATATACAGCCTCTAACACACACACACACACACACACACACACATGTACATGAAGCAAGTGAAGCACTTGTTATTTCAATTGAAGACACATCATACCTTAGCAGTGCATGGTAGAGTCCATTTACTGCCACAGTCTACCAATGTGGTCGTATGTATGTGCCCTGTACACTCTTCGGGCCAGCAGTAGGTAGAGCCGGTATTGACATCGCACAGGACATAGTTAAATTTCTTGCTCCCATGGAGATGTTCATGATATAGTTAGGTAATATCTTCAATGTTGGCACGTGTTGCTAGTATGAGGCCATTTTCAGGTAGCTCAATGTTTTGCCAGAGATTGAAGATGGCGCACTGTTCGCACTTGTAGCAGGGCAGAATGTCCCAGTGGAAGATGTCCCAGGTGTCGTGATATCCTCACAAAAGATTTTTACTGTCACAGATCTGCACTTGCTCGTGTCCCAGCTCAGGTTTAAACACCACTCTTCTATAACCAATAAAGTAACTTGTGTATAAGTTCACATCTTCCGGCAGAAACATCACACAGTCATGTAAGGTAAACATATTACACATGATGGACGATAGTTCTCTTCTGAATGATACACAAATGCCTACTGCGGCAGGTTCAAACACTTGTCCCTTCTTATATTGTAGCCAGGTATGGCTCGCAAGTTAACGGAGAACACATAGTCGTCCAAGTAATTTTACCTCTGTTCATGCAGGTTGTATGACTGTCGCCGGTACAGCACTCTGTCCAGCGGGAAATTACACTGGCAGTGGCAGCATCGCAAATTTCATACGCTATAGCACGAGAAAACCAAACCTGGCGTGTATAGTCGTCGCCTACTTGTGTTAACAGAGTACTGAGTGAGCACGGCAGCGTAATTCCGGACTGTAGGTGATATAGAGCACATGATGTTACATTACACAGTACCGAGGGAAAAATATCCTCATTGGTACAACACGCCAAGTGTTCGAGTCCGGTACAGCATTCTACCTGGGCGGGCTGACCGGGAGGTTCGAAGTGAACTCGCCTGTAGCCTACCGACACTTCGCCCTCGTACACGACTTGCGGGTTGAATGTTGTGTGCATGGTTGCAGACAGGCGTCCACAAATTAAGTGCAGTGGAGCCGGGTTGACCACCATGTAAGATATGTGAGACAAAATAAAAACTTTCCGAGATGGTGGGGTTATGTACATGACAGAAACAATATATATAGATATATGTGTGCTTGGAGCGTCCTTATGAGAATTCTACGACATGCATAGACCGTCCGAAATTAATGAGCTTAATGCCCGCATAGTAAACCGAACTGTGGGCATATTCAGCTTTGCCATATCGTCGTCGGTGGTTAGTTGTACCTACCGGGTCGGCAGCCTGATGCGGAATTCCTCGTCTAATATGCATGTGACACACTTGCCATATGCATTCTTGGTCCTCCTGAAATCGGAGGCTGAGTAAAGTTTCCCTATGATGAGGTCTGACAATGCTGTGTACTGACCCATCCTGTTAAGCTCTGCGAGAAGTCCTTCCATTGCTGCTGCAGTAGGTACCGGATCAGCACTATAGTTTCCCTCATCGCAGGCTGACCTATTTATATTGGTCCTGGTGGTGTTGTTTTTGACAATAATTTGACCCTCGCAGCAAGTCTCCCCCCTCCAACGCCTTAACAGTATAGCATTCAGGCACATACATGCGCGGCCGAGCCTGCAAGCAGCGCACATGTGGATAATTTTTTTTACATTTCGTTCTCGCAACCTTCGAAATGAAGGACAGCCAGCCTCCTCCGTTTGGAGGTCACAGAATTTTCATTTTGTGTCGCAATAGGTACTTAAATGACTCTTCTGCTCTGGCCCGGCCACGAATACCGTCTCGCTCCCGTTTAATAATGCGCTAAGTACATCGCGCACTGTATCGTATTCTACATCACCCACGCTCCAATTGATACTGTGATAGTATTGTTCCAGCCATATATTTCTTACTTTGATTTTAACATCTAGCCCATGCCATGGAAATGGCAGTAAGAACGTGCATGTTTCTATGCGCCCGTCAACATACGCCACGCATATACGTTTTATAATGAACCCGCGCTGTGAGATGAAGCCCTGAGAGTTCACATACATTCTGCCGGTCGGGGAGTGACTGAAGTATAGTCGCCACTTACGTCAGTAATTTAACTATCCTGTCTCGCCCATTGTATGTTACGTGTCTGTCGTGAAGTAATAACGCATAGGCCTGGGTAGAGGCTGGAAAATTCACCGCGGTGGATATTTCAATCCTACAGTCTACCACGCCCGATTTAATTCTATCATCCTGTTTACTAACATCAAATACCAGTAGGGGCGCTGTGATCATAAAGGCGTTTGTTTCGAGTTTGGGGGTCTGCATTTGCCCCCAATAAGACCTCTGGAAGTCCGCGTACATTTGATAAGGGACCATATATGCGCTGTTTGTAAAATCAATGTTCAAATCGGCGTACGGGTAAGCATCGGGGTTTTAAAAAATTTTAACGTTCTTAATATTGACGAGATCATATTTGGAGCATTTTGTATTGAGGGCATTTCGCCTGCCTGTCTGAAATGCAACAATTATATATCGCAGTCTTTCACTCTTGAAACTAGTTTTAATGTTCCAATTTACGCTCGTGGAGGCAGGAATACTCGGGTACATCTCTAAACTCCATGTACGAAATGCAATATCTACATTCCTTCCTTTTTCCACATATTTCATTAATTTTACGCGTTCAGACATGTTGACCTGCACGTGCGGTAATAACAAGTCAATCGCGCATATTGCTAGCATTGCGGCTTCTGCTCCCGTGTCCTGGAGCGCGTTCGCCTGCGTGTTAGCCATGTGAATAACTAACTCTTGCTTTGAATGAATAATCACATGCTTGTAATCTTCCGCGAATTCCAACAGCATAGCTAGTGGAATACATACTTCTAATTTCCCTCTAACATAGACAGGGACCTAAAACTCCTTGTCGATGCCCCAGCCCGCCATTTTGAAGGTGGACAATTGGTTATGCATTAATGACAGATAGTTCTTTATGGTGGCCGTGATTCCAACATCTCATGTGGCGTCTACCTCACACCCGTTCAGTTCATACACAATTCTACTTATCATGTGAAGTATACAATTTCTAATGATTTTAGTTGTGCGGGAAGCACGTTGCCTGGCTTCGTCAGTGTTCCACGGAAGCACAAATATGAGATACACGACGACGTGTATATATCTTGGTTTTCCACCAGGACCCGGACCTCGGACGAGGGTACGTAGGGGCCAGGCAGGTAGGGCGAGTAAGTGTGGATTTCAGCATTGGTGATCTCCTCTTCGAACCCCCCCCCCCC
>NQII01000286.1:42828-137480 GCA_002778355.1 Clitarchus hookeri | reverse complement strand
GCTCTGCAACGTTTAATATTTCCACTTCCATGATTGATTGTCAGGCCCAATCTTCTAAGGAAACGCACATTTTCAGGTGTTAGCGCTATGCATGCTCGACTTGTACCGACTTTATATTTGGTACCATAGGCAACTGTTATTGCATTCGCGTGCTTAATTTTCAGTCCCATCTTTCCTTAATAGCAAGCAGACTGTTATCTCCTCGCCTTGAAAATTAATCAATCGAATCTCTTGGTCCACTACGGATACTACGACCTCCTGTTCTTTCGCCGTCACTACGGGAACATAAATGGGTGTTTTCTGTACATTTACGTCCTTAAATCCTGCTGGCACGATCGCTGAAAATTCGTGCCGTGTCTGGCTGGGCTTGCCATTGAGATACGACTCGTTAACCAAATTGCAGTTTATCCTAATTACATTTACAGGGAATATTTTTACCGGCAGTGTAGATTCGTATGTTTTATTACCTTCGTATGTGGCATTCTCGAATCCTAGCATTGAGGCGAGAGTATCGCTGCTCGATAAGTCTACCTACGCACTACACTTCATATTGCTGTGCAGTGTGTTCGCATTACGACGCAGAACTAATGTTGTGTCCTGTTCCAGTTCCCGTGTAAGATACTCGCCTATGTCTTGGATCTCATACGAACCCGTGGGAATATGCAACTCCCCTCTCTTCACGCCACCCTTAACATAACAGAACTTACCATTTCGGTCATCTATGTTTGGTACCAAGAAGTACATTTGAAAATCAATAACCGCCACAGACCATACCCTCTTCAAGGAGAGTGGTCGGAAGTGCACGGAATGCAATTCCGAACTGTTACCCGACAATATAAATGTAATGGACATGACTCAGGTCTGCAACTAGAGCCTACTCGTTAAGTATTTTTTTGATAAGGAAGCACAGACAAAGGTGTCCACAGTTCCATGCTCGGGGCTTTTGCTCTGCTCCGTGATTATAGTATATTCGCGCTCCTCTGAAATACGTTTTCAGTTCTGACGGGGTCCTTAAATTTCCAAAACTGTAAAATTATTGACCATATCGCCAAAATTGTTATATGCTGTCCAATCAGTTCCCGGGCCTGTGATACTGTCGAGGTTTACTATGCCTTAGTCTTCCTAGTGTGCGAGACGGGGTAGTCGATGTCGCATGAACACTACCCGGAAATTACTTATTTTTAATTTTCGTGCATATTTCCGTATTTTAAAGTTGGTTAGCGGGTGGGCTTGCAGCCCCCTTAAGATCGCCTCGTTCATTTGTGTTGTTGATTTATCTTCCTGCCTCCTACCCCCGCTAGTTGTTTTTAGGGACGTTGGTAAAGCCCACGACCGTTTTTTGCAAGTGCCTACATACGTATATTGTATCTCAAATTCTCCATCAAGCGTTTGTTTTCATCTTTGGCCATATTAATGCCGCTGGCCCCTCCGATCAAGCTTCCTAGTACTCCAAGTGCAGGCAAGATGAAAGGTAGAATTCCACCTCGTTTCACTACTACTCTATGTGGTTTCCTGCCAGTGCATAACTTTTTCATCCTTCCAAATTTCAATTCAATGCCGCATTTCACCTTAGTCTTCATAATTTTCGATACCCCCCCCCCTGCTACGCGTTCCCCGAGCTTGGCCTGTGACGANGCTAGGCGTTCCACGAGCTGGGCCTGTGACGAACCTTCTATTGACTTTGCTGTATCCGCAAGAATCGTATCGACAACGAGTCTATCTACTAGCTTAGTACTTGTCGCGTACGCAATATCGTGTTCCTTGCAAGCACTGTCTAACACATTAAAAGATATGTCGCCATGTTGTAATCTTCTCTCCAGCAGTGTGCCAGGACCGCAATACTTATAACCCGGAATGTGTGCCACGGAGGGGAGGTAGTTAATTAAACTATTTACCAGTCCACTTCCTTTCTCGGCGATCTTGCCCCTACGATACATACCTATAAACTGACAGTCAAATTGCATTGTGTTACTGCTTTATACACTTTGTGATAGAGGCTGGCTATGAACCTGGGCACCTCACATGTGTGTTTTTGAGGTGAAACTTTATACTTATTCCACGCTTCGCCTGGGGAGACCTCTGTGTGTGTGTGTGTCTCGACACATGCCAGCGACTGCAAGTCGCTTTGTGCTTCAAGGTTGTCCAGAGACCGGAAATTTTGGCAGGCAGCTAGCCACAGCCCTGGTGATTGTGTAACTGCTTCCCCACTCTACCCTGCTAGCCGATGGCAGCACATGTCAAAGTCTCTCGCTTCCGCCATCGTCCGGGAGGCAACTTGTGTGAAGACAGAAACGTATTTTCAATTGCTCGTTAATTTGGAACCATGGGTTCGTTATGGTGTTAAACAGGTATAAAAACAATTATATTTTATTCAGATCTGGAGTCGAAGTATAGCCGTTTGACGAATATGTGCATCCCTTTACTTTTCAATATCCTTTCGACCAAATAAGTGTCTGGAAATTTTGTTTTCATTATTTGCTCGCTATAGAACTTTCCTTTCGCATGCTCGCCATTTAGGTCTTCCCAATAAAAGGTCCGAGGTTTGTTATGTCAAAACTGGCTAATTGTGTATATTTCTAATGACCAGTTGGGGGTGTAAGATTTCGCAAATTGGGGTTTAATTCGGGAAATGCAGACATAGTCTCCCACCTTTACCTTCGCCTTCCGCCTATCCCCAATCTTATCGTTTTTAAACACATTCTCCAGCAAATAATCGTCTTTAACGTCCACCGGTCGCATACAAATGGTCCTGTGTTTTCTAGCATTGTATTTGGTAATTAGACGAGGTAACATATCCAGCCACGCATACCTTCCTCGCGCCGAGAATTCACAACACATATCTGCTTTTAACATTCGGTTATGTCCCTCTCTAATATAAGTCTTTTAATCCCAGTGTGTGCTGTAGTGGTTAATTTTGTTCCCGTCCATGAGTGAATGAAAAGCTTTATTTTAAAATTTCCTATCTAAATCCGTCTGCACATTCTTAGGCGGTCCCTTATCATTTAAGACCGTTTTCATAGCATCTGCAACGTACGCCCNCCTAAATCCGTCTGCACATTCTTAGGCGGTCCCTTATCATTTAAGACCGTTTTCATAGCATCTGCAACGTACGCCCCACTTTTTCGGCGAACTGGGACGGCCCACACATATTTGCTGAAACAATGAATTACAGTTAGCATGTATCTATACCCCTTATTCACTGCCGCATACAGGATCATTTCCAGTGGTCGGCTTGATACAAATCGTCAAGTCCAAACACAAGTACTCTCCTTCTGCGGACGATTCTTCTTGCTGGCCAGTGAATCTCGGCTGCAATCGCCGCACGAGACATGTTCAGTAGACGTATCCAACTTCGCGCAGTTCCTCCACGATATTTACTATCTCATTTGTGTGTGAATGGTTACCTGCCTGTTAAGATACCATGAGTAGTCGAGGTCGAGATATGAGTTCATTTATATCATCCCAGTACATGTACTCGAGCTGGCTGCCCCCATTAAGCTTCGAAGTCAGTCCCGAACCATTGGCTAGGCCTACATCGGGAGACAACTCGACAATAATGTTGAATTTCGGGTGGGTCTTGCCCTTATATGTATTGGTAGTTACGTCAAAAGCGGTTCAACATACGCTCATGAGTACAAGTGATTTTTGGTATTGGTGTAGGGTTTCTTGTGAAAACCCGCCAAGTCTGCATTTTAATAACAGCTCGTAGAGGCCCGGAGCTGCACGTATGGTTTCATTGTCAATCTGTATGTAAACGTTGGGTAGAAAATAAATATGCTTGTTCCCAAGTTACCATTTTTTTCCCGTATATATACGCAGTAAATCCCATCGTTAAAACAAGTCGTATAGGAAGTGCGATAATTACGAACAGTGTCTGGGCGGGAACGTACCTTTTTCTTAGGTTTCAATTCGGCCAAAGATACATCATTGTCATCATCTTCACCGTCGCCCTCCAGAAGTGGCTTTAGTTCGACGTCCAGGTCGGTGTTCACACAACCGACAGGGGGATCAGGTTGTTCCTTTATAATATCCAGCCGGGATGTGATTGGGCGGAAGGCTTCTTCCAATACTGCATCGCACTCCATTCGAGCGCGCTTAGCTTGTAAGTACTTATCGCGAATGCTTGCAACGGCGCGGTGTATATCCTCGACAGCGGCAGACATTATACTAAAATTTATAGTGACTTGTTCATACTATATATATATATATTTATTTATTAGACAATGGCTCAATGTGCAACCAAATTGCCTATTTTATCTTCGAAAGTATTAAGTTTCTGAAGCACTGCAGTACGCACATGCTCGCAATGCGTCCATTTTTCGTCGTCCATGCGCCAGTAGTTTAAGTTACGAACAATCCTGTGGCAGGTAAGTTCCTCTAGATCTGCAAGTCCCGTACTCAAAGTTTGATTTTGGATGTCAAGTTATTTGAGCATATTTGTACTAAATTTATTCTTCATCCCTTCCAATATCTTTCTGAGGTTTGTCTCTTAGCTGCCTACGCTCTCCAGCTGCGTACATAATGTGTTTAGCATAGTTGAACCTGCACCTGACGTATTAAGGTGGTCCTCTAGTTTCGCAGACATGACCCCTTAATGTCGAACTGCTCGAGCTTTGTCTCGACTGCTGTGAGATTGGGGTCCACACCACTCAGCTTGTCGGCGCTCTCGGTCGCTATACGCAGATTATCTATCAATGTTGCAGCAAGGATCGTAAGGGACCTGTAGTCGACGCGATCGCCTAAATCTACCAGTTGTGCTTCCACAGCAGGCAGTTTGCTTGCCACTATGCTTTGCATGTTATTGGTTAAAGTCTGAAAATGTTTCGTTGTGGTGAGGGACATCGTACTGATGGCACAGAGGTTCGCGTATAACTTCTTACTTAGAGCTTCCAGCAGGGTCGTGTCATTAAGATGACTGCCTAGTTCCGCGACAAGAACTCTAGCTCGCTCGCCCATGTCGTTCGAGGCTTTGTCATTAAGGAGACTGTCTACTTTTGTGGTGTGACCGCTATCTTGATCGCCTACATAGTTAATTTTCTTCTCCATAGCTGCAAACGCACCGCCTAACGTGCCGAGTTTCCCTACAGCACCGGATACGTTGCTCAGTCAGGCGTCCAGCTTGGTGTACAGTTATTTCATGTTGGCGAACAGACGGCCTTCCATGGCGACGAGGTTTGATTCCAGCTTTGGGGTACCACACACTCGTTCTTTACATTTAGGTGCCCATCCAGTAACGATGTGAGGCCTGCTAGAACTCTCACGATACCTTGCTCCCCCACATCGGTGATTTTCTTCTCCACAGCCAATATCCTAGCCCCTAACATGTTCAGTTTAAGTACATCATCCGATAGTTTGTGCAGCTGGGCCTCCATATTGGTAGACAGTATGTCTGTGGTGCCAGCCAGCCTACCTTCCACGACTTCGAGCACGACCCCGGTTGTGACTTTGGTCAGGTGGGATACCTTTTCGATTAATGTGCCAAGCCTCAAATCCATGTTCGTGGTAAGTCTATTGGTATCGAAGAGGCGGCATTCCACTGTGGCAAGCTTCCCACCAACCGCAGACAGTTGCTTATTGTCATAGGCCAATGGGCGTAATTCGTTTGACATGGTCGTATGAACACTGCTGGCTATTCGCTGTCCCACACTACTCAGAGCTGTCTCTAAGGTGGTGATTCACGCTATACCTGCCAATAATGTGCGCAAATGCATCTGAATCCTGGTTTGCAGTGTCGCCACCGCTCGCATTATAGCGATACCTGCAATTAATGTTCGCAACTGCTTCTCAATACTGGTTTGAAGTGTCGCCACTGGCCGCAAAGCCTCCGAGGTAATGCTACGGACAAAGGATACGTTCGCGGCATCGCCATCATGTTTCGCACCGTCTAAATTCTTTGCTCGTTTTCCCCCAAAACTACAGTTCCCATCATTAGTAGATATAATACAGCTTTCCGGTGTCCGCTTCGGACCGCTATGGCCGAACTTGGATACTGAGTAGCTCATACTGCCCTGATTCACTATAATGAACTGATCGAAACCCCTATGGTACCGTCCCTCTTCAAGTGAAAACTCTTTTGCTATAACTATAAACCCATGAGGTTCGCGCCAGCAACATGCACACAGGTCTTTAAATTTGTCGAATGTCGTGTCGGTGTTAACATGGTCCGAGTATACGTGGCGTAAATTCAGGTCGTCCATGCGAAATAGGGCTAGAAAATTCGCATTGTCACATAGAAGTTGTTTAGTCATTCGTGAATACGCTTGGCATAGGTAAATGGAATCCACTGTTACATGGCGTGCCATGCTGAAATACTGCTGCATGGTCGCCTGTTTCACACATGACACGTTGTCGAAAATAAACACATAGTTCGGTAAAGCCTCGCTTGGTTGCACGACCGCGTCGTTGTCACTAAATGGAAAATAACAAAGGCCGGCAATGGCTTGTAGTATATAAGATAGTCGTAAGTACTTTGGCGGATGAAGAGATTTCTAGTATAGGTACACATTTTCGAAATGCAGACAGTTGGGGTCTTCTAGGAGACTAACAAGAACACAAGTCTTCCCGCAGTGTCTGAGTCCTGCTATGATCCCTTGTGTGGTGTCTGGTAATGACTTTAGATGCCGTAATTTAAAAACGTTAGTTTCATCTTCGTCGACATCACTGATGCGGACAGGAAGCGTGGTTGTCTGCGGCATGATTTCCATTGAACTGATATGCGAATCGGTTAATCGCTAATATTTATGTGAGTTTTGTTTGACCATGGGTGATCTCTGTTATGTACAGTGTGTATGTGTGATGCGGTCTGCCACTTCGCTCTTGGATGTGGATGCGAGCGCATGTGTATGTTAGTATGCTGCCACTGCACCAGGGAGGGGGAGAGAGAGTATGTGTGAGGGTAAGACATATATATAAATTATTTTTTTCTCTCTCGACGAGTTGGGGGCGGTGGTGGCAGGGGGGTGGTGGGGGTTATCATTATTATTGAAACACATGCAAGGCTCTGGTGTATTTGTCATGGCTGGCGTCTCTCTTGGGAGCCACAGTGCTCTATCCACTGCATCACTGCGGCACCCTTGTAGTGGGTGTGTTGCTGTAAGGAGCCTCCCCGAGTGTATATGTCATGGCAGCCGTCTCTCTTGGGTCACATCTGCCCTCCCCTGTGAATGAGGGAGCGCGAAGTTCTGCACTCTATCCACTACACTACCACAGCCCCTCCCCAAGAAATGGAATGCTAGAGCATGAAATTTAGTTTGCCATCTAAGGCATCTCTCTTGGTATACGCCTGCCCTACCCTGTGAATGCGAGAGCATGGAGTTGTACTCTACCTATTGTGTCACCACAGCACCACCCCCCCTTGCTGTGGAATACAAGAATGTGAAGTCACCCATAGACCGAGGTAGGCGTCTCTCTAGGGACACATCTACCCTCCCCTGTGAATGTGGGAGCATGATGTTTTAACATGCACTCTATCCACTATGCTACTGCGGCCCCCATTTAATTGGAATGCTAGTGCGTGACATTTAACTAGCTATCTAAGGTGTCTCTCTTGACACATGCCTTCCCTCCCCTGTGAATGCGAAGTCATGAAGTTGTGCTCTACCCATTGCATCACCACGGCACCCCCCCCCCCTTGCTATGGCATGCAAGAGTGTAAAGTCTTGTAGCCAGAGGCTATGTTCTGGCAGGCGTCTTTGTTGGGAGCCGTAGGTGTGTGAATGCAAGAACATGGAGTTGTGCTCTATCCATTGTGGCACTGCGGCACAACCCCCCTTGAATGCCAGAGCATGACATAACGACTGGGTGGTGTCTTTGGGAGCCACAATGAACATGGCCACCTCCTAAGCATTGGCTTAGGGAGCCATGAACAAACATGGCCACTAGGGAATGAGCGAGAAAAATAATTTTTTGGAACTTTTGAAATGTTAAGAAATTTTTTTTATTTTTTGAAATATTAAATCCCTTTTTTAAAATTTTAAACATGTCTTTTAAAAACATTAATTTGAAAAATATATTTTTTGAAAATTATTTTAGAAAAAATCAAATTTAATTGATTTTTTGAAACAAAAATTTGCCAAAATTTTCGAAATTTTTAGCTACCCATCATGACGCTGGCACAGAACCGCCATTACATAGCTACTGTCTTTTCCTCTTTTTTTATCTGTGTTAAAATTGTTTTCATTTACAAAGTAATTTTCATGCAAGTTTACAAAAATCTTTGTCAAATTACAAGTGTTTGCTTTCAACAAGTTTCGTACATAATTGAAAAAATCTAAGTAATTATTATGTTCATTGTATCCTTGCCATTGAAATTCCAACATCCACGTCTCGTACTCCTTCACAGACAGATTAGCCACTTGGGTGGGCTTGGAATCTGTTTTCAAAAAAATGTGTGGAACCATGTAGATGTTTATTTCATCGACTTGGCAAATAGGTAATTCTACATCAGTCTTTTTTTTTATAGTTGATACTGATGCTTATAGGTTTTCGAAGGGTGTTATTGCTCATGTCATCGATAATATTTTGATGTATTTTATTGCCTATATTATCGTTATTTTTTTGAAATGCATATTCAAGAATTTCGGAAAACAGTTTTCCACCTCACCAACAACATTAGCCGTCAAACAAAATCCGTTTATCATGGGTCGCACTTTATTGGTAAACAGGACAAAAATATGATATTTCAAACAAGTGCCCTTATCGTACCAGTACAGGTAGAACCCATTCAAGTCGACCAAGCACTCACAGCATGGAACATAGTGAGTGTCCTCTATGAATTAACAACAGGCGGCAAAAAATAAACTTTCCCTTTTTTTCAACACACCCTCATGGTTTCTGAATGAGTTCGCTTAGAATAGATTCAGTATTTTTGTATGGGTATTTACAAGAAATTTAATATGTGTATTTTAGTGATTCAATGACAAATAGACCACATTGTTGGTGGGTTTTTACTTTTGATAACTTCATCATTTTTGCTTTACTTTTGGTGAATGCACAGTTTACAAACAAGTGTATTGGTTTAGATTTCGTCACCCTTCTTAGTTTGAGCGGCGATGTTTACGTACTGATGATTGCACTTGATATGTTAATCTATAGAAGTTTTTGGCATCAGTAACAGTTTGACAAATTCAGAATCTATGGTTTTAGTTTTACTGGAGAGTTCCGATATGTTTAACTAGATTGATCCATCTACAAGAAAAGGAAGAATTATCACTTCGTTGTTCTATTTTGTGTTTTTTTCTTAGGTAGGACTGAATCTTTCGATGTTTTTTTTTTTATGCAAGAATTACTATCCTCGCTGTTATGGGCCTGGGTGAATCCTTCTGTTAACGGTGGGGGTGATTTCTCATCTTCCTTTATGGGACGTTTTCGTTTTGAATGCATTTTCGTTTTCTTTATGGGTTCGTTGACAATCGCAGTTGGGCTTCGAGGAAATTCAATTTTCTCCATTGTAGTCTCTGTGGGTGAAGTTGGCTCGATTATCTCTCGAATTGCGGGAATCATCTGTTTCGATACAGCAATCTTTACGATTTCTGTAAAAAGCTTTTGTAGTTTATGTAAACATTTGTTCATTTTAATGATTTTCTGCTCCACGTCCGTGACATCTATTCCTGATGAAAAAATAAACTGAGATGTTTTGCAGACGTATAATTTTTTATATATATAGAATTGCTGAAAAAAAATCAATTCTGTTTCTTTTTTATTTTTACAATTCAAATATCAGCAAAATCCTTTTTAGTATTGTGTAAAAAAATTGTATAGGGGCCAGCCATGGGAATCCTAAAGTGATTTGTCATTAGTTTGACCAATTCTCTATGGTATGGAATCTGCCAGTGTTCTTTCAACGAGATATATATTTTGATAATGAAATTGGGGTTTTGTACTAAAAATGATTTTATAAATAACATTATCACTTTGTGGGTTTTCAAACAGGATGTTGACTAAATTTTCTTCGTGACAGAGTAAATTTATTTAATGTTAAAATTCCCGGTTGGAGCATGAAAATGAAATTTGTGGCAGGACAGAGTAATCATCCTGCAACTCGGAATAACTTTTTTTATTAATGTGCTGGTTTAAAAGTTCTAACTGTTCAAGGTTGATTCGTTCTGCATCGACCACATTATCAAAAGGAACGAATGTGTTAAAGGATTTTCGTATTTTGGAAATTAACTTTATGGAATAAAAATGATAGTGGGTGACATCAGGCGTGAAGCGTCGGTACATGACGCCGGAATTGTAAAACGAACTTTTGTTCAATATCAATATTCGGGATGCATGTAGAGAGAGTAGAATTTCCAAGTTCGATTAGTTGATATAATTACATAGGTAATAACGCGCTTGATATGAATGTGGTTCGAGTTCTGAAAAAGTACAGTTGGTAAATATAACCTCTGAGTAATTGTCGAAAATAGTATCTAGGGGGCAACTGTCGAAGTATTTTGAAATTGCTGTTTCACTACAATAAAAGAGGGATTCTTGTTTTGTAATTTCCGACAAGTGAGCCGATAACAACATACTATTATCTTCGTCGTTTTTATCAATGCATAAATTTGTATATATACAAAGCATGGTCCTATAACACAAATAAGGTATTTATTATTGAAAAAAAAATCACTTTATGTTAATATACGGGACAGATGTAAGCTGAGATGTTAAATGTAAATGAATTGTTGTTTTATTATATTACAGTTAAACTAAAAGAGAATTTATATCACGATGTAATGGTGTGTTTTGGACCTTGGTATTATATCGAGGTAAACGACTTCGAAGATTGTTAAAATATTTTGGATGCCAAAAACAGTTTAAATAACTGGTTTTATGATGATCAAATAATTAAATTTCAAATCGAATCCGATGACTTGGACAAGCCAATTAAAGGACTTAATTTTCTCAGCAATACAATAGGCATAAATATCGGGTATGAAACAAAGTTAATCAATTATTTTGAAATACACCACTTGTTTTGTCCTTGGAAAAACATGAGTCCAGTATTACAAAACTTCTACCTGCAGTTGAAAGTGAACTTTTATTATCATTACTACCTTTCAAAAGATGTTTTGCTGAGAGATGTTTCCGATTCGATCGTGCAAACTATAGAAACTTACCTTACGAGCAGTTGGTATCCAGAACGAAAAAAGAAACTATTGGATAACTTAAACAATATTTTTGTCTTCAACCATCAAAGGTCCATTCCCCATGTGTCTTTAAAGATTGCCAATATGGCGGTCGAAAGCGAACAAAACTATTCCCCCCTCGAGTGTGATTGTAGAAACCGTATCCATCAAGATGATGCATATCACGAAATAATGCCACGATTCGAAAAAAAATAAAAAATAGTTATTAGTTGCAAATATACACACAGAGTTGTTTATTCTTGTAGTTATCATCCTAGAAGGAGTTGGAGCAATATGTGTGATTACGAGAACGAATCGGAAATCCATACTAGTACAGGCGAGGAAGATAAATGTGATGATATTACTTCTTCTAGTGAAAATTATAGTGAAGAACACATACCAGTTTATCAACATAACATTTTCCCATTTCACATTGAAGATTTGCATGAATATTCGCGTATAAAGATTGGTTACAAGCAAGTTTGTTTCTTTGATCAATGCAGTAGTTATGATATCCAATACTGCACTGGTGAAACACATATATTAATATTTTTTTATGCTAGATGCGATGAACGTATGGCAAGTAAGATGGAACTTTTGATTCATCAATGCAGTGTCTTTCTTTGCGACCCAATAATACAATACCGTGCTCGTATCGATATCTCGAGGAAAATACAACGGAGGAAATTTAAGTCTCTTCGTTTGGTATTCATAAGTTTGAACTACTTCGCAAAAATGGCGATGATAGTTCGTGGCGTGAATATTGTGATGGTTATCGTCATACAACTGAAAAGGGTGGTGATTCGTCCTGGATTTTAACTTGTTACTCAACAGAATGCAGGATTTATTATGCCATCGAATTGGCCCATCGAAAGCCATAAAAAAAAATCGGAGAATTCAACCCAGTAAATAAATACGATAAAATGAAAACTTTCTTACATGGCGTTAGGTTTACTTTCCAAGGTTTGAAACACATCGAGTATTGTAAAGATGACATTTACCTGCATCTCTATGATGAAGTAATTATTTTTAAAAAAGTGAAAGATTGCCAAAGAACCGAATGCGCTGTGTGTTTGTCAAAGCCCAATTCCACATTTCCAACTATGATCGACCATGTGAAGAAGAAAATTTCAGACGGGCATATAACGTCTGTGTATAGCCATCAAAAAAACTGATTTGAACATAAAATTATGAACGTATGTTCGGGTTTGTTTCATCGATATATCGAAAGGCGTGGAAAATGGCATTTTTTTAGCTTTCTTGCAAAAGATATAAATTACATATTAAAATAATATAAAACTGTTTGCGATGGTGAATTGTGCAGAATCTATTGCGAATTGTTATTGAAGAAATGCGAGTTTTCACAATCAATACTTTGTAAGCCAAAAACAAATTTTTTATTGATATTTTAAATTTTGATACTCAATAAATCTCCTTTTGCTTCCATATAGTTTGTTACTCATTCTCTCTCTGCGTTCTTTTTTTTCCAATTCTTCATATTTCTTTATCAAGTCAATGAGTTTTGCATCAAAAACATTTTCCCTTGTACGATTAAATTTTCTCGAACCATACCATTGAGATTTGATGTAAATTTGCCGGTTGTGCATCAAATTTATTGCTTTATCCAATGATCCCACGTATGACTGCTGGGAAAAGGGCGTGGATAACAAAATATTAATAGCTTCCCCAAAACCGGGAAGGGTATTATTATAACTTTTGTTTTTTCACATCTATTGTTTTTCAGGTTTTTATCGTTACTCTTTATGAATGAATCAATGAAAATAATGCAATAATTTGCAGCTACATAGTTTGATTGAAATATGTTTGTTTGTTTAATTTCGAAATTATTTAAGAAGTTCATCAACCTATTAAATTAACTTATCAATTGGTTCGATGTTTGTAACAAATCAATGCTTTTTTTTTACATTGTCTATGTTTTGTATGGTTTTGTTAATCATGTTGCATAAAATCACAAAATTAATGGATTTTTCAAAAGCATCGCTATTATTTTCATTTTTATTTTTTAATAAGTCAAGTTTTTTTTCCATTACATTTTTGTCTTATATTTTCCAATAATAAGATGCCGTCAAAATGGAAAAGAAAACTTTTTTTTTTTCAAGTCTTAATGATATTGGTATGTGTTACTTTTTTTTTTAAATCTCAGCTAGTATAAATATAAGGAAACGACTGTTGTACGAAAAAAAAAACGTATCGATTACCCCGATTTGCATGCAAATTCCATAAAATGACAACCTTTGTTAATGCAGTTTTATTCGCCTCTGGTGATTCTTCAACTTTGAATACGCACAACACCCCTTTTAGTTTTTCATGCGATGCTCCTGAAGTTTGTTTGAATATGAAAAGAGAAAATGATGTAGTTAAATCATACAATCATTTAACTAGGATAATTTCAATCATATATAATTCCCCAAAGGCCTCCGCGACCTACTTGTGGGATGGTTTCTTACGCACAGGCCCACAAAATAATCTAAACAGCATCTGTAATAATTTTTTAATGATTGTAAAAAAATATTTTGCAAGTTAATTACAGGGTGCGTAAAAAAAAACCTCATTGTGGAGGGGTATATAACGAGCGGTTTTGTAACTGTACCCTATTTAAAAGATCAAAATTTAGTCTTGAATGTCGATGCAGAAGGAGCTGTACAACTCTTGCGTGGTTCTCTAACTTGCTTTGCTCTCATACAACCGAAAATTTTCGTTGACAATTCGTCAGACACATTTTCGTACCGGGACTATCTTTTCGATTTGAATTGCAAAATCCGATTGTAAAATTTCACTCTTATAGTCTATTTTAGCCACAAGAATTCGGATCTTCTGTGCTACAGCAGCAGTATTTATAACGAAATGCTGCCCTAGATAAATCCCTCAATAACATTCAGAGTAACATTGTCGATATTAAGACGAATAAGACCAACCATATTCACTTGTTCTTGCTTACTTTAACATATTCTATTTTGAACACGGGATTCAATTTCCTATATGTGGATTTCTCGGCTAGTTCCCACATTGAGGCACACAAAAATCAAATACAACGCGGCCGACATAAGGATAAATAATAGACCTGATATTGGAATTTCTATGAAAATATGAACATCTAACCAAAAGTTTTGAAACTAAGTAAAAAATCTTTGTGTGTTTCATCTTCCTGTGATAAAAACGATAATAGTTTTGCAAAGAGTGGAAATGCAAAGAAAAATTTGCCGATCAAAGAATTGTTGCTTAAAATGGAAACATACAATCTGTACCATGTAGTTTTTGATGTTTTCAATCAATTTTTAATCTACGGTGATTCAAATGAAAGTGAGGGGATGAACCCCTGTAATGATGAAGGGACCGACTCGGATAATGACGACGATAAAGATCGTGACGGCCACTTTTCATCATTATCGATGGGAAAACCCACATACGAAGAAATTGTACAAAAATTTATGGATAATTTCAATACATTTCATAGGCTCATGGTGTCATTCATATACAGACACTGTACATTCATCCGCAATTACAAATTCTTTGGTATAATTATGGATTTCGTGTCGTAATAAGTTTTAACAAGGGTATTTTTATTGACAAAAATTAAAAAATTAAACTTTTAACAATAGGCACGAATTTTTTGATAAACAAAGAACTGAAAAAACGTGTTTACTTCGTCGACTATGACCAAATTAGAGATATCAATCGAAAACAAGCCAATTTTATCACATCTCTATTGATACTAGGCTATATTTGGTCAGAGAAATATTTTGTAACGGTAAAAATAATTCATCCATTTTTAAAACACTACTATGACAGCATGCCTGAAAATATCGTGAATTAATTGATAAAAATGTATTCATTTGTAGTTACAATATGATAACAATGTTGATTAGTCAGAATCCTTTGA
Organism: Clitarchus hookeri; assembly: GCA_002778355.1. Lineage (NCBI taxonomy): Eukaryota > Metazoa > Arthropoda > Insecta > Phasmatodea > Phasmatidae > Clitarchus > Clitarchus hookeri. The sequence continues at coordinate 122,468 of NQII01000286.1, read as the reverse complement.
TTTTTTTCAAGACTCATGAACGAGGACGTGAACGATGCATTAGGTCTCACTTAAAGTACATGAGTTTTAAGATGAATGGTGGCAATTTGGCCGATTTTCAAGATTTAATTTTGTTCTTTAATTTGGAATGCTTGCCCAAAACTCGAGCATATTGTACCACGGTTTGTAATTCCTTGGTGAGTGAGTTAAAACATTTCGATCCCTCCTACCAAAAACCCTTTAAAATGTCCATGATCACTTCAGCTTATCGACGCACAGCTAAATTGAATCGTTACGATGCGCAGATACTGTATTTAAGCTATGACCGTCCTATCGCCGCGGAAGGAAAAAATAACAACCACCCACAAATTGACGAAAGCCCAAAAGTTTTGCCTTGGAATAATGCGAAAAAATACACAAATATGTAGAAAATACGCTAGCCGAGTGTTTAAATGACTTGAATGAACCTTACTCGTCGGAAGTAGAATTAACACTTTTGATAGATTTTCTTTACAAAACAGGCAGACGAAAAAACGAAATTTTGTCTCTGACAATGCGTCAAGTTAATGGATTGATCGAAATGGAAAAAAACTCTAATTTAAACGAAAACAAAGACAACAACAATATGTATTCCTTCTCAATTTACGCATACATTGAATACATTTGTGAATCATCCATCACGTTCGATATACAAAAAATTAAATAGACTCTTCATCACCCGATATGAAAAACTCCGTTCAATTTACATCGATTTGTGTAAGAAAATAGCGGGTATGCGGCCTGATATAGGGGTGTTGTTTAACGCCTGGCGAAATAATTTTCGGTGCGCACGAGTGCGATCGATCCGAGATTGGCTCAAAATGCACTCGGTCATGGTAAAAATAATATCTACATTCAATTATGTAAATAAAGAAATGTTCTATGATGCTGATATACAGAAAATTTTACAATACCAACTCACATATACTTAATAACAAATTGAAAAAATTATTATTCGCAACTTAGTGGTATGTATCCCAAAAAAAAAAAAATCATGTATAAGTAACAAAAAGTTATTGGTAACTCCACTGTATATTAAACCTCGCGCTTATGTAAGCCAACTTTGTCTAAATTCCAGGTGACCCAACCCAGAATGGCATTCTCGCATCAACAAATCCTTAATAGCTATCGTAGAGACCCTCACTTTTCTTTTATGCATTTATGTGATGCAATTACAGGCAGTTATCGTAACACTCTTTATGCAGTGCGAATAACCACATACATCGACCTTCCTTTTAAGGCAATGCGAATGAATTATGAAGCTTGATGCTGCACTTTTTTTGTTGAAAGATCATTCTCTGGTGGCAAAAGTGAAATTATTAACGTATTTCGTAATGTTGAAAGTTCGCCACCACCATTCACCCAATTTAATAAATATATTAAATTAACTACGTTATTTTTTTTTGCTAAACAGTAAAGACGGCCTCCTTACCATATCTCGAATATAATTAATGTTGACCTCTTTGTATTGCGGTATAATATTACACTGTTAACTAAAAAAAATTCGAAGCATTCAAAAAATGCTGATGAAAATAAAAATAAGACTTTTTTTAGGGAGAAATGAGGTATAAAAGCAATCTTNCGAACCGGTGCAACTGGCCTTCCTTTCAAGGTAATGCGAATGAATAATGCAGTTTGATGCTGCATGTCTTTTGTTGAAAGTATATTCTCTGGTGGTAAAAGGGAAATTATTAACGTCTTCGGTAAAGTTGAAAGTTGGCCACAGCCACTCACCCGATTTAATAAATTTTATTTAATTAACTACAAAATTTTTCTTTGTTAAACACTAAAGGCGGTCTAAAAAAATGAGAATAATTAAAAAAAACGTTGATGAAAATAAAAATAATACTATTTTGGAGAAATTAGGTATAAAAGCAATGTTGATGTTGGTGGTTTACCAGTTTATGAATATACTAGCTACAAACAAGGATTTATTTAATTTCAGTTGTGAAAGAGTTAACTTTTCCTAATGACACCTTCCAGTTTTTGGGATGTGATGGACAGTCTCGTTGGTAAGCAAAAAAAAAAAAAATCATTGCGCGGTTTAACACCTTTGAAAAAATTGTGAAATACAAATTTCGGGTAAAAGGAGGTCTCTTGGGAAAACGAAGTTGGGGTTCAAATTTCAGAGAAATATTATGCAGTAATATAATGTGTTTATGGGAGCCGAAATTTTAGTTTGAAAATCTTGAGAAAGAATTTATTACTTGAGTATATTCATTTTCTAAGTCTGAACTTAAAGATACGAACACAACAAATCTAACATCGGAAAAAATAACTCTATCTATAGATCAGGAATATGTTAAAACAATTTTGTTTACATGGCTCGACAATAATGAACCGTCTGATAAACTCAGATTTGTAACTTTAAATGGTGGTGCAGGAACGGAAAAATCTACATTAATTCGTGTTTTTCTCGAGAAAAAAAATACAGAGTTTATGATACAACTCAACATATTTTATTACGTAATATATTACGTTGAATGAAACTGACAAATGGATGAACTTTATCTAGTTATTTGATACGGTTAACAAAATTTAGTTATTTTGAATACTTGAAATTCATGGAACTATTGCTGCTAATTGAACTCGATAGCGTTCAAATTTTAGTATAAGAACTGAACAAATTTTGCAATCTCGAATAAAACACATCGTCTTTTTTCGTGGAATGTAATAACGACCCTTGTGGTTCCTACAATCTACCCATTGTTATATTTGTAGATGAATATTCCATGATCAGTGCATGTTTGGCAAAATTCATAGTTGGAATTTTTTAAATTACAAAGCAAACTTATCGTAAAATGTTGATTGTATTTTGTGGGGATCAGTATCAATTAAAGCCATTTATAACAAATAAACATAACGTCCTCTTCCTCATTCGTGAACTATGTAGTGAAAATTTTTTTCTGACCACGCAGTTCCGAAACGGGGATTTTAAATACCAGGAATTCCTGACCACTTAAAATACTACTCCAAACTGGAAGAATCTACTCGCTCGTCGTTTTGGTGTATGTAATCGGAATAGAAGTTTGTTTTACTAAAGATTTTGAGTATCTGGTTGAGTTGATGACGACGGTGATTGAACCGAAAATCCAGGTTGCTTCACATTTAATATGCAATGGAAAAGATATTTTGAATTGGGCAGAGGAAAACTTAGTCAAATTTTCTTAATTTTGGTTTTTCGGCTTCACAAATATAGAAGCTTATTTTGTAAATATGAGTCTTTCAATAGCTGTTCTCATCCAAATTAAACATTTTCTAAAGGATTGTGGATGTCGTCTGTCTTTACGTGGATGATACGTATAAGCAAAACGTTTTCAAGAACCGCCCATAGTTGACCCCAATTTTTTTCTCACACGACAAAAAAACTTAAACGAATGAAAAAAAATTACAATATTAAGCCCGCCTACTTGTCACTAATCATTGGCATTCCATAACGTAGTTTAACCCACGGCCACGGTGTATGCATCGGTGATGATATATATTATTTGGGACGTGTCAGAGACGAAATATTCATGTGTGATATGGATAAGAACAAACTTTTTTTGATACCAAGATGTCTTTTTAAGAAGAATCTTTATACAATAAATAAATATGCATTTGAAAATGCGTGCGAAGAAACTAAAAACAGCAATCTTTGGTATATGGCTTTCCTATTCAAATATGTTGGTGAAACACAGTTCAAAGTAGCATAGGCTTGACCATTGACAATTACATTTACGCAAATTTTACAGGATGCACTCTGGAAGAGATTTACGTAGTTTTATCGAGAACAGTGAATAAGAACAAGTCAAAATTTATTCAAGTCTAAAGACAAATACTGCTTGTGAAAAAATATAAAAAATGTCTTTCTTGTATATAAGGTAATGAAAAAAAGACATGAAATTTATGTTTGGACTGTAATTGGTTAAATTTTATTTATTGGCATTTTAGGTTTCGTATCATGGAAATTTTAAAATAACATTAGTAGTTCGGTGAAGACACAATTCGGTTCTAGCACATATTTTAAAGCAACTAATAATTCAGGATCTGGATCTGGTAATTTAATCCTGATAAGAAAATTTTTACCACACAAAAGAAATTATAATATCTTGTGATTTTATTTTTGCAATTAGGGAATTATTAAAAATGAAAACGAGGCATATGTTTAACAAAAATGTAACACATTCCGAATTTAGAGAAACGGTCGAATTCATAAAACTTGATACACAACTGTACTTGGATCTTTACAATTGACTATTATCGTGAATAATAATATTTTAAACGATTATATATTAAGATTAAACGGGGTGTATATATACTCACTAATATCAGAACGTGACAAACTTGCTTCTGAAATTAAATTTAAAATTTCACAATGAACACATTGTTAAAAAAAATTTTATATTTGAAACAGTTTACTTTACAACAAAATTGTTTGGGACTGCATGTCACTGGTGAAAATTATAAAATATTTTTGAAGAATGAATAACACTCAGAAAATGAAAGTATTAGGCAGTTTACAAAATTACTATACAAAAATTATTTTTTATCATCCCAAATCGAAAAGGTTATGTACGACACACATACGAAAATATATTTTACCACGTGAAGAAAATACATTTCTTTTACAATTATCGCGATGATGTATTGGCAGATTTATATAGTTTATGGTAGGGGGTTTCAAAGACGATTGACCCCTTGAAAATACGTTACCCTTGGTTGATACCTTGAGTTATTCTCAAATTTAGGAAATAACGGCTATGTTTCTTGCTTATCTGTCTTTAAAATACGATGAAATTGCTATTCAAACATCAATGAGACAAGTATTTTATGGTATACCATTTATTAAATGCGATCCAGACTCAGTCGTCGTGTCACCCGATGGACAGCTTTACAATCGACAATTATTACATGTAATTTTAAGTTTTTTACTATCGTTTGCAAATATATAGATAAGAGCTTTGAATAACGTAAATAAACAATTCTATGTGGGATTGGATATACTCATAGTAACCTTAATTATTGTAATTCCAATTGGTTTATTTATGTGGAAGAAACACCATAATTTTGACACCTCGAGAATAAAATCAGATGAGGAAGATGGCGGGGGTGGCGCAATAAAGGAAAATTACATCTCAACGATAGTGTCTCATCCCCATCTCAGGAAAATTTATTTATGATATAAACGGATTTTGTAAATACTAATGAATCTGGCTTAACCGATGAAGAACCATTGTCGATAAAGGCGTCCATCATCAAGTCAGGGAGAAGCGATTATGATTAGTTTTAAAACTGCTAAAAGATACACTCCAATTATTCCCACAGGTGTATTTACTCTGTTAATATTTAAGAATTTAAAGCATTTGATTTTTGAAGCATTCAACACAGTTTCTGATCTTTTGGATGAACATTCACAAACAATATTCACTGTTCGTCTAAATGACAATGAAGATGACCAAAGAAACTGTTCGTTGGATGTGAATGAAATTAATTAAAAACTTTACTTGAAAAACCCCTAATTTATAAACAATTTTACATTGAATGGACAATTGATAATGGAATTGTTTTGTTTCTGGGTGAGATAATAAACTGATTGTAATTGTGCCCTGCGAGGAGTCTATAAATCTTAAAGTTTTTTCAATGAGTTTTATTACTAATGCTAAAACAATTTCAAAACTTGAAAAATAATAAGCAGGTGTTATAATGAAATATGTTTCGACAGTTCTTGACAACCTGTTCGGCAAATTCGATACAAGAAAACTAACTCATATTACGCGGCTACTGCGGTCGAGAGCGCGGGTCACGTTGCTATAACAGGAATCTACTTACCAATTGCGTGAAAATGTTTTAAAAATAAAAAAGTATTTAAAATGTTTTAATGAAGCTTGTATAGTGATAACTGGAACAAAACAGCCGCTGCTCAGTTTATCATTTCGCATAAATCTAAACTTAATTTTTTTTTACAATATGCCCCTGTAATCTACAAATTCATACTAATATACCCTAATACCTTTTTAAGATCTGAAATTAATTGCATGTGGACAAGTCAAATAAAAATTATTTTTCTAATTGATTTGTCTAGGTCAGTAAAACCCACAATACCAAATAAGGAAATTTACATTACTTCTCGAAATAAAAAAACTAAAAAAAAAAAAACTGTTTTTACTTACACAGTGAGTATAAAAGACTGAGACACTCAAACAATCGTTCACATTCAACCATTAAGTGAAGACAATTTGATTGCTCATAATCAAGACCTCTTCGATGAATGGGAATTATCACCTGTGAGTTCGGCGGCATATCATGGTCGGATTGAGGATCTTGTTTTCATGAAGCAAAGGGGTGAGGAATTTGGAAGAGTGGATCCCGGCGGCAAATTTCCAATTCAAAGGGCGGCAGCTGCTGGGAATTTGGAAAGTGTAAAATTTTTAATCGCGGAAGGGGTTACTGTTTTGGCTAAAGACTGATAATATGACCGTATTAGGGTATGCAACCTATTTCTTTGATAATTGGTCTGTGATTGTGTATTTGATACAAGTAGACGAGGTGACTAAAGGTGCTCAGAAGGATTGGAAACTGTTAATAAAAGCCGCTAAAGAAGATTGTGAAATTATTGTACGGTACCTACTTGAAAAAAGTTTAGGTGACCCGACTTTTATCGAAAAGAACAGTATACTAAATCGCGCAGCCCAAGATGGTATAGTAAACGTTGAACATTTCTTGTTGGAAAATGAGGCGGATGTTTTGTTTATGGTACATGATAATATTACAGTATTACATGAAACTGTATATAATAGAAATACGGCTACTGTTTTGTGTGTTTTAGATTATGCAAAAAGAGCAACGGGCACAAAGAAGCAGTTTGATGCTTTTTTAAATGCTGAGGACCTATATGGTGAAACTGCCATTATGTGGGAGACGTCAGATGAAGTTCGTCAAATTTTGATTAGCCACGAGGCAATATCCTAAAGAAAAATATGGTATCTTGTGGAAAAACAGGGGTCTGATTTCAAATTCCTATCAATGGACACTAGCAGCCAACATGAAAATATTATATAGTATTTGAAAATGGTTTATATGTAATTGTCATTTAATTTCTACTTGAGTAGTGAAAATAATTGTTAAATAGTAAAATGTGTTCCACTAACAGATTTGTTTTAATTTGATTATTTTTTTACATATTTTTTAAAATGTTATAAATTATAATTTAAAATGTTATTGCGAATTGTTTGTCTGAATTTTACTGAAAAACATAAATAGTTATTATACATGTATTTTAATGTGGTCTGTGTAATTGTCATTTTATTTGTACTTGTTAAAGAAAATAATTGGTAAATAGTAAAATGTGTTCCACTAACAGATTTGTTTTTATTTCATTATTCATAACATTATTCAAAATATAATTGTAAACTGTTTATGTGAAATTGATTTTACAAAAAAAATTCTATTACAATTTGTCGATATCATAAATAATTTATATATAGTATTCCAAAAAGAAACTTCTCCATGTTAAAGATAATTTTTTTTGAGAACTCTGCCATGTTACAGATAATTTTTTTTTAACAGTTTTTCGAAGATTATAATGAGTGGATGTAGTATCTTGTAATTTACTACGATAAATGTCAACCATCGTTTTGGTATTGTATTTAGGGTGTTATTTTATGCTGTGGGTTGTTAGATGGGTGATTATTTCATATTGCGTATCCAAATCACCCAAAATACACTATATTACGTATCCAATGATACATAAAACCCACCCAAAAAGTAGTCTATTTCGTATCCAACTGAAGTCCCGAAAAGGCCAAAAAAAAAAAAATGCAAAATTTCTTCTTGCGTATCCAACCTGCCTGTAATTACCTGGTTTTATCAAAAGTTTCTTTGTGTGTATCCACATTAAAAACGACCTGAATTTAAAAGTAGTGGGTTTGCATATCCAAACTGACAGGTGGAAATTGCCACCATGCCACATTTGTTTCGATTAACCTATTCAATTCCCTTTTTAAAAAAATTTTAAAAAACATCTAATTGTTTCTTGTGGTGTACCCAAACTGAAAACAGAACAATAGGTGACTTTGCCATTTGTTTCCCTGGGCATATCCAAATGAAAAACAATCTGAATTTAAAAGTGGTGGGTTTGCATATCCAAACTGGCAGGTGGAAATTGCCACCATACCTCATGTGTTCCGATTTACATATCCATTGCACTTTTAAAATGTTTTTCGAAAAACACCTAATTGTTTCCTGTGGTGTACCCAAACTGAAAACGGAATAATTTGTCACTTTGCCATTTGTTTCCCTGGGTGTATCCCCGTGCGGAAGTGACTTGTTGCTAAAATTTCCCTATTGTGTACCCAACAACCACTCATTTTCATTTAAAATCCAAAACCAATAACCAGCTAGTAAAATGAGTTGTGTAAATAATAATGAGTTAAAAAAAAATCAAGATATGGAAACTCTAAAGCCTTCACTGGCTTACAGTGAGGGATTATAATTAATGCATTTCATGTATCAATGCCTCGGAATCACAAGTTTGTGCAAGAATCTTTTGTTTTGTTTGTTTTTATGAAAGTTGTAGAATTTATAGAACCTCAATGCCTTCACACCTCTGCATTCGAGATTTAAGTAGTTTGGTGAAGCTAACAGGAAATCACAGGCTTATTAAAATGCACAGGCTTTTTCATTTTGTTCATTCTGCTGAAAGTTGTGCAACACTCGCGAGTGTTGTCTAAGGCTCTTCCAAAACTTCCATAAGCTTAACCCCTTCCTTTTTTTTAAACATGAAAACCGACTACTGCCATTCTCACTTTAAATTCACCCAAACAGCTACTCATTGTAATTTTAAAAAGACATTGCACACCACAAGTCAATCACATTTTAAATTTAAATGAGCCATTGTCATTTGAATGCTTTGTTTGTTCTGATGATAATTCTCTAAATTAAACCAATTGTGAGATTCCTATTCAGGTACAAAAAGTTATCAAGAAATGTGAGATGGCTCTTTTGTGTTGTTATGGAGACGATATATATCGGCAAGGGAGGTCCAATTTGGACCTCCCTCTTACTACCAAACACAAGATCAAAGGTCATAAACTGAGCAAACAGCAAGCCATTCAAACATAAAAAAATGTTTACTGAAAATTGGTAATTTTTTCCCACTAGTTTCTCGGGGCCAATCCCATTGGGGAGAGCAACTTGCTAAAAATTTCGGTGATTATTTTGTATTGTGTACCCAACAACGACTCATTTACATTTAAAACCCAAAACCAATAACCAGGCAGTAAAATGAGTTGTGTAACTAATAATGAGTGCAAAAAAAATCAAGACATGGAAACTCTAAAGCCTTTACTGGTTTACAGTGAGAGATTATAATTAATGCATTTCATGTATCAATGCTTCAGAATCACGAGTTTGTGCAAGGATCTTTCATTTTGTTCGTTTTAACGAAAGTTGTGCAACTCCAAGGGGTTCACAAATGTTAGTATGTCACAAGGAAAACTGGAAATAGTGTTGTATAACTCACCTCTCTCTTTGCACTCGCAAGACTCTTTCNAACATAAAAAAATGTTTACTGAAAATTGGTAATTTTTTCCCACTAGTTTCTCGGGGCCAATCCCATTGGGGAGAGCGACTTGCTAAAAATTTCGGTGATTATTTTGTATTGTGTACCCAACAACGACTCATTTACATTTAAAACCCAAAACCAATAACCAGGCAGTAAAATGAGTTGTGTAACTAATAATGAGTGCAAAAAAAATCAAGACATGGAAACTCTAAAGCCTTTACTGGTTTACAGTGAGAGATTATAATTAATGCATTTCATGTATCAATGCTTCAGAATCACGAGTTTGTGCAAGGATCTTTCATTTTGTTCGTTTTAATGAAAGTTGTGCAACTCCAAGGGGTTCACTAAAGTTAGTATGTCACAAGGAAAACTGGAAATAGTGTTGTATAACTCACCTCTCTCTTTGCACTCGCAAGACTCTTTCGTTTTGTTAGTTTTGTTTTAAGTTGTAGATTTTATAGTCACGCCTTTGCGCTCGAGATTTAAGCAGGTTGGTGAAAGGAAAGCGTTGTGTAACGCCAAGGGTTCCACAAATGTTAGTATGTCACGAGGAGAAATGCAAAAGGTGTTATGTAACTCACCCCACTCTTTGCACTCGCGAGGCTCTTTCGTTTTGTTAGTTTTTATGAAAGTTGTAGATTTTATAGAACCTCCAAGACCTTCACGCCTCTGCACTCGAAATTTAAGCAGGCTGGTGAAAGGAAAGTGTTACGCAACTCCTAGGTGTCCGCAAATGTTAGTATGTCACGAGGAAGACTGGAAATAGTGTTGTGTAACTCACCTCTCTCTTTGCACTCGCGAGGCTCTTTCATATTGTTAGTTTTTTTTTAAGTTGTAGATTTTATAGAACCTCCAAGGCCTTCACGCCTCTGCACTCGAGATTAAAGAAGGTTGGTGATGCCATGTTGGGGGATATATATATTGGAAGCTGGCAGCAGAAAACTATGAATGGATCATCAGTCGATCAACAGAATGAACTCTTACCAACATAGGTAAAGTTTACACCTTTTCTTTATTTTAAGCGATGTTATTTTTTAGCTATGATTGACTAGTATAGTGGTTCACGATGGTTTTGCATTTCAGGTCAAATATGTACAAAGACCCACAAGAACCCTTTGTACTGTGCCCTCTTAAGCGATCGTATTTTAATTTTGAATGAGCCATTATAACAGATATCACACACAATAAGCCATTGTCATTTTAAACTAAACAAGTTGTGAGATTTCTAGTAAAGTACACAAAATAAAATATGTATAGGCAAGGGACGACCAAACCGGACCTCCCTATTACTACCAATGTATTGCACAATTAAATAAACAGACATTCACTTTTTAAACTGACATTACACACCACATGTCAATCACATTTTAAAATTAAACAAATCACCCAACTTTAAACTGATACCATAAACAGTTAGACATCAACACTTTCATTTTTTACTAGTGAAAATCGTTTACATTTTAAACTAATGCAAATAGCAAATCACCTTCATTTTAAACTGATGCAAATAGCAAGTCACCCAACTTTAAACTGATGATCATACTCGCCAGTGTTATGCAAGGATCTTTCGTTTTGTTCGTTTTTGATTAATGTTATGCAATCCATGCCTTTGTAGTCGCGATTTAAATATGTCGATGATGTCAACAGTAAACTACACAGGCTTCACAAGCTTAAAAATAATACACCACATCTCTGCACTCGTGAGTGTTGTGTAAGACTCTTCCAATGCCTCCATAAGCTTAACCCCTCCTTTTTTTTAATTTACTAAATGGACTATAAAAATAGAAAAAAATAGCTTTGGTGGCCATGTCGGGGCATATATATAATGGAAGCTGGCAGCAGAAAACTGTCAATGGATCATCAGTCGAATTACAGAAGGAACTCTTACCAACATAGTTAAAGTATACACCTTTTCTTTATTTTAAGCGAGGCTATTTTATAGCTACGATCGACTAGTGAAGTGGTTCACGATGGTTTTGCATTTCAGGTCAAATATGTTCGAGGACCCACAATACCCCTTCGTACAGTGCCCTCTTAAGCGATCGCATATGATTTTACATTCGAGAATGGGGAGGCACCTATATAAATGTAGGGTAGCTGTGGAGATGGCAACCAAAACTACAGGATCTCCATTACCGCAATTGTAGAATCTTCTTCGCCCCCATATATCCCTCCCCCTCCCCCCCAACATACATCCCACTGTTCGGAATAGAATTTGGATGATGGGTCATACATGACATACAACCCAATGTCAAAAATCATGTGTTCAAACGAGTTTATCATCAGAAGCCAAAGTGAGTGTTTGTAGCGGCCGACCATGTCACATAACCCAGGCGGAAAAATATATCCATACATAAAATAGAATTTTTGTTTGTTTTCAGAAAAATTTTTTTTTCTGCAACTGGATTCACCGAGATAGCGAGGTGAAGTCAACCTCTCTGGGAGTTGGAAACAAGGAAGAGGGAGTTCCTAAACATCGACCAATAGAAGGTGGATTACATCAAATTAGAAGATCTGCCCTTTTAGGTATTGGACAGCAGGCAAAGAATTTGACCTATGTAACCTAAAATGAAAAAAAAAATATATATATGTTCTTTTCGTTTATCTGTTTATTTTTTGTACAAATGCTAAGTTACCTTTTGCACCTTAATTTTTTACTGGTAAAACCAACTACTGTTTGTTCTGTTGTTAATTCTCTAAACTAAACCAGTTATGAGATTTCTAGTTAGGTACAAAAAGTTGAATATATATCAAACAGCAAAGAAATTCACACTTTCATATTTTTACTAGCAAAACTCGTTTCCACTTTAAATTGATGTAAATAATGAGCAAATAACATTTTAATTTTCAGCAGACACTACAAACAGCCAATCATACTTAAATTTTTTACTGGTAAAACCAGTTGTGAGATTCCTAATCAAGTACAAAAAAGTTGAATATATATCGGCAAGAGGGGTCTGAATTGGGCCTCCCTTGTGCTACCAAATTATTTTGCACCTAAATAACAAGTCATTTTAAACCTACACCATCAACAGCAAGTATTTCACACATTAAATTTTTTTGCTGGATAAAACAATTACTTATATACATTTTAAGTATACACCACAAACAGCTAGCCCTTAGCACTTTAAATTTAAATACGTCACCTAAATTTAAACTGACATAAATAGCAAGCAAATTTCATCTAAATGCTTTGTTTCGCTCATCCTTGCATGTATATGAAAATGAAAAAAATATATATATAGATACTATTTGTTTATCCATTAATTTAGTTTTTGTACAAATGCAAATAATTTACCTATCGAAAAGAGAACTTCCTTCATCACAGTTGTCTCCTTCGTGACGAGTCTCCTCATGCATTGCAGCTGCATGTATTAGAAAAGAGTGCAGTCGTTGCCCATAAAGGTGGTTATTTTTCCAAATGTGTTCTGCCAAGTAGTAGGCCCACGACTTTTCCCGTCTACCAAAACACAGAATGCTATACCTCACCGAACACCAACTCCGTTCGATGTTTTGTGTNACGACTTTTCCCGTCTACCAAAACACAGAATGCTATACCTCACCGAACACCAACTCCGTTCGATGTTTTGTGTGTGTACTTTTAAAGCTTTGCCTTGCCTCAACTTTAGATTGTTTCGGGTGTTAACTATTCCACTCTTTTCACTGCACACAAATTACTTCTGGTGATTTACTTGCAGGTGACGATAGCCATNCGGGTGTTAACTATTCCACTCTTTTCACTGCACACAAATTACTTCTGGTGATTTACTTGCAGGTGACGATAGCCATGCATGTCCAAGTTACTGTAACCTCGCCAAAAATCTGACATTATTGTCGTGCCCAGCACGATCCATTCACGAATACATTTGACTAAAGTCGTGGCATTCCTCTTTTCCACCAGCACCAGGAAGAAATTAGAAGATTGCCTCTCTCAAAACCGCCGAAAACCCACTGGCCGTGAACTTTTCGTCCCTTGCGGTTTTTACGATTACCCAACTTTGATTTGTCTATCTCGAATATTTTTCCAGGCCCGCCTATTCGTTTCCGGTAAGTTAACACACAGCCTATGCACACTTGGCAGCAGAAATTCGAACAGGCGACGACTGTCTTGTCCGAGCATTGAAATTCGTATACTATAGTCTGCTGTCGGGGATACTTGATCAGGCACCACAATAAACACAACTCCATGATCTTGCCCGGCGAGAAATTTGAATCTCCTACGAAACTGCCCTGTCTTGCCGACACTTTAAAATTACATTGTGTGTCATTCTCCGTGCACTCTCGACACCAGTAAAACAATCTTCGATTTTCCACGAGCTTGGCTTCGCCTTTCTACAGCGTCCGCACTGTACTGACGGTTTGAGGATGTCATGCTCGACGAGGAATGTGTTTACATGCGGTGAGAAATAAATCAATTTCCGAGAATTCAACATGGTGATTTTACACCCCGCATACACCACTGTAGGTTTTCCCTATTGAAAACTTTTATTTTTTTTAAGTAAAATTACACTTGGATATGCTGAACGGAACAATTGACTTGTAATATGATATGCTAAATGGAATTCGGCCAGATATGCAATAGGACCCTGTCTTGTAAAGGAAATAATTTGAATGGATATGCGATACTGCACTCACGGTTTTACTATGGGTTTACCATAAGTGTACGCAATACTGAACAATCACCATTCCATGTTCTTATACCATATTGCGCTTTCCTACAAGTTCATTGGCAAAACCGCACTGTGTACATTTTCTACTGAAGTTCCCATACAATATGGAAGGAAATCAGTTTTTGCAAGATTCGTGGGCCTCATTTTACATACTCTGAANCGGGTGTTAACTATTCCACTCTTTTCACTGCACACAAATTACTTCTGGTGATTTACTTGCAGGTGACGATAGCCATTTATGTCCAAGTTACTGTAACCTCGCCAAAAATCTGACATTATTGTCGTGCCCAGCACGATCCATTCACGAATACATTTGACTAAAGTCGTGGCATTCCTCTTTTCCACCAGCACCAGGAAGAAATTAGAAGATTGCCTCTCTCAAAACCGCCGAAAACCCACTGGCCGCGAACTTTTCGTCCCTTGCGGTTTTTACGATTACCCAACTTTGATTTGTCTATCTCGAATATTTTTCCAGGCCCGCCTATTCGTTTCCTGTAAGTTAACACACAGCCTATGCACACTTGGCAGCAGAAATTCGAACAGGCGACGACTGTCTTGTCCGAGCACTGAAGTTCGTATGCTGTCGGGGATACTTGATCAGGCACCACAATAAACACAACTCCATGATCTTGCCCGGCGAGAAATTTGAATCTCCTACGAAACTGCCCTGTCTTGCCGACACTTTAAAATTACATTGTGTGTCATTCTCCGTGCACTGTCGACACCAGTAAAACAATCTTCGATTTTCCACGAGCTTGGCTTCGCCTTTCTACAGCGTCCGCACTGTACTGACGGTTTGAGGATGTCATGCTCGACGAGGAATGTGTTTACATGCGGTGAGAAATAAATCAATTTCCGAGAATTCAACATGGTGATTTTACACCCCGCATACACCACTGTAGGTTTTCCCTATTGAAAACTTTTATTTTTTTTAAGTAAAATTACACTTGGATATGCTGAACGGAACAATTGACTTGTAATATGATATGTTAAATGGAATTCGGCCAGATATGCAATAGGACCCTGTCTTGTAAAGGAAATAATTAGAATGGATATGCGATACTGCACTCACGGTTTTACTATGGGTTTACCATAAGGGTATGCAATACGGAACAATCACCATTCCATGTTCTTATACCATATTGCGCTTTCCTACAAGTTCATTGGCAAAACCGCACTGTGTACATTTTGTACTGAAGTTCCCATACAATATGGAAGGAAATCAGTTTTTGCAAGATTCGTGGGCCTCATTTTACATACTCTGAANGTACTGAAGTTCCCATACAATATGGAAGGAAATCAGTTTTTGCAAGATTCGTGGGCCTCATTTTACATACTCTGAATAAATTTGAAGCTGTTAGTACGTGGTTTATTAGGAAAGTAAGGTTCGATTTCGTATAAAACATAAACAACCACAGATTTTTTCAAAAAACTTTTTTTTTATTCCTTTTATGTTTTTCTATTTTTCTACATAATTTCCATAATTGTTTAAACATTTTTCATACTGTTCTACAATCGTATGCCTAAGTCATAAACGTCTGCCTCCTGTGAGGATAACAAGTATGTAACTGCTTCTTCCACATTTCGTCCCCTGTGACAATCTTCTCTAAAAATGTATCACCTTCCTTATGATATCGGTCCAAAATATCAAGATCACAAGCCATTCTTTTCATTTGGTGTTCCTCAGTAAGCAGCCTGGGAACCCAACGTGATAACAATATGTGAAATTGCAAATTTTCAGAGACAATTTTGTGCAAAGATGTTCTACCCACATTCGGAAATTCCAATGCTAAAGTTGAAATTGTGAATCACCGGTCTTCACGAATCTTTTCGTCCACGGCTTTGATCAAATCTTCCGTGATCACTGATGGTCGGCCTGATCGCGGTTCATCATGGACATTTTCCCGTCCGTCCTTGAAAGCCTCACCGCCTTACACACTTTGCTGTCACTCATCGCATTGGGGCCATACACTTGACTTATCTGTCGATGAACTTCCACTGCTGAAACGTTCCCTGCTATCAAAAACCGAATCACTGACCGTATTTCACAGTCGGCGGGCTGATCAATTGTTTTAAACATTTTGAACTGACACTGTAAACAGCACACTGCAACAATACCAATGCAAATGGCGTCGTTTGACGAGCAAGGCATGCCGGGAGTCGGTGGGCATGCGCGTTACAATGTTCGCGCGACATTCTATTAGCTACGGCGATTCGGATCTTACTTTCCGAATAATCCTCTTAACTTCCACCTCTCTGTATTCCACAGGTGACAGCTTGATTGTAACAGTCATTTTCTGTAACTGATTTATCTCTTCTTCAGTGCGCACGAAGCCAGCTAGAAAACGATTTATTTTTTCATCAAGTTCTTATGCTATTATTGTAATCTCTGTTTAATCTTGCTCTGTCTGTATCTAACCATAGTGCTCACATGCAGTGTAGAGTTTTTTCTCGCTTTCACTTTTTTATTGGTTTGTGCAACCGTTCATGTTTCTTTTTTTTTGCCTTGCTTGTTTCTGCTGGTCAACGAAATTTTTTATGTACATGCCTAGAACAGAAATAAAGAAAACATGAACCGTATGGGTAAATAATTTTTTTTTTATTTACTCCGGTATATTTAGTACTGTACACTGAAAAAAAAATCTTCATAGGGATGTCATCCTGCCGAAATTTTTTTGGTGTACGCAAAATAATTAGATAATGACCACAAAAGTTTTGCAAGGGTATTTAAATTATTTTTTATACAACACATAAATATTTTAGCATTGTGAATGTCCACAAAACACTTTGACTGCTACAAAATCTATTTTGTACTGCTCTTACCTGGAATATTTTCATCCANAAAATCTTCATAGGGATGTCATCCTGCCGAAATTTTTTTGGTGTACGCAAAATAATTAGATAATGACCACAAAAGTATTGCAAGGGTATTTAAATTATTTTTTATACAACACATAAATATTTTAGCAGTGTGAATGTCCACAAAACACTTTGACTGCTACAAAATCTATTTTGTACTGCTCTTACCTGGAATATTCTCATCCANTTGTGAATGTCCACAAAACACTTTGACTGCTACAAAATCTATTTTGTACTGCTCTTACCTGGAATATTTTCATCCATCATTATTTTATGGATAACTCTCATATATTCACCAACATTGTTTAATGATACAGCAGCTGCAGAACAACTTGTTTCGTACTTTCCTCTAAGAGCATAATTTATGCCGCTTCCTTGCAAAACATTTGTTTACGAAACTATTCAATAATTCCGACAAATTGTTGTTCTTGTCTGCTATGAGACTTGAAACATGGCTGGAAATACTTNTACGAAACTATTCAATAATTCCGACAAATTGTTGTTCTTGTCTGCTATGAGACTTGAAACATGGCTGGAAATACTTCTGCTAATAATTTTCATTATTTCTTGCTCTAAAACACGTGACTTGAGTCGAGGAACGTGGTTTATTTCTACGTGTTTGTCACCATTGCAGAAATATCCATCGTAAAAACCATGGCCGCCGAATATGTGTAGAGGTGAGATTTCTACATGTTCTTCTTAGAGCATAAATATCCGTGTGTTCAGTGGTTAATTTCCCGTAGCTCTGTATTTTATATNTACGAAACTATTCAATAATTCCGACAAATTGTTGTTCTTGTCTGCTATGAGACTTGAAACATGGCTGGAAATACTTTTGCTAATAATTTTCATTATTTCTTGCTCTAAAACACGTGACTTGAGTCGAGGAACGTGGTTTATTTCTACGTGTTTGTCACCATTGCAGAAATATCCATCGTAAAAACCATGGCCGCCGAATATGTGTAGAGGTGAGTTTTCTACATGTTCTTCTTAGAGCATAAATATCCGTGTGTTCAGTGGTTAATTTCCCGTAGCTCTGTATTTTATATCCTTCTTTACAGTAGTTCGAAATATCTGTATTTGCTGGTTCAAAAGATTTCTGAAGGTAACAGGGAACTTTGTGTTTTTGGTGAGATCTGTCAGATTATGGCAGTAGTTGTGAAGAACGTTATTCGTGCATTCCACTTTTCCACCATCAGATTAGGACCATAGGGCATTAACTCAAGTAGTTTCCTATGTACAGAGATATCTCCATCTCATGCCAACATTAATTTAAAATTAGTGTACAATCAAGCATGTTATACCAATATATTTCCACATATAAANCTCCATCTCATGCCAACATTAATTTAAAATTAGTGTACAATCAAGCATGTTATACCAATATATTTCCACATATAAACTCAGCTGATACATGAGTATATTAACGTAGTCAAGCAGTAAGTATATCAAAATCTCACCAATAAGTATGTTGAATTTAAGGCAATGTAATTTTTCGCTTTGAAGTAAGCCATCTGTCACAATATCAGCTTCCATCTATTTGCAATTTTCTTCCAATCAAGAAAATACGTGTGGCTTGGTGGTGTTTGCCTTGCATTTTGACTTTGCACATCGACAGAACAGTGCCGATTTCTAATGCCCATATAAAATTCCTTTCCTGTTTTTAAACTAACAATATATGCCTGGAAACAAAAATAATATAAATTATTAGACATTTGTAGAAAATGTTGTAGAAAAACTACAGTTATTTAACATAAACAAATACGTGTTTTTCACTCGCTAATTATAATTTTTTCTAAAAAACAGTGTAAGTTTTTTAATGTAACAGGGTTGCAGAATGTTGAACAGTTAACATTTTTTACACAATTCTTCTTTTGTGCTAGACACTGTGATGGTTTTATCATTTGGATGACTTTTTAAAAACTACAACATAAGTGAAAAAATGATAAAATAGTAGCAGATTCTTTGAGTGGGACCTGTAATTGACTGCAGTGCAGAAAACTATTTCCCCCATGCATGGTATCATCATAAAATTAAACAAGACAACACTCGCAAGCCACACCCCTCTTGTAAGGAAGACGTAAATATATAAGCAAGACGTTGGTGGTTGGAGATATACACAACTGTCTCGCATACGTTTCAGGCTGTGAGAGTTGTATCGTNATATAAGCAAGACGTTGGTGGTTGGAGATATACACAACTGTCTCGCATACGTTTCAGGCTGTGAGAGTTGTATCGTTATGCACGCTACACTCGCTAAGGCCCTCATATCTAGTTCACTAAATAACTCATTCACTCATTGATTAACTCTATTGTTTAACTTGCTTACACTGCCAATAATAAAANATATAAGCAAGACGTTGGTGGTTGGAGATATACACAACTGTCTCGCATACGTTTCAGGCTGTGAGAGTTGTATCGTAATGCACGCTACACTCGCTAAGGCCCTCATTTCTAGTTCACTAAATAACTCATTCACTCATTGATTAACTCTATTGTTTAACTTGCTTACACTGCCAATAATAAAANTTCTAGTTCACTAAATAACTCATTCACTCATTGATTAACTCTATTGTTTAACTTGCTTACACTGCCAATAATAAAAAAAACAACATACGTGTCATGGAAAAAAAAATTTCAACAGTTTGCTTACTGAACTTGCTGTTGCCTTCTGTTTTCCCACCAAGCACGAGTCATTTTCTTTCTTGGCGCTCTTATGATAGTTCATAGGATACACGGTAAAGTGAGCACCTTTTGAAGCCCTCTCATTTGGAAAAATAGTCAATAAATATATTTTATTGTAGCCTTAGATGTTAACTTTCTGGTCCAGTGAAATATATACACTCTGTCTATTACTTGCATGGCAATATTTTTTTTTAAAGTAGCGAAAGGATAAAACATGTGTGATAAAAAAAGTAACTATGGCCTCAAAATTGCTCACTTAACCGTGACCAACCTAAAGAAGTTCTTATATGTATACTTGTATTTTATTTTGAATATCCCCAGCTTTTTTTTTTTGCGACAGTGTACATGAAAAAAATGTTTTGTTCTTTTCTGATTGGAATTCTTCTACGTTTGCTGGTATGCGCTGCAACTGTAAATTTCAGTTTGAGGAAGGAACCAGTTATCGACAGGACCATCTTCACGCGCGTATTATGTGTCACACTGACAGCCCTTGAACTCTCAGTGGTAGATGTACGGCCGTGCAATTAAATAAATAAAAGTAAAGCAAGTTTTGCAGTTCGCCCCGTCGCNAACTCTCAGTGGTAGATGTACGGCCGTGCAATTAAATAAATAAAAGTAAAGCAAGTTTTGCAGTTCGCCCCGTCGCGTCTTATCCAGAAGCCTTAATCAGTGCCTTCTATACAGCATTACATTTATCAACCATATTCGGCTAACCACTAATTCATTTGTCAGTTTTTATAGGTACACATTTCAGCACATTGGAAGCTAGTGATCATTCCCATTCATCCATGTTTATGTGAGGAAACTTTAACAGGACTGTTCGCCGTTAATTTTCACATTTCTAATCATGCATTTTACACAATCTATGAGCCATACGTGTGCTGAAGGAATATTACACTATGCCTAACCTACTTCAATCACACAGTTCTGCATGTCTAAATATACGAATTGGTTTAAAAAATATCAGGTTGCTCTATCAACCCCGCATGCTTTGACATCATGAGTCATTGTCAGATACTCTATTATACATAAGGGAAAAAAGTCAATGTGTTAAAATCGAAGAATGGAAGAAAAAATATGTATGAGCAGCTCATAAACTCATTGTCATCGCCATATTGCCAACTACGCTAAGCTTAGATGTTGACGCAAAAAATAGGCCTTATTACGAAGTCAGAAGAAATCATTAACAATTTACTTAACACTTATAAAAACCCTCAGTAAAAAAAATCTGTTCTTTTTACAAACACCACTGTGGGCGAATGCTTTTCCACTCACCCATAGAGGGGGCAATCGTGCATGTAAAAAAAGGTCACATTTTATGTTATCAGAAGTATTTGTTTGGTAATGGTTGCTGTGAAAGACGGCACATATACCAGACCCGCAACAGCTTTCCAGCTGCAAGCTCTATTAGTGTAACCGGGGAAAGCTTCTGATAATTTCTAGCACTACATGTTGCAACATTTAATTTACGCGCTTATGTATCCTATGTCCCAGGAGCAAAAATTGATGGAAGAGTGACTAGGCATGACATGAACATAAATGTTTGCGAGGCGAAATGCATATATATGTAATATGTATACGACTAGTGAAGGTAGGGTTACGTTCCTGCTAATATGAAACATAACGAGGTGCTACTGTGATAAAACACTATACATGCATTCGGAAGGACCAAGGTTCAATTCTCGGTCTAGAGATCCCTATTACAGTTTTTTCCATGGTTTCTCGAAATAACTCCAGGGATTATTTTGGATGGTTCCTAAACATAGGTCATGTCCGTTTCTTTCCTCCGATACAGTATTTTGAGCTGTCTGTTCCATCTTTAGTGGCCCTATGTCAAGGAGACTTTAAGCCCTACCTGCTGCTGCAATGAATATACAGGACGAATAACGACCCAACACTATTCATTCCCCACTCAGGCAGACTTCCATCAAGCCTTGAAACGATTCAATTTCCTCATTGGGCACATTTCCACATAATGTTAAATAAGCTTAACAGCAGAGCGCACGCACACACACACACAATCTATAACCGTCAAATCATATGGACATAAAATTTAATTGGCTTAACTTTAGTATATACTTGATATATCAGTCTGGCAGCCCCCTTTCCCCCCTCCGCCACAAATCACTACCCGCACAAACACGCAGAACCTCTGTATCGAACCTGCTGGGGCGTAGTGGTCAGAACATTCGACTGCTATCACAGTGAGCAGAGTTCGATCCCCGGTGGAATTTCTCTAAACTTTTGCATGAGGAAACTCAGCGAACATCGACGTTGGTCGTTGGGCTTTATCGGTTTACTCCCATTTCTCTCCACCACAGTAATTCGTTATAGCCCCACCCACAACTTATTTCATTCTTATCTACATTAATGATCACATATGTAAGGTACGGCCTAACATTTCTGCTGTAAAAAAATTAAAATCCATAAAACTCCAATCTTCTTTGCCTTTTTTATGAGAAGGCTAAATCCGGCAAAGACTTACTCCCACCTCATCAGTTTGATTCATCTCCATCCACGCCTCATTTCCCTTTTATCGTCGGTGATAATTATGCCTGTTAGGGGCTGCCACTCTCTCTGCCATAACAAAGCTGTGAAACATGAAAATTAAATTTACTTCCTTTTTTTGTGCGAATATTTCTTGAAATCTATTTACTCCAGCTTTATTTACCGGGTGAGGGGGTGGGTGGGTTAACATGGATGCAACAACATCCTTAAAAATGCATTTCTCGAAGGGTGGATTTCAGCAAATCTTCGATCAGAAACACAGTCTCATATATGGTGAAGAAACTTAGGAAAACACTCAGATAAGTCTCACTATAAGCTGTTTTCCTTACGGAATATTCTCACAGTACAAGGTGACAACACTTTGATTGTGATTTGCAGGGTTATTAATGGGGAGTTTGAGCTAGTGAAATGTTTTGGGCGGCTCTTAACATCGATGTCTTGAGTGGCGATGAGGGTGAAGCGAGGTGAGTATGGAGCAGCGCCGGAATAAAGGGGGCGGTGAAAACAGGAGATCTCCGAGAAAATCCGCCGACCAGCGGCATCGCCCGGCATGATTCCCACATGCGAAAATCCGGGAGCGACCCTGCCGGGAATCGAACCCGTTCACCTAAGTGGGAGGCTGGTAGTCTAACCACTACACCACCGCGTCCCTAACTAGGAGTGTGTCATGCAATGTAGCCTCCCATGGATCCTAAAATTTATTGACTAAAGAAATAATCTTTGAAATACTACTGCCATCGATAACCAAGCATTATAGAAGAACATCACTTTGGGTATTTACGTAAAAAAAAATAAAGACCTTGCGGTCGGGTATAACAGAGATAACGATCAGATAATGAATAAATTGTATTAAACATGCCTCAAACCTTTTAAAACAATAGCGATTTCCTTCAGTCACACTCATATTTGATAATAACGGCATATACTCCTTGTCCTCTTCCCGATGCATAATATTTGCTAACTGTTCTGTAAACACTTCGATTATCACCCTCCCAGAGAACCACGAAACGTAGCAGTGGAGATCAGGTGCCATTTCTATAATGATTATTTTTCACTGACACAGGACCGGACACGCTCAATAATTCATACTGTCCTCTCGTAAAGGCGAGCTGGGTTCGATTTCCGGTGGGAATCGCACCAGAATCCACCGTTCTGAGTGATGATGGGAATGATTCTCGGGTCAAAAATTCCTAAAGCCTTGATCTCTTACACTAGAAAACTGGTGGGTTGCACTGCGTTTNTCCCATGGATCCTAAAATTTATTGACTAAAGAAATAATCTTTGAAATACTACTGCCATCGATAACCAAGCATTATAAAAGAACATCACTTTGGGTATTTACGTAAAAAAAAATAAAGACCTTGCGGTCGGGTATAACAGAGATTACGATCAGATAATGAATAAATTGTATTAAACATGCCTCAAATCTTTTAAAACAATAGCGATTTCCTTCAGTCACACTCATATTTTATAATAACGGCATATACTCCTTGTACCTCTTCCCGATGCATAATATTTGCTAACTGTTCTGTAAACACTTCGATTATCACCCTCCCAGAGAACCACGAAAAGTAGCAGTGGAGATCAGGTGCCATTTCTATAATGATTATTTTTCACTGACACAGGACCGAACACGCTCAATACTTCATACTGTCCTCTCGTAAAGGCGAGCTGGGTTCGATTTCCGGCGGGAATCGCACCAGAATCCACCGTTCTGAGTGATGATCGGAATGATTCTCGGGTCAAAAATTCCTAAAGCCTTGATCTCTTACACTAGAAAACTGGTGGGTTGCACTGCGTTTTTAACAGCTGACTCAAGAAACGGAACATTTTTTCACACATATGATACTCTTTGTCAGTGGTCTTCGTTGTTTAATATTGGCTATGAGTGATTTTTTTTTTAAGAACGAAAATATAGTGGTGGGTATTNATGAGTGATTTTTTTTTTAAGAACGAAAATATTGTGGTGGGTATCGTACCCACACCAGTACATTTTTTTCAGGGGACACGGTGTGTTTCAAGTTGAGAGATATATTAAATTTTACTTAGCAGCTGAAATTGTTCACAACGCTTAGGACGATGAAGTCGGTCAAGTGTCCCGAGAAAACATTCACCACAGAAGATCCTGTTGGCAACGGCATTAGTCACGAATTTCAAATACGCGAAAATCCTGGTACGACCACAGTCGTACACAGTCGTACGACCACACTGGGAATAACACCCAGCTAGCCTTGATGTGAGGCATGAGCTCTGGTAGCTGTGCATCTGCTGTCAAAAGGACGGTGTGAAGTACTGAGCAAGTTCGGTCTTGTAACAGTGTGAAATAATCATTATAACAAAAAGGTTACCAATATTACTAATGAGACTACTTTCCTCAACACGAGTGCAATTAACTTTTAAATAAGTTGTTATAAACTGAGTTGGTAGGTAGGACTTGACTTTTCTTTGGAAGCAATATCATTAGAAATGAAACCAAAAACTTATGCAACATTAGTGAGACAACTACAAATACACATGTGCCTTAACCGGGACTTGAACACAGAAAACCTCATACAATACTCTAGTGTACAATCAACTGCATTACGGAGGTCGGATTTGGAGCATCAACTTCGGTTTTAGCAAGCCTTATGTTTAAAATGATAGGGTTTGCTGAGCTAAAATAAGTGACTGAGCCAATTAAAACTTAAAAATTTGCATGGCCTACTGTAAGGCTATTTGTGTGAAGAATCAGGTGGAAATTAGTTGATTTGCCTCTGAGATATGTCATAAAAATTTATTTCCTTATTTCTTGCTGTCTTACAAAACTGCCAAAAATATTGCCTCTGTATATGATGCTTCTAATGTATATTGTCAACATAGAAATTTTGGTTGAATTTGGTTAAACTTTTTAATATATGAAGCAAACTTACCTTATTTAGTTATGAAGCCGCCATTTTGAATATCGTTGTCTGACCCACTTAAATCGTGAAAGTTTATATGGCCTTCTGTAGCATTTCTGGATTGCACAATTAGGTGAAAATTAGGTGAATTATTCTAGAAATGTGGCAAAATGTTAGATTTTTTCAAGTGACACTATTTTGCCAATAGATTGGAATTTTTTTTATCTCTGTATGCATAATATATGCTTTTAATGAATACCGTTAGTTTGCAAAAATTGGTTGAATATTATTGAAAATTTTAATATATATAATATAGGTCTACTTAATACATAAATTATATATACACCATTAAAAAAGAATTGCCGCACCTCAAACATGTCACTTTAATTTCCATAATGTAAAACTACTTGCATGTAACATTTAGTGGGAATCGGTTTATTGGTCCTAGAGATATAGCTTAAAACCTCCACAATTTTCGTGTGACGACCTTCATAAATGGAGCACAAAAAATTATGTATTAGTACATTCGATGAGTGAATACTGCCAGTCTAAAAGGTAATGTTAAAATATATAACATAATTTCGTAGATGTAGCACACAAAACTAAAATTATTTTATAGTCGCTATTCTGAAAATATGTGTCTTACTTAAATAATACTTATATTAATATGACCTACCACAGTAAAACTTTTTCGCTAAATTTGATAAGAATGTGTTGATTGTTTTCCGAGATATGAGATAAACATAACAATTTTTATTAGTGGGGCTACATTAAAAAATGCCTCACCTACATAAAACATACCAGTTCACACGACCTTCTGCAGAACTATTTGTTTGCCAATTTTGGTAGGAATCTGTTAANCCTACCACAGTAAAACTTTTTCGCTAAATTTGATAAGAATGTGTTGATTGTTTTCCGAGATATGAGATAAACATAAAATTTTTTATTAGTGGGGCTACATTAAAAAATGCCTCCCCTACATAAAACATACCAGTTCACACGACCTTCTGCAGAACTATTTGTTTGCCAATTTTGGTAGGAATCTGTTAANCCCTACATAAAACATACCAGTTCACACGACCTTCTGCAGAACTATTTGTTTGCCAATTTTGGTAGGAATCTGTTAATTGCTTCCCGAGATATGACAGAAAAACTGTATTCATTCATGGCAATTCTTACAAAATAAAGGGCAAAATATGATACTTGTAAATATTTTTGATAGTTAATATTTACTGTCATCATACAAAGTTAAGGTGGAATATATTATATGGTTTCGACGATAAAACATTATAAGCTTTAATTGATATATGGCCACCATTTTGAGAATAAGTATCTGATATGCTTTAAACATACCTCTTAACGGCATCTGCCTCAGTACTACTTGTTTGCCAAATTTGACAGAAATAGACCAATTGTTTTCCGAGGTATGACATAAAAAGTNATCTGCCTCAGTACTACTTGTTTGCCAAATTTGACAGAAATAGACCAATTGTTTTCCGAGGTATGACATAAAAAGTAATTTTTTAAGTGGTGATATATAACAAAATGGAGGACATGTAGCTACAGTTGATAATTGTAATATCTAATACGAGTATACAAAGGTAAGTTGTAAAAGATAACATTGTTTCTACGATATAGTATTTTAAGTTAAAATGGCTATATTGCTGCCATTTTGAAAATAGATGNATCTGCCTCAGTACTACTTGTTTGCCAAATTTGACAGAAATAGACCAATTGTTTTCCGAGGTATGACATAAAAAGTTATTTTTTAAGTGGTGATATATAACAAAATGGAGGACATGTAGCTACAGTTGATAATTGTAATATCTAATACGAGTATACAAAGGTAAGTTGGAAAAGATAACATTGTTTCTACGATATAGTATTTTAAGTTAAAATGGCTATATTGCTGCCATTTTGAAAATAGATGTTTGACACACTTAAAACTTATCACTTTACATCATCAGCGTCAGTACTGCTTGTTTGCCAAATTTGTTAGGAATCAGTTTATTGGTAACCAAGCTATGAAATAAAAACTTTATTTATTTGTATGGTGCTATCTTACAAAGTGTTTGACAAAAGTGGTTATGTGTTAGAATATATGATTCTTGTAATGGATACTTTCAGCATACAAAACATGGTCGAAATCGGTTTAATGGTATGGTAGATATACCAAATAAACCTAAAATATTTGTAGTACAGCCATTTTTAAAATAAACACTTAATCAAGTTCGATCACTTGCGTTTACTTGGCCTATAATACTTATACTTGTGTGTCAAATTTGGAGATAATTGATGAAATAGGTGTTGAGGTATAATCTAAAATATAATTTTTTTTATTTGGCCCCTTCTTCCAAAAATGATGGAAAACCTCAATATCCATCTCAATATTTAATGTATATTTAATGATCTGCCAACATACAAAATTTGGTTTAATTAGGTCGAATGGTTCTTAAGATATCATATCATTTAGAATTTTAAAAGAGCCACCATTGTAAAAGTAAGGGCCCGGCGTAGTCAAAAACTATGAAAGTCAGGTGGTATTACTAAGCACTTTATGTATACCGAGTTCGGTAAAATTCGGTTGACGCGTTCAAAAATTTAATGCATAGGCACACACACACAGACACACACACACACATAAACATACATACAATAAATTGATCTCATAAGCCTTTCTTTACTTCAGAAAGTCACCTAAAAAGGGCGTCTGATCTCCACCACAACCTTCTGAAGTTCCCTGGGATAGAGATTATGCATCAGGAAGAGGGCTTAAATTTATTGCTGCCACCATTTTGATGATGAAAGACTGAGGTACGATGTTGAGATCTTTAACTTTTATTAAAATGGGCTCGTTTTCACCCAAGGGTACAAGGAGCCTATGACTTTATTATCCAATATGAGGATGTGACTGAACGTAATCGTTGTGGTTCTAAACCGATTTGAAGCCTTATTTACAATAATAATTTCATGATCTGATCGTGATATCTGTTATACGCGGCAGTAAGTTCTTTAAACAAGATTTTTTTCTAAAATATGCAAATATATGTTTTCCATTGTACTGGATATCGACGGCAGTAGTGAGAGGCTATTCTGCATGACATGCTATCAGTTAATACCCTGCTAATTACAGTTTAAGTGTTTCGCTAGTGCTGTGAAAATATTCCGTAAAGAAAACAGCTTATAGTGAGACACATCTGAGTGTTTCCCCTAAGTTTCTTCTTTGTAATTAGATTGCTTTCTTGCACGAAGAGTTGCTGTGGACCACCCTTCAAGAAATTCATTTTTAAAGTTTTAGTTATATCGATGTTACACCATGCAAAATGCTGGAGTATTTATATAAAAAAAAATATTCTCACACAAAAGAAGTTCATATAATTTTTATGATTTACAGTTTTGTTATGACAGAGAGTGGCAGCACCTAACAGGCGTGATCTTCAGTGACGATAAAGGTGAAACGAGGTTTCGCTGAGCTGTAATGAATTGATGTGGTAGAAGTCAGTCTCGNTGATCTTCAGTGACGATAAAGGTGAAACGAGGTTTCGCTGAGCTGTAATGAATTGATGTGGTAGAAGTCAGTCTCGCTGGTGTTAGAGTTCTCATAAAAAAAGGAGAAGAAGCTCGGAGTTTCATGTATTTTTAGCTCTGTTAGGACAGAGAATTTGGCCCCACCCTACAGACATAATCTTTAAGGTGGAAGGGGCCGTGGTAGCTGGGCGGTTAGGCTGCTCGCCTCCCACCAAGACGAACTGGNAGACATAATCTTTAAGGTGGAAGGGGCCGTGGTAGCTGGGCGGTTAGGCTGCTCGCCTCCCACCAAGACGAACTGGGTTCAATCCCAGACGGGTCACTCCCGGATTTTCGAAAGTGGTAATATTGCTGGACGATGCCGCTGGTCGGCAGGTTTTCTCGGAGATCTCTCATTTCCCCGCCCTTCCATTCTGGTGCTGTGCTATTCTTACATCATTTCACCCTCATCGACTCTCCAGACATAATTGTTAAGAGCTGCTAAAATCTCTCAACTGAAATAAAAATTTAATGTGGATAAGAGTGAAACAAGGTGTGGATGGAGCTATTACGAAATGCTATGGTGGAGAGTAAACCGAGAAGACCCAACGACCAGTGACGATGTGAGTTTCTTCATGCAAAAATCTAGAGAAATGTCACCGGGGATTGAAATCTAGTCACTGTGGTAGGAGGTGAATACTCTGACCACTGCAACCCAGCAGGTCGGTTACAGAGGTCCTGTGTGTTTGTGCGGCTAGTGATTTGAAGCGACGGGGGGATAAGTGGCTCCCAGACAAATATATCAAGTATGAAACAAAGTTAAGCCAATTCAATTTAATGTCCATATGATTTGAAGGTTTTGGTCTGTGTGAGTGCGCGCTCGGCTGTAGGGCTTGTTTAACATTTAAGGGAAATATGTCAGATGAGGAAATTTAATCGTTTCTAAGCTTCATAGATGTCTGCCTGAGTGGGGAATAAATAACGTCTGGTTGATCATTTGTCCTGTGAATTCATTGCAGAAGCAGGTAGGACTTAAAGTCTCCCCAACAGATGGCAATGTAAGACGGAACAGACAGCTCTGGCAATCAATATCGGAGGAAGGAATTGGACATGACCTATGTTAAGAAACCAATCAATGTTATCCCTGGAGTGATTTCGAGAAACCATGAAAAAAAAANGAATTGGACATGACCTATGTTAAGAAACCAATCAATGTTATCCCTGGAGTGATTTCGAGAAACCATGAAAAAAAAAATCGGGTCTCTGGACCGAGAATTGAACCTAGTTCCTTCCAAATGCATGCACAGTGTTGTATCACGGAAGCACTTCGTTACGTTTCATAGTATCAGCAGCGTCACCCCATTTTCGCTGGGGCGAATATTGTTATGGTTTTGATATTTTGTTGATATTTATCCTTAACTGGGATATAGGGGCGTAACAAGTTATTGATAAAAGTAATGCAATGAACACATTCTTAAAAGAGGTTTATTTAACATTAATATTGTACAATATTATTTCAATATAAATATGATTGAATATTANTGAATATTGACGGGGGAGCTATACTAATATACTGAAATATTAAATCATATTAAATAATGAAAATTTAGCAAACCACGTTCTGAGTAAAGCCTAATTGGAGAGTCCCCATCTTGTTCATGATTCCAGAGGCTGATTAAGATGGCGCAAGTCGACGGCCGGACACACCCATCTTCAGTGGCCTTCTCGTTCCAATGGCCCGACGTTGAAAGAAACTGCCTACGGACTACCCTCCCCTACATCGACTGCGATGTTCCCATTTACTGGCCGGTGGAGGATGTTTCTGTAGTTTGTGATTTCATAACCAATTTCAACGATCACGGCCCGTGTCATGGATAAATAAGTTAAGGTGTGATCAGGCAGGCCTGATCACAACTCGTAACAATATGTATGCATTTCTCCTCGCATCATTTTTTGTGGATATAATGCCTAGTCTTTATACACTTGAATTCTGCTACTAGGACATTTTCTGCAGAAACTCGTTAACGGAATATTGTGACATGTAGTGCTGGAAATTATCCTATTGTCCCCGATTGCACGAATAGAGCTTGCAGCTTGTAAGCCGTTGCAGGTAAGGGATATGTGTTGTCTTTCACAGAAACCAATAACAAAAAATACTCCAGGCAGCTCTGAAATAGGGACATATTTTTCTACACGCACAAATGCCGTCTCCATGGATTTCGTGGAAAATCATTTACTCTCTTTTGTGTTTGATTAATAAACTGATTCTTTCCTGAGTGATTTTCATAACTGTTAAGTAAAAGGCTAATTATTTCTGCTGTTTTTGTATCAATGCCTGTAAGTTTAGCTTAGCTGGCAATATGGCGATAATAGCGAGTTTATGAGAGGCCGAAAAAATTTTTTCTTCCATTCTTTTAATTAAAAACTATTGACTTATTTCCTTGCGACTTATACTTTATCAAGCAATGAATCGTGATGTCAAATCATGTGGAGTGGATATAGCAAATTTATATTTTTTCAAACGGATTCGTTTATTATTGCATGCAAAAATGTGTGGCTGAATTAGGTTAGAGTGGATAATGGAGAGATTTTGAGGGCTCTTAACATCGAGGTCTTGAAACCCGATGAGGGTGAAATGAGACGATTTTTGAGCAGTACCGAAATGAAAGGGCGGAGGAAAGAGGTCACCAGCAGCACCGTCCGGTACGATTACCACATGCGAAAATCCGGGAGCTACCCCGCTGGGAATCGGACCTGGTTATGGCGAGTAGTCTAAACATTAATCACCACGGCCCCTGAAGTAGCTTAGGCATCGTGTAATTTTGCTTCAGCATATTTATTGTTCATAGGTGCTGTAAAATGCATGATTAGAAATGTGAACATTAACGGCGAACTCTCCTGTTGAAGTTTCATCACATACTTACCGACGGATGGGAAAGGTGTCGAACTTGCAAAGTGTTGAAAATTGCACCTAGCGAAAACTGACAATATAATAAGTGGTAAGTTTTTATGTGCTGTTAAATATAAAGCAGTAAAGAAGGCACCAATTAATAATAGCAGGAGATGAGCAAATTTTTGGGAATGTTTATATTTGTTTAAATCATGAGATTGACGGGAGGATAACATAAATACTTGACACATATAACACATCTCTCGTGATGTCGTAAACTAGCGACGTTTATCAGAATAATCTTTCTGTTCTAACTGGGTAGCGTTTTCTTACGCCGTGTGGAGAACAAGTTTTTACGACATTTGTCGTGTCAAATGGCTGTTAAATAAATAGGATGATACCATTTGGCTGGTGTTATTCCNGAATTGGACATGACCTATGTTAAGAAACCAATCAATGTTATCCCTGGAGTGATTTCGAGAAACCATGAAAAAAAAATCGGGTCTCTGGACCGAGAATTGAACCTAGTTCCTTCCAAATGCATGCACAGTGTTCTATCACGGAAGCAATTCGTTACGTTTCATAGTATCAGCAGCGTCACCCCATTTTCGCTGGGGCGAATATTGTTATGGTTTTGATATTTTGTTGATATTTATCCTTAACTGGGATATAGGGGTGTAACAAGTTATTGATAAAAGTTATGCAATGAACACATTCTTAAAAGAGGTTTATTTAACATTAATATTGTACAATATTATTTCAATATAAATATGTTTGAATATTGACGGGGGAGCTATACTAATATACTGAAATATTAAATCATATTAAATAATGAAAATTTAGCAAACCACGTTCTGAGTAAAGCCTAATTGGAGAGTCCCCATCTTGTTCATGATTCCAGAGGCTGATTAAGATGGCGCAAGTCGACGGCCGGACACACCCATCTTCAGTGGCCTTCTCGTTCCAATGGCCCGACATTAAAAGAAACTGCCTACGGACTACCCTCCCCTACATCGACTGNCATTAAAAGAAACTGCCTACGGACTACCCTCCCCTACATCGACTGCGATGTTCCCATTTACTGGCCGGTGGAGGATGTTTCTGTAGTTTGCGATTTCATAACCAATTTCAACGATCACGGCCCGTGTCATGGATAAATAAGTGAAGGTGTGATCAGGCAGGCCTGATCACAACTCGTAACAATATGTATGCATTTCTCCTCGCAACATTTTTTGTGGATATAATGCCTAGTCTTTATACACTTGAATTCTGCTACTAGGACATTTTCTGCAGAAACTCGTTAACGGAATATTGCGACATGTAGTGCTGGAAATTATCCCATTGTCCCCGATTGCACGAATAGAGCTTGCAGCTTGTAAGCCGTTGCAGGTAAGGGATATGTGTTGTCTTTCACANTATTGTCCCCGATTGCACGAATAGAGCTTGCAGCTTGTAAGCCGTTGCAGGTAAGGGATATGTGTTGTCTTTCACAGAAACCAATAACAAAAAATACTCCAGGCAGCTCTGAAATAGGGACATATTTTTCTACACGCACAAATGCCGTCTCCATGGATTTCGTGGAAAATCATTTACTCTCTTTTGTGTTTGATTAATAAACTGATTCTTTCCTGAGTGATTTTCATAACTGTTAAGTAAAAGGCTAATTATTTCTGCTGTTTTTGTATCAANATAAACTGATTCTTTCCTGAGTGATTTTCATAACTGTTAAGTAAAAGGCTAATTATTTCTGCTGTTTTTGTATCAAGGCCTGTAAGTTTAGCTTAGCTGGCAATATGGCGATAATAGCGAGTTTATGAGAGGCCGAAAAATTTTTTTCTTCCATTCTTTTAATTAAAAACTATTGACTTATTTCCTTGCGACTTATACTTTATCAAGCAATGACTCGTGATGTCAAATCATGTGGAGTGGATAGAGCAAATTTATATTTTTTCAAACGGATTCGTGGCTGAATTAGGTTGGAGTGGATAATGGAGAGATTTTGACGGCTCTTAACATCGAGGTCTTGAAACCCGATGAGGGTGAAATGAGACGATTTTTGAGCAGTACCGAAATGAAAGGNGGGCTCTTAACATCGAGGTCTTGAAACCCGATGAGGGTGAAATGAGACGATTTTTGAGCAGTACCGAAATGAAAGGGCGGAGGAAAGAGGTCACCAGCAGCACCGTCCGGTACGATTACCACATGCGAAAATCCGGGAGCTACCCCGCTGGGAATCGGACCTGGTTATGGCGAGTAGTCTAAACATTAACCACCACGGCCCCTGAAGTAGCTTAGGCATCGTGTAATTTTGCTTCAGCATATTTATTGTTCATAGGTGCTGTAAAATGCATGATTAGAAATGTGAACATTAACGGCGAACTCTCCTGTTGAAGTTTCATCACATACTTACCGACGGATGGGAAAGGTGTCGAACTTGCAAAGTGTTGAAAATTGCACCTAGCGAAAACTGACAATANACATACTTACCGACGGATGGGAAAGGTGTCGAACTTGCAAAGTGTTGAAAATTGCACCTAGCGAAAACTGACAATAAAATAAGTGGTAAGTTTTTGTGTGCTGTTAAATATAAAGCAGTAAAGAAGGCACCAATTATTAATAGCAGGAGATGAGCAGATTTTTGGGAATGTTTATATTTGTTTAAATCATGAGATTCACGGGAGGATAACATAAATACTTGACAAATATAACACATCTCTCGTGATGTCGTAAACTAGCGACGTTCATCAGAATAATCTTTCTGTTCTAACTGGGTAGCGTTTTCTTACGCCGTGCGGAGAGCAAGTTTTTACGACATTTGTCGTGTCAAATGGCTGTTAAATAAATAGGATGATACCATTTGGCTGGTGTTATTCCNGCAAGTTTTTACGACATTTGTCGTGTCAAATGGCTGTTAAATAAATAGGATGATACCATTTGGCTGGTGTTATTCCACCACCTGTGAACCGGAGTTCTGTATATTCTCTCGTGGTTTCTGGTGCTCGGTTTTTTTAAATTAGAATTACATATTTTGGTATGATAGTATCTTGCATTCGTACTTTTCGTATGACTGAGTTTCAAATACGTTGGCGGTCCTGAGAAGATTAATTCATCGTCCAGTTGTGTACTGTAAAAATTTATATATCCTTATTAAGTGGGGAAAAAGGTATCAGAGAGGTATTAAAATCTACGTTTTTATACACCATATGCAATTATTTATCCAGTTTTAATTGAATTTAAAACATTTTTTTTTTCTGCTTTGTTACATTAAATTGTTTGATAATCTGTTATAATAAGAGGATTTGTACACCCTGACATTCTAGACTCTGATATGTGTGTTTCTCGTTCGTGTTAGCCTATCTGACTATCGTAAAATGTGGGGNACACCCTGACATTCTAGACTCTGATATGTGTGTTTCTCGTTCGTGTTAGCCTATCTGACTATCGTAAAATGTGGGGTGACATTTTTAATTTTTCAGGTGGTATGCGATTAAAAAAAAAAAGGAAATTTACGTCCTTTCGAGACGGAGCGATTGCTAGGGCAAGCGGGAACAAGAAAGGGTTTGGCNACACCCTGACATTCTAGACTCTGATATGTGTGTTTCTCGTTCGTGTTAGCCTATCTGACTATCGTAAAATGTGGGGAGACATTTTTAATTTTTCAGGTGGTATGCGATTTAAAAAAAAAAGGAAATTTACGTCCTTTCGAGACGGAGCGATTGCTAGGGCAAGCGGGAACAAGAAAGGGTTTGGCNAAAAAAAAAAAGGAAATTTACGTCCTTTCGAGACGGAGCGATTGCTAGGGCAAGCGGGAACAAGAAAGGGTTTGGCAAAGAAACCATCCCAAATTCACATGGAGTGATTTTTTAAAATTTAATTTGAACCGGATGAGTTAATAATCGAAAGGTCTTCCTGAGCATGGGTCTCCCCAGGTATTGAAATATGCATGNCAAGCGGGAACAAGAAAGGGTTTGGCAAAGAAACCATCCCAAATTCACATGGAGTGATTTTTTAAAATTTAATTTGAACCGGATGAGTTAATAATCGAAAGGTCTTCCTGAGCATGGGTCTCCCCAGGTATTGAAATATGCATGCAGATATCACCTGTTTTAATTATCCTATGAATATCAGTTGTCAGTGTGTGAGGAATAAAACATAAAAATACTCTGAAGGAGCGACAAGCCAACCGCGGCCCCTTTTTAGCTATCATGTGGCAAGTGTGCTAGGGCAAAGTCCAATTCGACAACTGGTGAAGCGAGGCTGGACGTCTCCACGACATCGTGTTACAACTGCGCGAGCTCAGATTACAGATCCACGTTTCTCTCGTTTAATTCTGTAATGGGACCCGTATCGGCTTCTTAATATAGGCTATTGTCTTAATAGTTTTTNGCAGATATCACCTGTTTTAATTATCCTATGAATATCAGTTGTCAGTGTGTGAGGAATAAAACATAAAAATACTCTGGAGGAGCGACAAGCCAACCGCGGCCCCTTTTTAGCTATCATGTGGCAAGTGTGCTAGGGCAAAGTCCAATTCGACAACTGGTGAAGCGAGGCTGGACGTCTCCACGACATCGTGTTACAACTGCACGAGCTCAGATTACAGATGCACGTTTCTCTCGTTTAATTCTGTAATGGGACCCGTATCGGCTTCTTAATATAGGCTATTGTCTTAATAGTTTTTNGCACGTTTCTCTCGTTTAATTCTGTAATGGGACCCGTATCGGCTTCTTAATATAGGCTATTGTCTTAATAGTTTTTATTGTGTCTAACATTCTCACCTGAAATTGTGATATTTCGGGCTGTATGTGCTTGACATATGAGCGAGTGAGGAATGTAACATTTATTAATTATTTATTAGTTTCAAATCATCGCAAATTATCTTTGGTTTCACCAGAATAAATATAAAATTTTACACTTGATTTTGTTATACGAAAAATAAATANCATCGCAAATTATCTTTGGTTTCACCAGAATAAATATAAAATTTTACACTTGATTTTGTTATACGAAAAATAAATACATGATGAAGGGTTTCAGCCAGCATTTATTTACAAAAGAATTGTTCTTAAAATTAATTTTTAACATTCGAAATGGATTAACATAACACCAAAATTTCATGACCTCGATTTTTTTTAAAATACTGTATTCTTTTTTCACACCGATGCATTTTTGGACATATTTTTCAACAAGGTTGAACGAAGGTGGATAATTAGTGATGGCAGGTTGTTTGGTAACTAAATAAAAAACCCAATCATACTTATATAGGATGTCATAACACATCTCAGATATATGTATTGTTACGAACTAGCTTTTACGCCATTCGTACATAAAATTTGCTAGGGGCGTAGCTCAGTAATGACTCATGATTCGGTAGAGCACAACAGTATAAGATGAGTTTTATTACATGAAGATTATACAGTTGCCATTTAAATGACTATTGATCGGGGGAGCTTTTAATTGAATACAAAGATGATTATTAATTACATTTAATTCACGCCATTTTATTTAAACCTAACTGGAAAGTCGCCACCTTGTTAATGTTGTCGGAGGCTGATTCTACGAGACGGTTAACGACGGCCGGACACACCAATCTTCCTGGTATGCTTCGCTGGTCGGGTCGACGTCCAAAGGACAAAAGACGAAAATACGCTGTTCCGGGTGTTACGCCGGCCTATATCAAGCGTGTGGTTCTGCGGCCCAGCTCAGTGACCGGTGGAGGGGATTTCTGCAACTGTCTTCTTTCGCAAGGGTCGACGACCAAATGGAGGTGTTGCAATCTCGATCGTTTCCAGGTTTAATGTTTGAAGGTGTGATCAGGCAACCCGTTCAGCTAAGGCCTTATCACACCATAACCTTATGTACTATTTAATGGCGCTCAAATAGATGTATCAAAATACAGTAATTTGTTTTGCCGAAGGTAAAAGTTTTTNTTTCGCAAGGGTCGACGACCAAATGGAGGTGTTGCAATCTCGATAGTTTCCAGGTTTAATGTTTGAAGGTGTGATCTGGCAACCCGTTCAGCTAAGGCCTTATCACACCATAACCTTATGTACTATTTAATGGCGCTCAAATAGATGTATCAAAATACAGTAATTTGTTTTGCCGAAGGTAAAAGTTTTTTATGGTTTTGTACATGTGGTAGGTGTAAGTTTATGCTAGCATCTCCTACCAGTGTATAATTATTTCTCCCCAAAAGACTTTCTTTGTGTATATTATTTGCACAAATGAAAATATATACACTGAAGAGCCAAAAAAACAGGTACACCTGCTGATATCGCGTAGGGCCCCCGCGAGCACGCAGAAGTGCAGCAAGACGACGTGGGATGGACTCGACTAATGTCTGAAGGTATGCAGGAGGCAATTCACACAATGAATCCTGCAGGGCAGTCCACAAATCCAATCTGCGCCAATTTGAGAAAGGGTTGAACGCCTGCCACGTGTAATGATTCTCGTTAGTCATCGTTTGTCCCGTTCGTTCACGATCTTTTTCCGGCCGCAGCGTTGTCGAAGATTTGATGTTTTACCGGATNAGTCATCGTTTGTCCCGTTCGTTCACGATCTTTTTCCGGCCGCAGCGTTGTCGAAGATTTGATGTTTTACCGGATTTATGATATTCAGGGTACACTCGTGAAATTGTCGTACGCGAAAATTCAAATTGTGTCGCTATCTCGGTGTTGCTATGTCCCATCTCTCATGCGCCGACTATAACACCACATAAAAACTCATTTAAATCTTGATAACCTGCCATTGTAGCAGCAGTAACCGATCTAGCAACTTTGCCAGACACTTTTTNAAAAACTCATTTAAATCTTGATAACCTGCCATTGTAGCAGCAGTAACCGATCTAGCAACTTTGCCAGACACTTTTTATCTTATATAGGCGCTGCCGACCGCATCACGTTACTCTGATTGGCTCCATACCTCTGTTATTTGCATACGCATGACTATACAATTTTTTTTGGCTCCCCAGTGTTGTATGACCTGAAAATGTTCTTAGCGGATGGTAACTCGTGGCATTTATTTTATCAGTTTATGGTGTAATACACTAAACTACTGATTNGAAAATGTTCTTAGCGGATGGTAACTCGTGGCATTTATTTTATCAGTTTATGGTGTAATACACTAAACTACTGATTCTTCTCATAATAGACGACACAGTGAGCAAATATCATTGTTTTACAGTTAAATGAACTTTATTATTTAAGTCATATTTACCTACTTTAGAAATTATATCAAAACCTGCAATTTACTGTTATTCTTTCAACTAATTACTAAATCAGAACCAACAACAGACAGCTTATTTACAAAGAATCTTCTCGCAAAAATCCATGAAACATTAAGAAAATATATAATATATATACATGTTTCTATTTAGATAATAGTAATAATATCCTATGTTGGCATAATGTCTCCAATGTAGTGTTGCCCCAAAGTAACAAAAAGTACTACAATGTTGTAAACATAGCATTCGGTGAACTGTTATGTTCACAATATTGTCTCAACACACAAGGAAAAGAACACAGTTTAAAAAAATGACATTTGGCAGGTCTTCACACACTATAAAAATTAATAATTTTTCTTTCAAATGGAAATGTAATTTTTTACAAGTAAGTCATTGATTTTTGTGGTGTGTTGGCTCAACAAAGTTTTACAGCCGATTGTATGTTTTCCAAAAGTAACCCATACATCTCCAATGAAGTCAATTATAAATAATACATGGTTTGTGTTAAAACATTGCTTTTATAGAGTCATATAAAATAATAGTGTTATTTAATNTCAATTATAAATAATACATGGTTTGTGTTAAAACATTGCTTTTATAGAGTCATATAAAATAATAGTGTTATTTAATCAGAAATATGGTAATTTACTTTGTTGGCATTATCTCGGTTGAACAATGTTGGCCCAACAAAGTTTACATATCCAATGCTAACATCATGTTTTACATTATGTAACCATTATATGATCAACGAAATTAGTTTTCAATAAGACATGTCTTTTGTGTTAAAAAATATAGTTTAAAAAAAATTTCCAAATTATTGTTTTATTTCAAAAGAAATATGGTAAATATTATTATTGGATTTATGTTGGTTACACAATGTTCGCTCAACTTAACAATTATTACAAATTACCAACATTGCGTTTCCAACATTGATATAGCATATATACAACAGATCATATTATAAAGAGACATATCTTAGACCATGAAGAAATTTCATATTACATAAAATACAAAAAAGTGGCATTATTTTTAATGAAACATATTGTTCCATACTTTCACATAAAATGTTGGTTGCCCAATCCTGGCCCCCACACATATTTCCAACTCTATTGTTTCCAACTTGTTGCTAAACATCTAAAATAAACTAATTACGTTTGCATTAGGTTATGGCATTAAAAGATTAAGTGAGATCATTGTCTGGATGGTGCTGAGTAATCTCCTAACATTTCTGTGGTAAAAAAATGGTTGCCTGTAAAGTCGGTTTTACGGGCGAAGATTTTACGTGACAACGTAGTGCTGCGCGCGCGGCAGACCGATCATAGTTGAGTGGGAGAGAGACGCAAGGCATTCGGCGGGCCTCTCTCTTGTTCGGTGACTCATCGTAACGTTACCGAGCGTTACACTTTTTCATAAGTGACTCCCAGCCGCAACCTAATTTAAGACGTTGTCACGTCAAAAACACAATATCTGTCACTGCAACGAATATTCATTAAACATATTTTTTTAGTAATGCGAGAGCGTCTTTATTTATCAAGCGCGTTATTAATTTCCTTGTGGTTCGTCTAATTACATTTATTAATTGTAAAACTGCGACGCTAGCTCCACCGCGTCGTTCGTCTTTGGAATTGCTTCCATGCAAGGTGGCTTTCTCCTTGGCCGGCTCGGCTCCCCTCCTGTTTCCTCCCCTCATTTCCCTCCCTTGATTACCCCTCCTCGGTGACTCATCGTAACGTTACCGAGCGTTACACTTTTTCATAAGTGACTCCCAGCCGCAACCTAATTTAAGACGTTGTCACGTCAAAAATTTTGTTGCAATTTTCCATTGTGCTAACGTTGTATTAATTTGTACGCCCCAAACCACAATTGATAGCCAAACTTTCCNTTTGTTGCAATTTTCCATTGTGCTAACGTTGTATTAATTTGTACGCCCCAAACCACAATTGATAGCCAAACTTTCCAACCAAATGCTAATGTCGGGCCAACGTAGGTTGATACTGGGGGTAGGACGACACTGGCCCTTCATGTAATAGTCGTCATAGCTAGCCAGCAATGATTTTCTGTGAGCATCTGGGCAATCATTTTGAGTGACTATTACTAGCCCGTACCTTCTGCGGCAACGCCTGACCTGCCATGTGAACTTTTATTTCCTGATGTTTACATTGACAAAGTTTCTACAGGATGTACCACTAGAAATCATAAAATGTATTTGGCGGCAGTATGAAGGCACACCACCCCATTACACAGTGGTTAGGACGATGTGGCCCTGTTGGATGGGTAGCACAATATCCTGACTTGTTTGTGTTGGGGTTTCATAAATCAATTCATTTGTTCTCGAAAAAGATATTCAATCGGAGGAAAACCAGGAAGCCAGTATTGTGGTTGTCTATGAGATGATCCGCGAAATCCCCGATATTGTAAATGCGACTACTTGGTGCGGGACCGGCCGAGGGAAATAATAGGGTTTTACATGTTAACTGGTTTCAGGTGTGTCTCGACCACCTTTGACGATGTCGGTTTCAAACGAAAAACACTTAGTACATATCTGCCAGGGCCAANTTCAGGTGTGTCTCGACCACCTTTGACGATGTCGGTTTCAAACGAAAAACACTTAGTACATATCTGCCAGGGCCAATTTGCTACATAAAACTTTATGTTGAAATTTAAGTAAAAATTGTGAATTAATATTTATAGACACAAAAATACACAAATCAAAAAACTGTTATTAATTTACTAATATTTGCTGTCTTCTAGCNTATTAATATTTATAGACACAAAAATACACAAATCAAAAAACTGTTATTAATTTACTAATATTTGCTGTCTTCTAGCATGGTTCTTCTCTTCAAAGGGCACAACATGTTTTTAGTTTTTTATTTAACGTCCTATCCTTTCTCTCAGCTGGTTCCACACTATGCAGCGCCCTTAAGAGAGTAAATCTGCAACATCAATTACTGCACAGATGTTGGGGGCCATCAACTGTACATTTACTAAGAACCTGGCTGTGCAAAAAGGAGTGAAATTTTGTTATACTGTTATATATTTACTGTAATGTTATGAAATGTAGTGGAATATGAAGATATGTATTATAATGACCAGTAGTGGAATTGAATTATATGTAATGTAATTACTTTTAGTATATTCCATGTAACTTATAGGAAATGTTAGAAATTACTGAATTGTAATCTGCCGTTATGTTTTGTAGTGATATGACATGTAAAAGGATTTATTGTATTTTTAAGAGTTTTACTTGGCTGGAAGGAGAGACGGGGTGAAGACAGTGACCCAGGATTTTTTTCACAACCTATNTATTTTTAAGAGTTTTACTTGGCTGGAAGGAGAGACGGGGTGAAGACAGTGACCCAGGATTTTTTTCACAACCTATCTTACGTGTGTAGCGAGATTGTTATACAAAATAATCCAAAGTTTCAGCTATTAAAATATTGCCACTATTAAAAAAAATCGTGAAATAGCACAATAGCCTATTTTCAACTGCCAGTTGCTATCCAAGTGCAACTCGAAAGCCTACGAAACTGCGATACACAAGTGCTTGATTTCTTTACACGATTTGCGTGCAGATAAAAATAACATGTCACTGCATTGAATATAAAA
The DNA here is from genome assembly GCA_002778355.1 of Clitarchus hookeri. Taxonomy (NCBI): domain Eukaryota; kingdom Metazoa; phylum Arthropoda; class Insecta; order Phasmatodea; family Phasmatidae; genus Clitarchus; species Clitarchus hookeri. The sequence continues at coordinate 80,077 of NQII01000286.1, read as the reverse complement.
GAACAAATGTATTTCTGAATAATGTTTCATATTTTGTTAATGGCTGCAACGGCGCACTCTATGTCAGGAGGCAGCGGTCGCGCTCCCTACTGCGCTCCAGACATTTTTCACCCCTCCACGCTCGCTGACGTTCAAGTCCAGAGAAACGAAACGTAATAAAGCAAGGTAATAGCCATATTGAAAGGGGAAGAATTTTGATTCAGAATGAGCGATACGAGGCAAATATTCCCGATCAGCACTCGCAGTGAATGGCTGTCAGCAATAAAAAATTATAAAGTTAATTTATCCTACTAGGAGAAAGGAGCATTAAAGTGAAATAATCACAACTTCACGTTTAAAATTCAGGGCCAAGGAGCATGGAAGAAGGAATACATGCCACTCCTATGTTAAACTTAAAGTATTATTTTAAGACCACAAACGGCTCTATTCCTTCTTAATTTACCCAGCTTTTATTTATAAAGTTTGAAATCAAGGGAACTGTTTGTACGAAACTACTATGAACTCATTCTAGTGCGGTACATTAACAATCTTACTTCTAAGGGCCTAATTCTTTCAAATTTTTCAAATGGAAATTGGTTTTTGCTCTGCAGTATGGCATCGTTATGGTTCATTTCATATAAGAAGGCCACATTCTGACAGTCAGTGAATGGCCACTTGAAGTATTCAAAACAAACAGCGTGCTATTTACAAAATCTTGTATCAGCTGATGCACGAACGAACAAAAGTTAATATAACATTGGCTATTCTGAGAGCAGTGCCGGCGCACATCAGAGAAGCAGAAAATACGCGGATAAGAAAGAGTTCGTCGATTAATTAATACATTTTATTTTATGTGGTCATAAAACAGCAGTTCTTAGTTTTAGAAACGAAACTTCATGATAAAATAGTAATGCACTGGTGTTCGAAATGAGATGTACAATAAACGATCCGTATCCAAATGTGACGAAAAAATAGAAATTTCCAGACTCTCCAACCATGTGCTGCCATCTTATGAGTTACATGCGCACCATCTGTTACAATAAGCACTTCCACGCTATCTTTTATCCATATCCTGTACTACATCCAGAAACATAGTACAGTTTTGTTTTTTAAAATAACGTATTTACTCGCATATACAAATGGTTTTATTTTTCCGCGAGTTCTGTATAAATTTTAAAGTAACATATATTTCGTGTTCAACGATTTTGAGTACAAATAATATCTATTCCACCGGTAACCGTTCGTGTACGTAAATTATACGCCATATTGTTCTTCCGAAAACAATTTCCTTGTTTCAGAAGAAAGTGGGACACGCGTGAATAGTTTTTAAGCAATTCTAACGTTATTCCACGTCACATATTTCCCACTCGAATATATTAGCTATAACGCCCAAAGTGTGATATTGGATACAAAAGACCGTCTCGCAAATGTTAACCCAAATTCACTATCTTGGACAAATTAAAAAAGAGTTAGCAAATATTTAATTATTAGCAACATTTTATATTTTTACTTTTATAACCTACTTATTTTTTTAGACAGATGTCAGTCTTAAAATATCTTAAAATTTGTTCAGCATTACAGTACAATGACAAGTGGATTAGCTGACAGCGTGTTGATAAAAAATACAGCCCCGACTTGGTGGACCAGCTGATGTCGGAAGGATACGTAGTCTGATGTAAACGGTGGCGCTACTTTTGCCGAGCTGTCAAAAAGTGGCCTTCTTATATGGTACAGAATATACCTACATACTTATGCTAGGCTAATGGAAAATGTGTAAATTTTGGTTACTTTGTGAACAGTAAGGAACATTTTAAATGTCTGTGGAATTAATCGAACGATAAAGTGAAAAAGAGATTTCCGAACCTAGTCTGGNCAGTAAGGAACATTTTAAATGTCTGTGGAATTAATCGAACGATAAAGTGAAAAAGAGATTTCCGAACCTAGTCTGGGGTTACAATCTTAGTAACGAAGCACTAAAAATCTTATTACACGCATATTTTCGTATATACAAATGTGCATACAGTTTATGCAAAAACTTGTATTCGTCTCACAGCAAATATGCTGCAAAATTGTTTAAGAATCTTTTATAACGACTTTAAGAGCGATTCAATATAGTCGTGTCCGAAGTACAAAACTGGAATAACCTCTGTTAATGATCAAGCAAATTCAAATAATCGTAATGCCATCAAAACAGATCAACACCACCATGCTTAATAAATCAATAATTAATTACCATATTAATTTCTGAGTAGTATCGTAAGAGAATCCAGTATTATTGCAAAAATATTAAAGAGNTCAATAATTAATTACCATATTAATTTCTGAGTAGTATCGTAAGAGAATCCAGTATTATTGCAAAAATATTAAAGAGCAATATTTTGAAAGAAAATTAATTCCAGATATAATTGCGGAAGTGTGTAAGTTACACCAGTATTGTTGTACACACAAACATTAGGGATCAATAAGAACACTATGCCTTATCTAGTGTCACCCACCTATATAGAGCTAACTACATATTTCCCAGAGTCCATATCGTCTCTTTGTATATTGGACACCATTAGGAGTGTTTGTCAGGCCCGCACGAAGAATTTTTTTTGGAGGACGTCCAAGTAGTATAAGAATCTGCATCCTGGGACACAGGCTGCTGGCTTTGGATTGGTGGATTCGCCCATCATGAAGTCATATGCGCAGCCGCCATATTGTGTTTTTTCGGCTGTCACGTCTTTATAACATCTCTTGTAGGCAGCTATCTTACTTCCTTACTCGTTCGACCATTGTCTGCTGAAGTGTGCATGATTGTCACCTTGTTCGACCAATATATCTTTGTATCCTATATCTCCTGCTAGAGCGCGCAGGTTTGCGGATTGCTACATACAACAGAGTGAATCTAAATTTTTTTCCACTCTGAATTTAAGGACGAAATCTCATTTGCCATGCGCAAGAAGGTGTAAATGATGTACATAAATGTACATTTTTTTTTAATTAAAAAAACTTTGAATTCTTTCAATATTATTTATTTTACATAAATTTTGGGAAATAAAGCACACATTAGGTTAGACACCAATCACCCTTTAAATTGTTAATACTTTGTTTATAAATCCAATAACTTTTACACTTAACCAAAACATTAAAACTGAGTTTTAAGTAAAATGAATTGAACTTTCCAGCTACAATCTTGTGAAATATATTAATTGTAGTACTTTCTTTATAGAAAAAACCATTAAATCTATATTTATTTGCTTTATGAAGTTTATTAAATGTTTTACTTTGTATAAATTTAAAAAAATTAGGTTACCATAGCTCACACCTCAGCTGTGTGTTGTATGAAATACAATAAAAAATATATAACTCACANTCAATAATTAATTACCATATTAATTTCTGAGTAGTATCGTAAGAGAATCCAGTATTATTGCAAAAATATTAAAGAGGAATATTTTGAAAGAAAATTAATTCCAGATATAATTGCGGAAGTGTGTAAGTTACACCAGTATTGGTGTACACACAAACATTAGGGATCAATAAGAACACTATGCCTTATCTAGTGTCACCCACCTATATAGAGCTAACTACATATTTCCCAGAGTCCATATCGTCTCTTTGTATATTGGACACCATTAGGAGTGTTTGTCAGGCCCGCACGAAGAATTTTTTTTGGAGGACGTCCAAGTAGTATAAGAATCTGCATCCTGGGACACAGGCTGCTGGCTTTGGATTGGTGGATTCGCCCATCATGAAGTCATATGCGCAGCCGCCATATTGTGTTTTTTCGGCTGTCACGTCTTTATAACATCTCTTGTAGGCAGCTATCTTACTTCCTTACTCGTTCGACCATTGTCTGCTGAAGTGTGCATGATTGTCACCTTGTTCGACCAATATATCTTGGTATCCTATATCTCCTGCTAGAGCGCGCAGGTTTGCGGATTGCTACATACAACAGAGTGAATCTTAATTTTTTTCCACGCTGAATTTAAGGACGAAATCTCATTTGCCATGCGCAAGAAGGTGTAAATGATGTACATAAATGTACATTTTTTTTAAATTAAAAAAACTTTGAATTCTTTCAATATTATTTATTTTACATAAATTTTGGGAAATAAAGCACACATTAGGTTATACAACAATCACCCTTTAAATTGTTAATACTTTGTTTATAAATCCAATAACTTTTACACTTAACCAAAACATTAAAACTGAGTTTTAAGTAAAATTAATTGAACATTCCAGCTACAATCTTGTGAAATATATTAATTGTAGTACTTTCTTTATAGAAAAAACCATTAAATCTATATTTATTTGCTTTATGAAGTTTATTAAATGTTTTACTTTATATAAATTAAAAAAAAATTAGGTTACCATAGCTCACACCTCAGCTGTGTGTTGTATGAAATACAATAAAAAATATATAACTCACAAAATAAAACCATTTAGCATTGTGAACATGCGAGGACTAACAGGGGACAGGCTTGCGAGTGTGCCGGAACAAGAGCACACTGAAGGCAGCTGATCTTGACTAAATAAAAAAAATTACTGCACTTCCATGGTGTTGGATAGTCAGAGTCTGCAAATGTGCATGCGTGGGAAAAACAGTGTTAGAATTTTAACTTATGCACATGTACATGCTCTCATGTCATTTTTTCAGGCATGCAACTGCACAGTGTAAAGTAACCTGAGTTCGCTCATGTGCACATGTCAGTGTTATCATTTTCGAAGGTCCGCACCTGCACACAGTTAGCTATCTCCGCCCCAACATTGCGTATAATGATAGCAAGTGCAAGAATAAAATGAATGATAGTTAAGGTAAAAAAAAATTATAAAAAAAAATTAATGTACTTAACATCACTTAAAAACATTTGTAATTTCTATTTCAGAATGATTTTCTCGTCGTCCGAGGAGCTGTCACACTTCGAGTATCCAAGCCACCTCACAAACACATGCCCATTACATTGTTTCAGCATCTTCTCCACCAAATAAGCATTGAGAAACTTCGTAGGTTAAATCTCTTCTTTGTAAAAGTCTCTGACGATGGGTTCATCACATAGGTAATCGAGTTAATACATGCGCGGGTACCACTGTCATATGCTAACAACCTATACAATTCCGAAGACTAATTGTGACGATAAGCCTTGTAGAATATGTCGCATTGTTCTGGGATCCATAACAAGTCGCCGATCTTGGCTTTAGGCATGTGTGCGTCAAGCCTTAGTGGGAGGCGAGCAGGCTAACAGCTGAGCAAACACGACCCCACAATACATGAAGGATATAAGCATTTCCACCAGGTAATATGAACTGAAAGACATCGCCTTTTCCATTAGAAATCTGTGCCATCCGACGTGACCTGCGAACTTCATTGTAACCCAAACATGATGAAGGCAGAAATATTTTGCAGTGCCGATATCGTTTTCACTGAACTTGATACCATCGAGCCCTTGCTGAGGTTCGAGCCGCGAATCTACGAAGGCGGAGAAATGCATGAATCCTCTCAGACAGTGAACATATTACTGGTGAATATGATACAAATAAACAGCAATTTGGAAAGCAGCTGCTACGTCAATGGCAAAACCAGCAATACACTGCACGAATTCGCACCGATGGCGCCACCAGTTTATAAACTGGTCGATGTTATGTACTAAAAGCATAATTTACGTTCCTGTGATCGCCAAGAGCTTGCACGAAGTGGTCGAGACAATCGTCGATCAAGACCATAAGCAGAGAGATTTCAGAAACCAATAAATCGCTTGGCGCTTGCACCTGAAACGATAGGATTGGGTTTTGCGAGGAGAACTCTGAATAAAGTCAAGCGCAGGAAAAAACCCAGGACCAGTAGAGCTCGAGACACCGGTGTGCTAACACATGGCCATGAACAGATTCTTTGTAGCCTAGGGTTAAAAGATAACAGGCATGGAAGACGAAAACGTAGTGTATGAGACCGAACTGGCAGAATTCGATGACAAAATCGACAAGTTAGTGCTGCATTGCTACCAGGAATATCTGACTGGCTCCTATGCCCTCGGGCGAGATGATTGAGTCCCGATACAGCATCAAGATATTTACACCCTACCATNTATCTGACTGGCTCCTATGCCCTCGGGCGAGATGATTGAGTCCCGATACAGCATCAAGATATTTACACCCTACCATCACAATCGTTCATGCACATCCGAGGTATTCTCATGATAGAGGATGGGACCCATTCCACGACCACTGTGTTCGTTCACAATAGCATACATCACCTTTCCAAGTGAATTGTGTTACTATTGATGAAACACGAATGTGGGCATAACTACAATAAAACTATTTATGTTACTGGGTTTCCCCGAAGATACGAAGCAAGTACTGAAGATAATGCTGGTCAACTAGCATCTCAATGCATTGTTGAGAGCCGGAGAAAATCTCAGCCGGTGGCTGCAACAGTGAACAATATATAAAGGTTAGTTCCCCCCATGACTCCGAGCACCCACGAATGTGTGAAGCTACTGAACTATGTCAACAAACACATCATCGATATTACCTTTAGGAGCTGGAGTTTGGTTACTTGCCTGGTCCTGTTGTCCACCACATTTAACTGCTGGGTCATGAAGACATCTTCAAGCATGGGAAAACCCTGCTCTATCATACTGGAATTTCAAATGAATTCATCTCGGTTNAGGTCATGAAGACATCTTCAAGCATGGGAAAACCCTGCTCTATCATACTGGAATTTCAAATGAATTCATCTCGGTTGACAAGTTGATGTTCGACCACTTCAAGGTCCCAAATTTGAAAATATCTTTGAATAGTAAAAGACAGCCATACATGTATTTGAACACCTACTTTGACCAAGAAGGATTTATGTTGCAGTATTATGTGTATACCAAGTTTTAAGAATCCTACTACCGGCGCGATTTCTATTCTGTCCTTTGCCTCAAATGAATTCATGGAATGGGACCATTGTTGGTTTTCGACACATCCAAACAAAATGAACAAGTTCAAAACTACGTAGTAGGTTGTCATAAATAAATTATTACCAAGGAAGCATGCCTTCGAACACAGCTGTGTACAGTTTGATTTTGTACGACAGAGTAGTGAACTACGACTTCTTCTCGAGACTGGTGAACATGGTGAGCTACGCATATATATAAACAAGTCGGTCTCCAGTTCGCAACTGAGTTTGTGTCTTATCTTCGAGATATATGTAATCTGCAAGGCTTCCATAGCCAGAGTGGCTATTTGCTTAAGGAGATCTCAGTGTCATATGATGATAGCAAAATGTGCACATATTCCTACTGCCCACCCCAACATATTAATGGAGACTGTTGGACGAGGAAAGCAAGAAGAAGAACGACTGGCTGACCAAATACTACCACGGAATGCAGTGGTACGAAGGCAAGATTCCATACAATCAAGTGGGAAACATGCTGCGCGACTTGCTGATGCAGCACCCACAAGGGCTGATTCACATGGTGGGGCCCAAAGAGAAGAAATGGCTGAGTGACTTGTGCAGAAATGAAGTTGAAATCATTGATTATGCAGTTAGATACTCTTGTACTTTGCTGCGCAAGCTGACGAAACTTTGCATTAACTAGCAGCAACATTTCTGCGACAGATCAGAACCTGACTGGACACGCGCATTGAGGAATCCAAACCTGCTGTGCAAATGGTGTGCCTCATCCTTCGACAGGGAATCAGTTGCCTACGACTAACTGTGAAATCCCCCATAGTTGCTCGAAATGTATGAGAATTTTAGTTAATTTGTGGTGACACACTTTAGCCACATTCATANATGTATGAGAATTTTAGTTAATTTGTGGTGACACACTTTAGCCACATTCATATTATATATTGGTGGGGAAATTCGACATTCTCATTTTATCTCAGTGCAGTTGACCATTTGTTAAAATGGCAATGTTTTATCCTACGAACATTTACGCAAGCACTAAGTACAGATACATCGTAATCTGCATTCATACACCGAGACCTGCTATGGTGGTAGCACGCAGCACTGGTGATTCTCACATTTTCCAACCACTTATGAACAAATGCTCTTTCAAATGGAATGTCGGGGGGCATTAGCATGCAATGTGCTCAACATAATGTTGCAGACTCAGCTGCCCTGCACTGTAGACCAAATAATCGCTCCGGCACAGACTCACGCCACCATCCACGTGTCAGACTGTGCCGTGGAGCTACTCCAGCCAGGGCACAATTCATGGGTCCACTCTCAGTAACATAGGTCCAGGAAGGATGCTGCCAGCCAGATGACCAGATGTCGTGGAGTACACCATCGATGTCAGGCACTCGTGTCAGTACCCAGCGTGGATGATTCTGCCTCGAGCTCAGGAGACAAACCTTCACACACTGGTAGTCAACCAGCGAAATGTACTACCAGGGCTGTGGATTCTGATCCAACAGCCAATGCAGGGTCTGCTGCTGTTGAAAGGCAGGATGTCAGTCCTGTCATTAGCGAGGCAAAAGTCGTGGAGTCAACTGTTAAAGAGGAACCTGTTATGCAGTGCGGGGATGACCATCCATGTACCAATGGTTTCAGTGATCGAAACGATGGACGTCGCCATGATCCAGAGAGTTGAGCAGCACTTCGCAAGAATATAATGCTTACCATCATTCGCGAACTGTTAGCTTTACATGTGACAGAATATTAAAGCAATGCGACGTCTTTACCGTTTCTTTTTGCTAAACAGAGACAAAAAAATATTTACGAAATTAAATTTAATATATAAATGTGCTGTTTTTTATATTGACTATGTACTCAATAAATAGCATANAAAATATTTACGAAATTAAATTTAATATATAAATGTGCTGTTTTTTATATTGACTATGTACTCAATAAATAGCATAAAAAATGTATATTTATGTGTTTCATATATTTTGCCATACATACTTTTTCAATATGATTAATTTATTTTTTCTTAAAGTTTTAATAAATCCTTAATTATGAGAATTTATCTAACCAAAAATGGATTTTCAATAAATATAATTGTTTTCCATAAGTTTTAAAATAAATTCTTAANGTGAGAATTTATCTAACCAAAAATGGATTTTCAATAAATATAATTGTTTTCCATAAGTTTTAAAATAAATTCTTAATGGGGAAAAAATCTAACTGAAAAAAAAGTATATGTTATTTAGAAAATAATTCATATTATTTTTGGTAATAAGTTTGTTTTAATCACTTCATTGAAGAAACTTGTGTTTATCTTTCTTTAAATCACTTCAATTCTGAAATTTTTCTACCACCAGACTGGCAGCTGTGAATTTTTTNACTTGTGTTTATCTTTCTTTAAATCACTTCAATTCTGAAATTTTTCTACCACCAGACTGGCAGCTGTGAATTTTTTCAAATGTGAATAAAGGTATATATATATTAGAAATAAAACATTTTAGAGAAGAAAAATTTTTAAACTTTATTTAACCTAATATATGTTTACATCACACATTTTTTCTTATTTTTTGCAATTCATGTCTTTTTGTGTCGCTGCGAGCCCGCCATCTGGAGCAGGGGCCACGGTGGCTAAGAGGTTGGACTGCTTGCCTTCCACCAAGGCGAACAGGGTTCAATCCCCGACCAGGTTACTCCAGATTTTCGCAAGTGGGAATCGTGCTGGACGATACCGCTGGTCGACGGGTTTCCTCGGGGATCTCCCGTTTCACCCACCCTTGAATTCTGGTGCTGCTCCATTCTCACCTCATTTCATTCTCATCGGCTCTCAAGACTTCGTTGTTAAAAACCACCCAAATTTCTCAACTCCATCTGGAGCGATTTAGGGGTGGAGTACACTTTAATTTCCAGAAGCCGACCTCAAATCCATCTTGAGCGGGAGGGTGTCGTCCACCACTTTCGTTCCGGTATTGCCCTTACCTTATCCGTCAACATGGCTTCTGAATCAGCCATGTGCATGGCTACTCGGTCATTGGGGTCTAAGGTATTTGGAAGCTCCATTTGCAAGAAATTTTTTAATACAATGATGTATAATAATTTTTTTGATAATATTTTTTTACTGTGCCTTGCAGGAGCATCTCGGATAGGTTGCTTTCAATTCTGGAATATGAAACTTACACCTAGGAAAAAAAAACTAAAACAAAGCATAAAAAAACATGGAAAGAAAAAGAAAACATTAACAACATAGAAAAATAAATACAAGGGAGTCTGTGAACGGTATCAGAGAAGTCGTAAGAACGTTGTCACCACCAGAATTTTTATGTGCATATGATATAGAAAACACTTTTTTACATTCACAATTCCAGCAACGATAAGTGTTGAACCCCCCAGAGTTTTGTCAGTAACCCTGGGTCGATGGCCCAAAATAGTCATCAAATCCTATTCGCTCGAAATTGTGTAAGTAAAATGAAGCTCATATCACGTTAATAAACGAAATAAAAAGGGTTTTATGTTTCATAGTCTCTCGCTCTATCACATTGCCCATTTTTCTACGTCATGTTACTTTTTTTTGTTGGCAGTGAAGACGAGTGAAATCGCTTGAGATTCGTCACTTCCAATGCGAGGAAATACCTATTTTTTCTATATACCGACCTATTTCCCCCACACCCAGGCAAAGGTGTGTTATTTATAACATTATCAGTCCCCATTCCAGCATCGTTTTATTCAGCAGAGGAGAATATGTCATTTTATCCGTCCGTGTATGGGGGATGTCCTCGATATGATGCATAAAAAAAAGTCTGGAAAACAAGACAATTGCCACAAAAAATACGGTGTAGCCCACAAAANGTCCTCGATATGATGCATAAAAAAAAGTCTGGAAAACAAGACAATTGCCACAAAAAATACGGTGTAGCCCACAAAACGCAACAATTTAACATATCAATGCCTTAATATATCATAATTGCACCATGTGTCATAAAAATTTCTGCAGGCTACATNCGCAACAATTTAACATATCAATGCCTTAATATATCATAATTGCACCATGTGTCATAAAAATTTCTGCAGGCTACATAAAAAAGAACAAGAAAAATCGTGATTACACAATGTGACAAAAAATAAAACCTTTGCAATCCACACAAAGCAGAAGTAAAAAGTTAACTCGGAATAGAAAATCATAGCAAGGCAAACGAAATATGCCTTGCGTACAATGCCAAAAAATCTTGAAATTAATACAGTAACACATCATGTTTACATGCTGAGACAAAAAAAANTGCCTTGCGTACAATGCCAAAAAATCTTGAAATTAATACAGTAACACATCATGTTTACATGCTGAGACAAAAAAAACACCACGAAGTCCACACAAAGCAGAAACACAAAATTATCTTGGAAAAGTAAAACATGCCAGGGCAGACAAAAAAGGTCTTGCATACAACACCAAGAAATCTCGAANCAAAATTATCTTGGAAAAGTAAAACATGCCAGGGCAGACAAAAAAGGTCTTGCATACAACACCAAGAAATCTCGAAAACAACAAATAAAAAAAAAACCTAGTTACGATTCTTACAAAAAAAATTGCAGCCCGCAATGCAGAAAAATAACATAGCAAGACAGATGACATGTGCGTACAACGCCGAAAAGTTTTAAAGCGAAAACAGTAACAAAAAAAAAAAAAAAAATCAATATTTTACGACATACCAAATAATACATTGCCAAAAAGTAAAGTTTTATAGATGCATACATCTTGTAAACACAAAAATACCCCGTTAAAAGGTAAAGCAGCGTAGATACATAAATCTTTTACAATAAAAAGTGTACATTAAAGCAAAGAATTTGGATAGGATATCAGCACACCTGACAATGTGAGTATTCCCCTTGCATGAGCTACAGTGTGCCAAAAATTGTTCACGAATGTAAGATAAACAGGCGACTTATGTAAAAATATAAAAATACATCTCTCGCATGGGCTACGGTGTATCATTGTAGACGGCGGTGTGATATATACAGAATTAATTGGAAATGGCAAATCAGTTGGCGGCCCACGGTAGCCAGACAATAAACAAGAAGAATGAGCATACGAACTACCCCTTTATCTGGAAGCGTAGGGGAAGTGGAGCTGAGGAACATGTTAGGTGACAATAAAGCAAAAATTATTTGAGATGGAACATTAAACTTCTGGATTCCGGTTACATGCATGGAGATACATGCATGGTGAACAAATTGTGACTTTCATCCAACCCCATTATTCGAAAACTATGGTGTCTCATCCTTTTTATGCATGTAATTGTGTAACTGTATGTCGTAAGAGATGTATCCAGGCTAATAAATAATCAGCATCTCCTAATTTACAAGAAAGATTCTCTTGTCCGGACTCACTCAGGCTAACAATTTCTGCGAGAAGAGCATACAAAATTTTAGTGTCGTGTACATTCCTACAGACAGGCAACCCTTTCAACACGTGCATAGCAGCACTACACACACACAATAACACTGTACAGCTTAAATTATATGCAACACACCTGACAATGGATGGAGGTGGAAAGAGCAGATGTACACTTTGAAGTTGTGCGCGTGCTAAATGTGCGTTCACAACAGTCGCATAGAGCGAAGGTGCAGGCAGCCGCATGGAATATGCCATACAGGACTACTGCGACATGTACGGAACACTTGGCGAATTTTGTGGTAATGCGAATGCCGCAGCGCGATTGTACAGAGCGAGGTATCGTGGTTGTCAACACCCGTCACAAGAATCAGAGCCAATAATGTATCTACTGAGTGTAAATTATGGAAGGCAACCATATCGATGCACGCCATGGGTCGAGAAGGAGTTCTTCAGATGTTCACAAGGAATCCTACCTTGAGCTCGCGCACTGCCAAACAGTGCCTCGGTGTTAGCCATTCCCTTGTACCGAACATATTGCACAACGATAGACTCAATTATTCCTATCGCTGCAGTGTCATACATAATTTAATAAAAAATATCGACCTTGCTGCCTCCAGTACTGTCAATGGTTGCTGACATTACTCCAACAAGATCCACAATTCATGGGTAACATCCTTTTGATGGACGAAGCACATTTTAATCGCGAAAGCAATTGGCACAACAGCCACCATTTGCATCACAGAAATCCACACGTTCCAGAGAAATTCCTTCCCGATGGAGCACAAATGTGATGTGCAGTTTTCTGGGTACCTGGTAGTGGGACCGTATATGTTACTTGACACCCTCACTGGACGGATGTATGCAATGTTTCTCCATAAGATTATGTAGAGTTGTTGGAAAGTCATTCCATTGGCCGTCTAAAGAGATATGTGGTACTAACATGACGGGACACTACCTAATAACAGCGGAGCAGCTCGCCCGGAACTTGATCACATCTGTCCACAGCGGTGGATTGGTAGGGTAGGACCTGTATCCTGGCCACTGAGGTCGCCGGACCACAATACCATGGACTTTTTTTGTGGGGATTCCTCAAGGATCTAGTGAACCGTGAACCTGTGGGAAGCAGCGAGTAATGCATTGTTCGATTGAATGCTGCTGTGATACATGTAACCAATGTTCACTTGCATGCAGTACAGGTGGCCGTTCCACGTCGTGTACACTCCTGCATTTAGCAGGAGGGTGGTCAGTTTGAAATTCTGTTGCTACAAAACCATTAAAGTCAATTATATGTATGTATTATGCTGTCAGTGACATGTTCCTACGAAATGCATGTACAAATGACAGAATGTATATATAAACCAAGTGTTTGAGGTTCGTACTATAGTACAGTACAGTATAGTCGTGTGATTGTATCAAAATGTATTTTACCATAATGTAGCAATAAGGCAATAATTTTTACTACACTGTGAAAAAAATATTCTTCATTAAACGGAAAAGTGCAGGAAAAAATTTATCGGAAACTGTCAGTAAACTTTCCATAAAATAATGGACACATATATGTTAAAAAACTGATTTTCTGTACATTTTCAGAACTTTCCGTGAGTTCGAGGAATGTCTCAGTTAGTTTCCCTACTTAGTTTTCTGTACTTCCAGTTTAAAACACAAAAAGACAATGAAACAATTATGTAATTTTCATTATTTGGATGTTCTACTGTGTATGAAGAATATTTTTTAAAAAACCTACAATATTTTATTCTAGAGTGAGATTTGAACAAGAGTTGCTAAATTAACAGCCCAAAACTCTAATCACTCATCTACAAACTTCCCTCGAAATCTTGCAGTATAACATTGGCATATCTTCGCTATTACTTACTGTTGATATTCAAGGTAATCCTACTAATATTATAAATGCGACAGTCTGTGTGTGTATGTTTGTTACCTCTCAACTCCATAACGGCTGAACGAAATTTGATGAAATTTTGTATGTATGTACTTTACGTCCTGTAATAGAACATAGGAAAATTTTGATTCCGGTAAATTGTACGGNCCGGAACTTGATCACATCTGTCCACAGCGGTGGATTGGTAGGGTAGGACCTGTATCCTGGCCACTGAGGTCGCCGGGCCACAATACCATGTACTTTTTTTGTGGGGATTCCTCAAGGATCTAGTGAACCGTGAACCTGTGGGAAGCAGCGAGTAATGCATTGTTCGATTGAATGCTGCTGTGATACATGTAACCAATGTTCACTTGCATGCAGTACAGGTGTCCGTTCCACGTCGTGTACACGCCTGCATTTAGCTGGAGCGTGGTCAGTTTGAAATTCTGTTGCTACAAAACCATTAAAGTCAATTATATGTATGTATTATGCTGTCAGTGACATGTTCCTACGAAATGCATGTACAAATGACAGAATGTATATATAAACCAAGTGTTTGAGGTTCGTACTATAGTACAGTACAGTATAGTCGTGTGATTGTATCAAAATGTATTTTACCATAATGTAGCAATAAGGCAATAATTTTTACTACACTGTGAAAAAAAATATTCTTCATTAAACGGAAAAGTGCAGGAAAAAATTTATCGGAAACTGTCAGTAAACTTTCCATAAAATAATGGACACATATATGTTAAAAAACTGATTTTCTGTACATTTTCAGAACTTTCCGTGAGTTCGAGGAATGTCTCAGTTAGTTTCCCTACTTAGTTTTCTGTACTTCCAGTTTAAAACACAAAAAGACAATGAAACAATTATGTAATTTTCATTATTTGGATGTTCTACTGTGTATGAAGAATATTTTTTAAAAAACCTACAATATTTTATTCTAGAGTGAGATTTGAACAAGAGTTGCTAAATTAAAAGCCCAAAACTCTAATCACTCATCTACAAACTTCCCTCGAAATCTTGCAGTAGAACATTGGCATATCTTCGCTATTACTTACTGTTGATATTCAAGGTAATCCTACTAATATTATAAATGCGACAGTCTGTGTGTGTATGTTTGTTACCTCTCAACTCCATAACGGCTGAACGAAATTTCATGAAATTTTGTATGTATGTACTTTACGTCCTGTAATAGAACATAGGAAAATTTTGATTCCGGTAAATTGTACGGGTCTTGGGGAATAACAACAAAACCTAATTCTGCAACGGCTGGGAACATGACCGAAATATTTTTTTCATCTGGTGTCAGAGTTTATCAGGCCGCCCAAGGACCTATGAAATGGCTTAACGACTGCTACCAAACGATAACACCGGGGACCGAATATTTAACGAGCCCTCCGAAGCCCGGAAGCGCTCAGATGTTATGCCGATAAACGGTCACCCATCCAAATGTGTGCCGCTGGGAACGTTGCTTAACTTTGATGATCGATTAAGACCCTTCAGCCAAGCGCAAAGAGTAGTACCTAGGTACACTTATTTCTAAAGCTACAATGTCAAGAAACTCACGTTTTGATTTTCATACATCGACTCTGGGAAGAGGAAATGTGGTAACTACACGATATTTGCACATATACACTGCAAAAACAATNACGATATTTGCACATATACACTGCAAAAACAATACCCTACTTCTTGGCTATCGGGTAAAAAACATTTCCTTCCTTTTGGGTTGCTGTAATCAGTTAAAACCTAGGCGAACATAGTATAATTATATAATTCTGTTTTCACATAAATGAATTGTCTTTTCCCAATTTATTTATTAGTGTATCACTGTAAAACTCAATTGTTTCCGGGCGAAGCCGGGCCGGTTCGCTAGTTTATAAGTATTGCTAAACGTTACAGATGCCAGACGCTACTTTGCAATGTTTGAACGAATAGGTCTTAGTGGCATGGTTAACATAACATAAATTGTTTTTATTGTTACAATGGCAAATACAGCTTAATGCAAACACGGCATTGTTATTTCCCGAAATGCGAAATACGGATANACATAAATTGTTTTTATTGTTACAATGGCAAATACAGCTTAATGCAAACACGGCATTGTTATTTCCCGAAATGCGAAGCTATAATATATACGGATTTTTTCGGAATTTCGTATTTACGAACTCAGCTTTGTTTTTCGTTAGTACAGATTGCATTTCCGTGTATTTACTGTATATTTTCATGCAACTGTCTGTAAATCTATATACATTTTAACAGTGCAGTCCAAAAGTATAAAGTATATGAACTGCATATCAGACATTACAACTAATGTTCCCTTGGTGACATGTGTTGAAATGCACTTGTTGNCAACTAATGTTCCCTCGGTGACATGTGTTGAAATACACTTGTTGACAGGTTTGCCTGTCTTTATGCATGGACATGGCACACAAATTTTGTGTGCCCTAATCGCAGAAATGATTAGCCTGAGCGAGTTCGGACAAGAAAACAATTAATGTTAATTATGACACGCCGATTATTAATTCATTTATATACGTCTCTTGTGACCTACAGTTAGATAATTACATGCATAACAAGTGTGCCACACCTTAGGCTTCTAATGACAGGGTAGGATGACAGTCAGTTTGTCTACCACGTGCGTAAATCCATGCATATGAACGGAATCCAGAAGTTGAATGTTCCATCTCAAATAGATTTTGCTTTATTTTCACCTAACATNGACAGGTTTGCCTGTCTTTATGCATGGACATGGCACACAAATTTTGTGTGCCCTAATCGCAGAAATGATTAGCCTGGGCGAGTTCGGACAAGAAAACATTTAATGTTAATTATGACACGCCGATTATTAATTCGCTTATATACGTCTCTTGTGACCTACAGTTAGATAATTACATGCATAACAAGTGTGCCACACCTTAGGCTTCTAATGACAGGGTAGGATGACATTCAGTTTGTCTACCACGTGCGTATATCCATGCATATGAACGGAATCCAGAAGTTGAATGTTCCATCTCAAATAGATTTTGCTTTATTTTCACCTAACATGTTCCTCAGCTCCACTTCCGTGGGTGATTTACTCATTGAGTTAAAGTGGTGGTTCGTATGCTCATTATTCTTGTTTTTGTCCTTGCTACCATGGGTCATGAGCTAATTCGCCATTTATAATCCATCATGCATATTTACGTATCACTACCGTATCCATAAGGCAGTGTGTAAAATACAGTCTTCATGCGTATGCCTCTAATCTTCCATCCATGTTAGTGCCATATTATTAATGCACTCTAAATATAATTTGTGTTTGTGAAACCTTATTGTACATTTATTAATCCTCATTTTACAGCGATGCTTCAGAATAGATCAAAAATCTTCAAAATTAATTACATTTTTTATAACGAATTTTTTAATACCTTTTGCTCTTTTTGTTATTTTTACTTTGCATTTATATGCATATAAGTTCCCGGTAGCCACACGAATTCTATCATGATGTCCCTACTGCATTCATCATTGAATTTTCCAACGACTTTCTTGTNTCCTCATTTTACAGCGATGCTTCAGAATAGATCAAAAATCTTCAAAATTAATTACATTTTTTATAACGAATTTTTTTAATACCTTTTGCTCTTTTTGTTATTTTTACTTTGCATTTATATGAATATAATTTCCCGGTAGCCACACGAATTCTATCATGATGTCCCTACTGCATTCATCATTGAATTTTCCAACGACTTTCTTGTAAAGCGGTGAGTAACATGGGTGTGTGGTGGGGTACCAACTAGTAACAAAATTATCTAACAATTTTTTATCGTTGGCTTAATCTTTGAAAAATTCCGGAGTTTGTATCTTGTACATGAGCGAGACTGTGTTCATATATATATGATCCAGGTCTTCTCTGTACCAGGCTTTTATTGCATCGTAGTGACAATTATACATTAGAGCTTTAGATAATTCGAAGACAGTGAACACTCCATATATCGGTTTGCCAAAGAGTTTGAATTCGTGCTAAAGATGGACGAGAGGAACAGATTTATCGTAAATGTCACTAGCAAGTTACCAGCTTTTTAAGTAACTTTACACAACACCCTAGCCCTTGATTTTGTATTTTAAGTTTTACTTCCATTGATTTGCCGAAAGTTGCATTATTAGCTAATTTAAAAAATTTATTTTTTATATTTTTGGTAGCCACCTGTTGCTTCGCATTATATAATTAATCAATGTATGGCTTCAGCTAGGAACTTTGCTAGAATTCCTGTACACTATAAATTCTTACGAGTCTCAATCCATGTTCCAGCGCCTGTTTCAAGTTGCGGTAGTGTACAATATAGTTATTCTTATCCTCTAATGTTGTCATTAATTTCAGATGTTTGGAGCCTGAGGGACATTTGCTCTTGGGCAGGAATTGGAAATCTTTATGCTCCTCATGCAGGGCCACAGGATACTCGATGTCGACCTCCAAAATATAGTCCATCATCCCATCATCCAGCATTCTTGTGACATCGGTGTTGGTATCAACCGAATGAAAATCTCGTACAGGCAGTGGCAAGGACATGGCACAACCATACAGGTTCGAGGTGTTGCAATAACCTGGTGGGATTACTGGGGTCATATAACTTAGGTGCTTACATGTTATTCGCTACTGCATTTCCCTTTATACACTGAGCCATGCTTCCATGAATTCCATTTTAAAATGCATATCGTAGGCAGTTGGTAGCTCCAGATATCATCGTATTTACATTGAATCGAAGGTGAATCCCGGGGCGCTGACATAATGGGCACAGTTTAGCTTGTACGTGGCATTACATACGTTACTAAAGTTTTCAAATATGTCTGCCAGGATGAGCATGTCCATTTTAAGATATAAATCACTGTATTACCCTNATCATCGTATTTACATTGAATCGAAGGTGAATCCCGGGGCGCTGACATAATGGGCACAGTTTAGCTTGTACGTGGCATTACATACGTTACTAAAGTTTTCAAATATGTCTGCCAGGATGAGCATGTCCATTTTAAGATATAAATCACTGTATTGCCCTAATGTTGTGCAATTTAATTCTTGCCAGACTGTCTAGGCATAGGCATATTATTCGTCGCTGATACACGAGTTCATCAGCCTGTTGTAGAATTGCCCTTTCGGGGGCATATGCAGCACTTCCAACTTCTCCCAGTTGTCTACATAATCGTACGGGAAAACACCTTAATGCGTGACAAGTGGCAGTTGGTTGGCACGAAAAAATTTGGCAGTGTGGTTAAATTTTGAATGCGGCAGTTACTCGGTAAATGATGCCTGACAGTCGAAAAAAAAAAACTAAATGTATCCACAAACTGGATGGAAATTCGATCGTCCAGCTGCTTGGAAAATGTAATAATTTTTTCTCATGTGCTTTGAATGATATATATTTGTTGTGTGTCATACTTTTGCTGCTTGATGATACAATTTTCGTCGCACAAGATATTATGGAATAATGCTACTTGCTTTTTAAAGTGGCGGCGAAGAAGGTTGCACTCGTTTCATGCAGCTCCAATATAGCAGCCGGTGAAATGATTGTGGTCCTTGACATAATTTTCGCTTGTGAATGCAGTTTTGCAGTAGCAGCACGTCGTGACCCGTGTGTACCTCGCATGTTAGACTAGTGTAAGTTGTATCATTTGCTTTGAAGTTGCATACATTTCTTTCACTTTTTCCTAATACCCACGATAGTGTCCATAAATTCTGTTTCCTCATCGTGTCCCCTGTACTATATAGGTTCTGTGGTCAGTGTGGAGGTAATGGCTGCAAGAATAATAGTATTAACAACTTTTACATAAATACAAAAACTGTGTACTTCATGTTTTTGTATGCATTAGTATATGAGCAGTTGGGGTCTGGCTGGCATATGAATATGGCTTTAAGCACTAGCTCGAAGTTGGCGTAAATTACGAGAGGTGGTTTGTCCACAAAATGAAAAATCATAAATTTAAGGACAGGCAGCCTACCATTTTGCACCAGTGCATGCGTGATGCAGTATTCCGCGTGTTCGTCTAAAAATTGCTGACCTGTATGTTAAGAATTTCTTGATAGTTAGTGATAAAATGTAAAACATCTCTTTAAAATATCCTTTTATCCTTGTGGGCCATCAGTTGCGATCGTTCCAAATGTTCAAATTTCTTGATATATGTGTAATGCGAGTTTTGGTTTTCTGTGGTAAGGAAGCGTTCAAAATGTTTTTTTATCATCTTTGCCTACATATACTGGTACTACTTTGTCCTTTTCATCCCGACCATACACATTAACTGACACTCCTGGATTATTATTTTCAAAAAATGTAATTTGGTGCAGCAGTGTCGGGAACTCGAGGTCTGTAAAATCAAATTTATTTTATACCGCTTCATACAGCCAATGTAGTCGTTCAGGATGTTCACCTTCAACATACTGTGCCGAAATCGCTCACTTGAAACATTTGTGATAGTTAATATTTTTAAGATTATTGATGGATTCATTTCTCTTGACGATTAGGACAAGTTGATATATGACGATGCTCTGAGTGGGTCCAATTAATATATGCGAAGCTGTATATAGTTGACTACCGACAAAGTTCAGCGCGACTCCCTTTCCTTGTATATCTGCTCGTCATTACAAAAAATTTCCATGCTGGCTGCTACAGTATGTTCAATATTTTTAACCTCGTGTACAGGAATATTTTTCGTCTAAACGCCTTCTTATCTGACCCCTAATTGAATAGCTAAGGATTTACATAATAACACTTCGGCCACAAAATTAAATTCAACTGCTCTGTGATCTTGAACTTTTTCTTTCAGCTGACCAATTAAATTTTCACGCTTTTTTTCTAAGTATGTGCAGATATCGTTCACCTGCCCGGTCGTATTTTCGGCTAAATAAATTTTCAGTTTGACCCTGCATTCCGTATCTACTTACACGAATCCGTGAACCGTTAGCTGACCTGCTCTGGCAACAATGCGCAGCCTGGCTGGGACTTCTGCAGTCTGCACAGCGAATCGAGGGCTCTTACCATGTGGAGCATTTCACTTTATGATTTGCCAGTGTGTCTCTCTTCGTGAAATCCCTACCACATGATTTGCATGTGTACGAACATACATCCAGATTTAAACCAACAGCTTGACTCTTGTCTATGTGCATTGCTTAAATTTCTGAAGGTCGCACTACAAAATTTATATTTTGTTGTTGCCCTCTGCTGAAAATTGCCCACACATGTTCTTAAGTGTTTATCATTATTAGCATTGCGACTTATCGTCGCATTGCAACATTCGCAAACATGCTTTTTCCTTTTCAGAGTATTACGAGGACACTTTTCGTGCCTCATACTGTTGCAGCGAAAACTAATGGAAAGTCCAGAAAACATAAAAACGAAAACTTGTGTTGACTACATTGTCACCTTAGAAGAAGACGAAACAACAGAAGGAATATGCGGCACTCGACTGCCAGACATGGTGTCTCGATGCACCGGAGACGATATCTGAAACAAAAATATTTGTGGCTTGTAAACAGGCAAAATAATAATATGGAAACCATTTTTGAGGATATAAATGGAGGAATGATAATGGTGTGAGAAAAGGGATTACGCCAAGACACAGTGACAACCACAAGAATGGATGTGTGGTAATAATTTTTTATGAAATATCCAGGAAAACCTATTTTCTACGTGACGAAAACCCGGAATTGGCCCTGACGGGAATCGAATTTTGTCCGTCTCTGTCGTAATGTAAGGCGCATAGTCTAGCTGCTGTGTTCCCTCTAGCAAACATACAGCTGTATTTATNTGTCCGTCTCTGTCGTAATGTAAGGCGCATAGTCTAGCTGCTGTGTTCCCTCTAGCAAACATACAGCTGTATTTATGACTGTATGAAATAGAATATTCATTAGCATAATATTTAATAAATTAAAATGTATTCTTGTTATGAAATAAAATGCTCTTATTGAAACTAGGTTTTAATGTGAACTAATTNTTATTGAAACTAGGTTTTAATGTGAACTAATTTTCCCATATTTTATTTTTAAATGATACTACATAGATAATGATAACAAACTTGTTGTAAAACAGTAATACTGATGAAGCTAGGGCGTGTTAAATGAGGATAGGAATGGCGATGCAAGCAAGTCAGAATATATGAAAATTGTTTAAAAAAAAAAATATATATTCACATGATATACTGTACTTACCGACATGGGCGAAAATGATGTAGTGATAAGACAGTGCTCGCTGTGAGAATGGGTGCACGGCATATGGGAACTGCAAACAAACCGGAACGCTACACAATAATATTCTGAAGTAATGCATGGAAAGGAAAAAAACCCAAAATTATGTGTGTATATATATATATGGATTTGTGTTAATGTAATTACCTGTACAGCTGACGACTCGGCACACTGGAGAGGAAGCAGAAGCACCACGACCACAGTTTATGGAGCAGTGGTTCGACATTNGGGTTCGACATGGGCCACTGGTCACTGGTTCTCTGCTAACGGAGTGCAAACAGGTTGTCTATGCTAGGAAAATGCAGGTGACGAAATATGTAAATAGAACATGCAATATGTAGCTTTAGCGAGGACAAAGTGAGGGCGAAAGGAAGAACTTTGCGCGAGCCAGATGGTCACCTCAGTTTATAAAAATGTGTCAAAATGGCATGAAATGGTAATTAGTTATACTCAACACAAGACAAAAATCGGGGAGTGATCCCGCCCGGAATCGAGCCTGGTANGCATGAAATGGTAATTAGTTATACTCAACACAAGACAAAAATCGGGGAGTGATCCCGCCCGGAATCGAGCCTGGTACATAGCGCACGGTCTAGCTACTGCATGGCTTCGACCAAAATTTTAAGCTGCCGTCAAGGGCTACATACAGACACCACATCCTAAAAAATACAGGGTGAGGCATAGGTCTCCATACAAATGGTGACCAATGTTTGCTTTCCATGTCAGGTTAGTGGACTAGACCAAGTGAAATGCCACGAACATAGTCAAGACGTTTTGACATCATTCTGTTGGCTGGAAGTGTTACCACTCGTCGTGTAGCACAATCCTTCAACGAGACACAAACAATGAAGATCTTCCATGACACATTGGCCAAACTGATTTTTAAATTCAAAAGGACATGTTCGGTCGCCGACAAAGCCAGATCTGGACGACCGAAGACCGCAACAGACGAAAGTATGTCAACGATGGTGCTCACAGCGATGGGGAAGAGTCCGGAAAAGGGAACCCGACGCCTCGCTGCGGAAATTGGAATTACCCACACAAGTGTCCTTCGCATTTTGCATGTTAAGAAGTGGCACCTGTTTAAGATACAGATGCTGTTGCATGTGAAAGAGGATGTTCCTGACCACAGGGGGGAGTTTTGTGAATGGGCATTGAAAATACACAGGAATGACCCGAATGTTGTTGCTTGCATCCTTCTCTCATATGAAACAAACTTTTAGGTAAACGGGGAGGCCAGCAGGCGGAATACGAGCTACCGTGTGACACCAATCCGCATTGGATGTTGGAGAGGAGAATGCAAGGTGCAGCGAAAATCATGGTGTGGTTCAGGATGTGAGATATCAAGGTTTGTCTGTCCTCTCTTCATTGAAGGAAACATGAAAGTGGATGTTTATCAGGATATGTTGCACAACCAAATCTTCATGTCATTCCTAAACAAGAATGAGGACTTCCCTGCTTTATTGCAACAAGACGNTTCCTAAACAAGAATGAGGACTTCCCTGCTTTATTGCAACAAGACGGAGCACCACCGCACTACAGAATCAGAGTGCGCGAATGGCAGGACCAGTAGTTCCCTTTCAATTGGATCGGCGGCTGTGGTCCAGTGGAATGGCCAGCTAGGTGACTAGATCTCACACCTATGAATTCTTATCTTTGGGGTCACCTGGAAAATATTCGAAATGTCCACCATGTGATGAGACGAATCACAGCAGCGCGCCAAAAATAACGGGAGATACCTTGTTATATGTTCTCAGTATTTCGTTGAAGTGCATCTCACTTTGTTTGGACATGCAGGGTACAGATATTCGAAAATATCGTTTAATTATATGTATATGTTTACAGAGTATCTGCTGTAGAGTAAATATATATCACTTTGTATGGAGGCTTATGTCCCATTAAAATTAATAAAATGGTGTACATACTGTACACTAATACATTGCAATTTTAAACATAAAATTCACAATGCAGGAGTTTCAAACCACATTTTTTATGGTTAGTTATGCATACGTTTCATGTCTTACGAGATGTGTAATTTATTATTATTTCATAAACTGTGTTTAAAAAGAAGTTATTAGATGTGATGCTGCATTTATACTTCTGTCAAATAATTTTTTTTATATAGGTGAAAGTATTTCTTGGTGGCGACCATGTGTTAACATGTAAACAATATAATACATCCTACTTACTTAGATTCGGGTCCCTTTTTTNTTTCTTGGTGGCGACCATGTGTTAACATGTAAACAATATAATACATCCTACTTACTTAGATTCGGGTCCCTTTTTTAAGACTGCATAGTAAATCAATTCATTCTATATACATGTATTTCTGTGCTCGTTTCTAATATGTATAGCTAGTGCATTGGCTTTCACTCGAGTGCAATTTTTTTTAAAACAGTGAATTGTAGAAACAAACATGTATTTAAAACATNGAGTGCATTGGCTTTCACTCGAGTGCAATTTTTTTTAAAACAGTGAATTGTAGAAACAAACATGTATTTAAAACATCCGCATTCGAGCTGAGCTCACCATCTATTAACGCTAAAAGCCTACAGCAGAACACATGTCATCTAGCATGTTGAGGCAAGAAATTTAACTTAAGGGCACCACCAGCTTTGATATGTATGTGTGTGTGCATGTGTGTGTGTTTGTGTTATACGCCTACGTTTCCTTCCACAAGCTCGCAAGTGCGCGGTTTCCTCACTCTTTTTTAAATCAAAACCTTGAAAAAAAAAATCACTCCTGATATGACGTTTGGTTGTTAAAGTTTCCATTAAACTAAACTTTTACATATCTTTTGTATATAAATAACAATATTTCATATATAATTAATACGAATAAAAAAACAGAATATAAGTGTAGAAAATAGTTATTACACTGAGTGCACACGAATGTGGTGAACTGGCAGTTTGATATGTAAATTACTAGTCTTGTTCTTACTTTTGTTTGCACGAGGTGGAGGAATTTTCTAAACGTAGAGCTTATGTAGATGTCCAAAAAAATTGTACATTGGCATGAATGTTCATTGTTTAGAGATAAAGAAACATACAAACGGGAAGGTGGGCACAGGGTAGAAATTCCCGTTTTTTACTACGACCATGCAGCGGGTCTTGTGGCAGCAACACGCAAACGAAACATTCGCTGCATTGATATTATCTCGCGTGGAAACACCCCTCCCTCCCTCCGCCAAAGCCTGCATCATACATTGCTCATACGACACCCTCCACCCAGCTGTCGTGACAATGCATGCACACACTGCAGCGGACAGCGTGCAAGACCACAGTGCCTGTCTGTAGTCTCCAGATGTCTGCCTATCTATTCCGTATTTTTATACGATGATTAAAAACAGTAGGTTTTTAGTAAAAACTCTCTGTAATAGAGTAGGATGCAGTGGGTAAATGAACGGTTCGCAGATTGCTGATTCCAGATGATACATCGGGGATCGCACAATGGCTGAAGATGGTAAACCGTGGGTGCTTCGGCTTTTTATACATTTGTGACCCCTTGCATCCCCTGGCCTATGATTTGTGCCAAATGCGATCAGTACGCTTTGAGCTGTCATGGAAGGTGAAGGGGGGAGGTGCAGATCGCCTCCTTGTATTAAGGTAAATTTTGCGTTTCCCCCTTCGCCACTGAAGACACTCATCAACTCGATCCCCACACTGCCACCTTGAAATGCTCTGTCCTTGGCTGCGAGGCTCAAAGTGGTAATCCTAATCCCTCACTCCTCCTCATCTTCCCTCNACCTTGAAATGCTCTGTCCTTGGCTGCGAGGCTCAAAGTGGTAATCCTAATCCCTCACTCCTCCTCATCTTCCCTCCCTGCAACCCTGCCCAAAACACCTGCTGCTGCCACACTGTCCCCCTGCCAACGACTGTTCCTGCTGCATGATACAGCAACACCATGTTATTTCAGATGGGCGTGGGATGAATGCGTGCTTTGCAGTTCCCACAGTTCGCAGTCGTGCAGTGCGTACGGCAGATGACAGCGAAGCAAAAGTTTGCTTGGAATATTTATTTCATTTAGTGTGTAATAAGTGAAAAAAAATCACTTGGTGGGGTTACTTTAGGTGCACATGTGGTTTGTAAGAATTTAGTTGATTTTAAATCACTTGCTTTTTCCTGTAGAAATGACAGTGTGTACATCAACATGTGGACAGTTAAGTTTTTATAAAAAAAAATATTATTAGTAAAAATCTTATCTGCTGCCACGGCGGGCTCTCGCTACTTATTTTTTCCCCAAACGGGAAATAATTGTTAGAAATGTTCCACGCAAGCCAATATTTTAATNCGGGCTCTCGCTACTTATTTTTTCCCCAAACGGGAAATAATTGTTAGAAATGTTCCACGCAAGCCAATATTTTAATTATATTTTATAAAGTAATTATTTTACTGAAATACATTTTTTTATTAACATATTTTCTTAAAATATTTCTTATGGTTACGAGTTGTTGGCCAAAGGGTGTGAGGGTAAGAGTGGTTGGCATGGGGGCATTTTGGTGAGGAGGGAGAGGACATAACATGGCCGCTGGTCGTGACCCTCGCTTGTGATCTCAACAGCATTAGCAGACGAATCCGGAATCCCACTGCATAAATCCTATCCCCGAAGCCCTATTTTACATACACTGAAGAGTGCACTTCAGAGCCCTAGACTCAATTTTTCTGCTGCGTTTATTTATGGCCCTAATTAATTAAATTGTGAGCATTTCCTTAATTAAAAAATATAATTAATGAATTAAAACATTCATCCTGGAACTGCATAAATTTTATTTTTTATTAATTATATAAATGTTTACCTCTGGACATTAAANCGGGCTCTCGCTACTTATTTTTTCCCCAAACGGGAAATAATTGTTAGAAATGTTCCACGCAAGCCAATATTTTAATGATATTTTATAAAGTAATTATTTTACTGAAATACATTTTTTTATTTACATATTTTCTTAAAATATTTCTTATGGTTACGAGTTGTTGGCCAAAGGGTGTTAGGATAAGAGTGGTTGGCATGGGGGCATTTTGGTGAGGAGGGAGAGGACATAACATGGCCGCTGGTCGTGACCCTCGCTTGTGATCTCAACAGCATTAGCAGACGAATCCGGAATCCCACTGCATAAATCCTATCCCCGAAGCCCTATTTTACATACACTGAAGAGTGCACTTCAGAGCCCTAGACTCAATTTTNGCGACCCTCGCTTGTGATCTCAACAGCATTAGCAGACGAATCCGGAATCCCACTGCATAAATCCTATCCCCGAAGCCCTATTTTACATACACTGAAGAGTGCACTTCAGAGCCCTAGACTAAATTTTTCTGCTGCGTTTATTTATGGCACTAATTAATTAAATTGTGAGCATTTCCTTAATTAAAAAATATAATTACTGATTTAAAACATTCATCCTGGAACTGCATAAATTTTATTTTTTATTAATTATATAAATGTTTACCTCTGGACATTAAAANTTAAAACATTCATCCTGGAACTGCATAAATTTTATTTTTTATTAATTATATAAATGTTTACCTCTGGACATTAAAAACGTAATTATTATTTCTAGGCTGATTTTTAGGTAAATTTGACATGATGCATTTCAGTGCCGTTTTCAGTTCACTTCAGTACTAAGTGACTTTTGTTGAGTCTGGGATGAAGTTTTCTGAATAACTTGAGAACTATGTATGTCGGTGTCAGCAGTATAATGTTGTTGTTCAAATGTTTATTAATTTTGAATAATGTTTTAAGGACACTTTATTTACCAGAACGAACATAATTTCTACCACATTTGACATGATTGATAATTCATTGCTTTATAAATATAATTTAACCCATTCAAACTCAGTGTGCACAATTATTTACGCACGTAAAGGCAATTTTTGGCCTGTACTGCACACTGCGAAGCTCGATGCCCAATGATCTTACCTGTTGGTAAACTACTCGCAAACCGTCCTACTTGTCTAGTTCATAAATGGTTCATATGACTGCAGCCGAACATATAGCCCACAGCTCATTAGCAGTGACAACGAAACAAGTGTTGTGTCGACGTAAGTACATCACGATCATAATTTTTTTTGTTCGCATCACCTGAAACCGTAAGCTAAAGTGGGTCTGAAATAGATAAAGGATATTTTGTCAAGCTGTTTACTATTGTCCTATTTAATAAATATATTATTAACAACCATGCACCACCACTAGCGTGTGTTAGACAGAAAGAAGTAAGATGGGAAATATTTGGGCGGCTCTTTACATCTGGGTCTTGATAGCAAATAAGGGTGAAGCGTCATGAGTATGTAGCATCCGAGGTATGCAACGGCAGGGGAAACGGGAGATCCCCGAGAAAACTCTGCTGCTCAGCGGCATCATGCAGCACAATTCCCAAATTCGAGAATCTGAGGAGTGACCCCGCTGGGAATCGAACCCGAACCGGGTGTGAGGCGAGTAGTCTGACAACTAGCCTCACAGCTGCCCCTTAAAGAAGTAAGACGACATTGATATTCCACTGTCAGTCCTCAGACTGAGGTCACGGAAAGCTTTGTTTCTATCTGGATACTTTATTGGCCCTCTTAAAATATTTCCTGCTCATAGCTAAACATCGGCCGCTCCCAATGGAGTCATGCAGTTTATTTATGTTTAGCTTTCGATTTCTTAGTTGGTCTTTTTTTATCAAACCACTTGCCATTTTAAGGCATATTATTATTAAAAAAGAACTGTGAATATAATTACAGAAATGAATAATGAACTGTTATTGAATATAACCACGTGACGAAGAACTTGTACGGCCGAAAGCCACGATGCGGACAGATGGGCGAAAACATCCAGCCAGCCCTAGCTGAGGTTTGGCATCCCTGGTGTCTCAAGGGAAGCGAGCCTGTCCACGCGGGATCAACCATGTTGCGTGGTAAGTGGAAGGAGCCGCATATCACAGATACTGTGGCGCCGAATGTGAGGCAGGTTGATGATTCCGATATATTTTGTAATTCCACGAACGGGAAATCATGAGTTAAGTTTATGGTAATGAACTAGATTATTATCGTCAATATGAAGGTGCAAATTTTTTTTTACGCACATTAATCTACAATAAACTTCGTATATTTTGTGATTTATTTCCAAGTAAAATAATTTACATTTTAAAGACTAGTGAAATAAGATGCAGACATTTATCGTATAAGGTTTAGTGTGATCATAATTACACCACTTAACTGGTTAACAGTAAATGATCTTATTTTGCCAAACGAGGTCAAAGGAATTATTGAGGTTTACCTAATGGGTAACTTAAAAAAACCTGCTTCGAATATCGCAAGTGCGATCTTTATACAATTTTGTACTAAATATATTACTTACTAGCGAGCCGGCCCGCCTTTGCCTTGGTACAATTGAGTTTTACAGTGATTGTGATTATTTATTTAACCCTTTTCTGTTAATTAAATACACTTAACAGAATTATATAATTATACTATGTTCGCCTAGGTTTTAACTGATTACAGCAACCCAAAAGGAAGGAAATGTTTTTTACCCGGCAGCCAAGAAGTAGGGTATTGTTTTCGGAGTGTATCTGTGCAACTATCGCATAGTTATTACATTTCCGCTTTCCACGTCGATGTATAAAAATCAAAACGTGAGTTTCACCAAGTTGTAGCTTTAGAAAAAAGGGTACTACTTTTTGCGCTTGACTGAGGGGTCTTAATCGATCACCAAAGTTAAGCAACGTTCCCAGTTGCACACATTTCGATAGGAGACCGTTTATTCGTATAAAATCTAAGCACTTCAGGGCTACGGAGGGCACGTTAAATATTCGGTCCCGGTTTTTATCGACAGCTAGCTGTCGTTAAGCCATTTCAGAGGCCCTTGGGCAGCCAGATAAACTCTGACACTAGAGGAAAAAAATATTTCGGTCACATAATTCCCAGCCATTGAAGAATTTTGTTTTGTTGTTATTACACAGGAACCGTACAATTTTCTGGAATAAAAAGTATCACATGTCCTATTCCAGGACCTAAAGTACCTACATACAAAATTTCATTAAAATCCGTCCTGTCTATATGGGGTTGTGTTCGTTCACTTTTCCAGCCATTACAGTATTACAATTTGTTGTTATTCCACAGGAACTGTACAATTATCCGGAAANTTCTGGAATAAAAAGTATCATATGTCCTATTCCAGGACTTAAAGTACCTACATAGCAAATTTTATCAAAATCCGTTCAACTGTTATGGAGCTGTGTTCGGTCACGTTCTCAGTCATTGCAGAATTAGGTTTAGTTGTTATTCCACAGGATCCGTTCCATTTTTCCAGAATAAAAAGTATCCTATGTTCTATTCCAAGACGTAAAGTACCTACGTACCCAATTTTATCAAAATCCGTTAAGCNTTTTCTGGAATAAAAAGTATCACATGTCCTATTCCAGGACCTAAAGTACCTACATACAAAATTTCATTAAAATCCGCCCTGTCTATATGGGGTTGTGTTCGTTCACTTTTCCAGCCATTACAGTATAACAATTTGTTGTTATTCCACAGGAACTGTACAATTTTCTGGAATAAAAAGTATCATATGTCCTATTCCAGGACTTAAAGTACCTACATAGCAAATTTTATCAAAATCCGTTCAACTGTTATGGAGCTGTGTTCGGTCACGTTCTCAGTCATTGCAGAATTAGGTTTAGTTGTTATTCCACAGGATCCGTACAATTTTCCGGAATAAAAAGTATCCTATGTTCTATTCCAAGACGTAAAGTACCTACGTACCCAATTTTATAAAAATCCGTTAAGCCATTATGGAACTGAGTGGTAACAAACGTACACACACACACACACTTTCGATGTATAATATAAGTAGGATGAGAGAGATCCAAAGATCAGCATATCACCAAAAATATCCATAGGCAACCCCTTTAATATAGCTGTGGACTGTTATTTAAGTATAATAAATCTAAGTCTTGAAGAAATATTTTACCAGATGAAAAATAAATGCAACAAAGCATTCGGAAGCTATTTACAGTGACTCTTTCAAAGCTGCATTAATTGCCATAGAACTGAATAATTATGTCCCTACAATTTATATTATTTCAGTATAACCATATTTCGTTTATTGACTACATTTAGTTTATCTGAAGGGCTGCATAAGCTTTAGGACTGGGAAAAGCCAAAATGTTTGGTTTTCAGCTGTCGAAATGGCAGTTTTTTTCTCAAATGCAGTTTCCCAAAACACCAGACAAAACAAATGAAGTAAAATTACCATTTCGGCATATATTTATAAATGTTGCACGAATATGACTTGTTCACAAAATAAGATCAGACAGGTATGGTTGCAAAATGCTGAGTTTTTGAACAGAGCTGACTATAACAGTTTCATAGTTAACAATGCATATGCCAGGTTTTTGACATAAGGAACAGTAATTTCAGACTTAGAAGTGGAACTCTCCAGATATCACACCTGTAATGATTTGGCCACTCTGCATCTATGTTCAGCCGATTTTCCACACTGGCGTAGTTAGCCGATAATAGTAAAAAAAAAAAAAACAACAAATACATTACAGTAGGCGGTTATGTTTGTAATATTTTGCACTTGTGTCTAGGGACTATGGAAGGTTTATACTATTATGAGGGAAGAACTGAAGTTAATTATGAAGACAGAACAGATATTTTTTTTGGAGTTACAGTAATTTTAAGCTTTTGGCGAGAGAGGTCCTAATGAACTACAAGATATGACTAACCTGAATGATACCATCGCCGTAGACTGAATGGTGAGTCGGAAAGCGGCGAGCGGCACGCCAAGCTGCAAGTTGATGGCTTCATCTCGGCGTGGGTTCACAGACAGACAGACTGACAGACCGCGCGTGAAAAGTGTTACCGTATTATATAGTTTCTGGTGGCGTAATTGTCCCAAATACCGTGCCGCCAGGATGGGAGCTCCACTGGCGCTTCGCTGATGTGGTTTGTAAACTAATATTGCTGTAATGTGTTTGGGATTCTTCACCTGGCCTGGATACCAACGTGTCGCTGCTATTCACTAGGATTGTCCGCCTTTACAGAACCATTTCATAGCGTAAGCGGTCACACTGGCGTCATGCCGCACTGGCGTGCAAGAACATGTTTCACCGTCAGTCGGGTAAGAGTTGCAGTGTGTCATGGTCCAAGAGATCCATTGCTTATATCCTCTGTCACCCAACTGTCGACTTACCAATGATGACAAATAATTCCCTACCAAGAATAAGCACTGAATAGACAAATCACACGGTTATAACTTTATAGGATGGAAACAGACGTGTGATTTGGATGATTGAAGTGGCTATGTCATGGAATGGCATTATTGAGAGTGGATATGAGAACCCCATAATTTAATGAAGCATTCTGTGAAGGCTTGGAATGATTAGACAAATCTGACTTCCCAAACGAGGAAGAGTGATGTTTTGTTGAGTTTTGAGATGGATTTACTCCGAATGACAATGCTTTCCCGGGGAAGCAGTTGGCATAAAAATCTGCAGGATTCCAAACTAAATGGTTAAGGAATTAAAGCAGTGCTCCCAGTAAGCCCTATTTGGGCTCGCTTATGTTAGGAGGTAGTGGCGAAGTCGGGAAACACAGTCCGTGGAAATAAAAGATTTTAGTTTTTTCGGTCATGCACCCCACTATGCGTTGTACTTTAGTGCAGATTACCTCGTCACTCCCATGGCTGTTTGTTAATAAGTGTAGTGCATGCAAATTTTAAATGGTTGACAGTGAGAAATTAATTACTTTGGTGTATGAACACTGCATAATAAACATAGCACTAATTACCACAACAAGGACCTCGCAAGGAAACTTTGGTTGAAATTATCAAACGAATCAAACAGTTAAAGTACGTGAATCTGACAAACCTAAATTGTATAATAAACTGTTTAATCACCTAAGGTTGGAAGAAGATGGCCGCTACTGAGAAGTCGTGACAATTACTGTTGTGACTGTTTATTTGGCAGTGTGCCTTTTTTAAATTTGTGCCGTCCTTAGTGTTTTGTGTTTTGGTTGTGTGACTGGATCATTATATTTTTGATCCATTCATAATTTTGTCATTGTTTACTGTTTTGTGTTTTGCAAGTAAATTTTTGTGATGTGGACTAGTGACATTGATGCTGTATTTGTTGTTCTTTGTTTCGTTCATTCCCAGAATGGATCATTATAATATTTTGACCATATTATGTGTCTATTTATTTTTACTTACTGCAGTTCATGTTTACTTGTTGTTTTCCTTTTTTAGTATTGTCATAATTGTGCTGTCTTCTTTTGTTTCGGTGTCTCATAGTCTAAATCGATCATTGATCCTTGTTCCACATATTTTATTATTTATTTTATCACTTTTTTTTATGGAATTCAGTTCCACCACACCATTGCCATTAAACTTCAGAAACACCATTTAGTGTTACCAAGGCTTTCTTATCAAANGGAATTCAGTTCCACCACACCATTGCCATTAAACTTCAGAAACACCATTTAGTGTTACCAAGGCTTTCTTATCAAAGAGGCATCGTCATCTAAGCTGGTGGAAATGTTTACATCATCTTGTATTTTGGGCTATGATAATTTCGCTTGCTTACAAATATGACGGTCATCTGGGGATTTTGTGAAGGAATGTTATCGCCTGTGTTGTAACGAAAATAAAATATCTCATTTTATACAGTAGCTAATAAACTAAGTTTTAATCAACAGTAGAGTATAATTTTTTAGTGCCTCTATATTAAAATGCATATTTAAGAACATAATGAGAAAATATGCAACCAAATTATGGTGTAAAATTTAATCAACATACAAGCAATATTATTACATATGCAATAAGTTTAGCTTATGCAAATAATATATATGTATATATAATAAAATACTATATATGACAAGGGGCGAAAGTTAATCTTACTTACAGAAAGAATGTTGTATGCACTTCAAGATAAATTTAAAATATATTGATATGTCGTTTAGCAAATTCTCAGAATGAAATANAAAGAATGTTGTATGCACTTCAAGATAAATTTAAAATATATTGATATGTCGTTTAGCAAATTCTCAGAATGAAATAATTGTACGGGCTTACTAGCATCGGTCATTGCCAGAGTACAATTAGTAGACAGTATTTGCCGATCCGTTTCCACATCTAAAATCCTCAATAAATTAAAAAATATATCAAGAAAATAATTTATTATACAATTCTCAAAAAAAACAAAAAAATTAACATGAAATATAAAAAAATTTTAAAATGTACAAATAATAGCATATTTAATGTAGAAAATATGAAGAAATAATTGTGTTATATTTTTTAGCAATGGACAAAAATTTTAAAAATATGACCAAGGAAAATGTTTACAAGTTTGATAAAGAAAAATATATCCATTTTTTAATTATTATGTTAATATGTTTTTGCAAAAATATTTGTATAACATGTTTCAACAAATATTTTAAAGGAACTTCTTATGTAATATCAAATTATTACAATAATGAGGAGAGTGATGATAGCTGTGATGACAGTAGTGACAATTGTAGTGATGAGTAGTGACAAATGTAGTAATGACGAGGGATATTATAGTTATAATTATAGTAATGATAATTTCGTTTTCATTTCTTTATTTCGTTTATTTACAATTAAAGTGCCAACCACCAGAACAAGACTATAAAAAGAGGCACTGAAGCATATACAACATACCAACAGAGACAGTAATGAAACATAAAACATAACATATACATAAATAATTTTTACAAACACATTGGAAACACAAAATAGTACATGAACTGAAGTAATAATACAGTAAAATCTATGGTAGCAAACCTAATTTACGTACATACCTACACATTACATATTATAAGACCTATGATACATAAGATTGGAATAAATTATTATAATAAAAATTTGTTATAAATTATTGAAAACAAAGTTTTATTTACATTTAAGCAAATAACTAGAGATGTACAAGAAAATTACAGCCATTAATATGTGTTAATTATATGAAAAAAAATCATTCTTACTTCGGCAAAATGTTTCATTGATTTTTTTATTTTTACGAAGGGGTTAGTATCTTTTAAACACCCGTTGCAGTTGTTAGTACAATACTTAGTTAAAAACCATACTTTGCGATTTGTTGTGAATAAACGTTCAGATCTTTGATGATACCAAGTGGCTCTACGCCAAATTTTATGAAATATTTCTGAATTATTAAAGATGCCACGAAAACAGCTTATCACAAACACTGCATCGCTCATGCTTTTTTTTTCATTCAACACAAGTCTATTAAAATTTTGGAAGACCTTTTTTTTAAATTATAGCTTCCAATACATTGTNCTTTTTTTTCATTCAACACAAGTCTATTAAAATTTTGGAAGACCTTTTTTTTAAATTATAGCTTCCAATACATTGTTACGCATAGACTCTTGTACTGGACGTGGGGCTTCATGTTACCTGGTTATGCGCAGTCCGGTAATGTGAGGGGGGTGGCTTATCTCGACCCTCACCTTCCCCTAGGGAGATCCACTCACTGATCTGTCGCCTGGCGGCCAGGGGATTGATTGACAGCTAACCTAGCTGGTGTCACAGACATTCCTCCCCCTGTTTGAGATAATCGATGACTTAGGAGTGTGAGCAAGAAATTTCTGGTAATCATGTCCCCTGGCACAACACAACATTTGGAGAAGTTTCTGAGATTTGGCAAACGAACCCATAATTACCACAGCAGTTGGAGGGGCGTCAGTCTTTGTGGTAACAATCTGGCTGAAGTATTGTTATATAGGAAAGTCTGGTGCAGCATGTGACATCAGGAGAGAGGGTAGAGGATGGTGGAGTTTGCTAAATGGCGGCCGACCAGTTTTTGTGCTGTTTGGACAAAGGATAGGGCTTGGTAGCTGACAAGCAAAGGAGTGCTGGTGGAATGAGGACTGAATGAAAGTGAGACTGTTTGAATGTATGATACAGACTTTATTTTAAATATTGGAACCTTTAAACATGCACATATAATTAGTAAAATAATACAAGAAGATTAAAACAAAATAGTTAAGTCTTGGCCAAGGGAACAGGGGAGAGGAGCCGAGATGCGCCAACTGCCTGCCATGTTGTGTTATCACCCAGCTGCAATCTTGGATATGGGTGACCTTGACCTTGACCTGTGCCCTTGACCTTGACTCTGTAACTTCTTACCTATATAATCTTTTACCCCAAAATATCCAGGAAATTAAAAATGTAAATGTAGTAAATTTCAAATTTTTATAAGAAAGTGTAAAAGTAACACATTTTGAAAGAAAAAAAACTCTTTAGTACTTACCATCCGGAGGTCTGGCGTTCGAAACAAATATTGCGGAGCACACATGTCAGGCATAACGACTAGCAGACGAATGACCCTCACTACTACTCCCAATATATTTAATTGACCAATTGCTCCCTTCCCCCTCTTAAGAAAGCGCCAACCTCGTCACTCTATTACTCGCCCATATCTCGTCCAATCATTTGGCAAGCCTCCACCCCCTCTAATATTTTATTGGTTTTACGTCACAACTTCCACCCCCATTCCCAATAACACCTATTTCTCGCTTTAGCTTGACCACCACCAATTTCTTCATTGAATATTTAATAGGAAAACTTAGGCTCTACATAACTTTTCTCGTGTTACTTTACAAGATGCAGCATGCGAGGGGGCACTGTATTTTTATGCATGGAAATGTACGCATGTTACACAAGAAGCCAGAAAATCCCTTCTGTAATCTTGGCATATTATAAAGTCAAGTATCTGTCGACGCTGGTCAGGTGAGAAGAATAATTGTACCTGCTGAAAGAATTTCGTCTAATGTACGCACCTCACGAAATTTGGGCTGTGTTTAAGTATTTGCAGACGAACCTACAACTCGACGAATATATCCATGACTGCCTTCCACCCCTCACCTTCACATCTCCAATATCAAGTCCCCCCCC
>NQII01000286.1:0-42716 GCA_002778355.1 Clitarchus hookeri | reverse complement strand
CCATTCATTTCATTGTATGCACTCCATCTGTATTCTTGTTTTTTCGTTTGGCATTTTATTATATTGATGGAGTTTGTTTCCCGCCTATGTTCGAAATGTTATCTTGGATCTCATATGTATACTTTTTCATCGCCTAGGTGATGCTAGGGTATTAATTATTAATTTCGCCACCAGGCAGTACTAATTTCTCGATTTAGCTGCCAGGCGAGCTGTAGTCCCCTCTCGCCTATGCATGATATGCCATTTTGTTTTTTTGTTTGTCATTTGTTTATGTTGCTGGAGTTTTTGTCGCACCTACGTTCGACTGTCATCTTGTTTTTTTTNCGCCTATGCATGATATGCCATTTTGTATTTTTGTTTGTCATTTGTTTATGTTGCTGGAGTTTTTGTCGCACCTACGTTCGACTGTCATCTTGTTTTTTTTTCGTTTGTCATTTGTATTCATGTTTGTAGGTTGTTATGTCGGATTATTTATTCAACATGTATTAATGATCGATTTCGTCACCNGGCAGTACTAATTTCTCGATTTAGCTGCCAGGCGAGCTGTAGTCCCCTCTCGCCTATGCATGATATGCCATTTTGTTTTTTTGTTTGTCATTTGTTTATGTTGCTGGAGTTTTTGTCGCACCTACGTTCGACTGTCATCTTGTTTTTTTTCGTTTTTCATTTGTATTCATGTTTGTAGGTTGTTATGTCGGATTATTTATTCAACATGTATTAATGATCGATTTCGTCACCNTTCATTTGTATTCATGTTTGTAGGTTGTTATGTCGGATTATTTATTCAACATGTATTAATGATCGATTTCGTCACCAGGCAAGTTGTAGAGATAGCCACCAGGTAGCAGCCATATTTTTTGTTTTTTAAAGTATATGTGGTGCTCTCGGNACCAGGCAAGTTGTAGAGATAGCCACCAGGTAGCAGCCATATTTTTTGTTTTTTAAAGTATATGTGGTGCTCTCGGTGCCCGCCATATTTGGCTCTATTTTAAACCCATAACTGGTGCTAATTTATCGATTTAGAAACCAGGCAAGCTGCCGGACCTGTCCATTGTGTCGATTTAGCTGCCAGGCGATATGTCATCATTCATAATTGTTTNCAACCAGGCAAGCTGCCGGACCTGTCCATTGTGTCGATTTAGCTGCCAGGCGATATGTCATCATTCATAATTGTTTTAAATACATAGGAAAATATGTAATAATCATCCCATTAAAAGAAAATTTTGCGATGATAACAGATTGGCTAACATAAGTGCAGAAAATTTCGCATGACATTATCTAGGAGCGATAACGTGCAGAGACATGCGAACCTGGTTAGCTGTAGGTCGTTTGTGACAGGTCCTTCAGATACAATTAAAATTATCGTCGCAGG
The DNA here is from genome assembly GCA_002778355.1 of Clitarchus hookeri. Taxonomy (NCBI): domain Eukaryota; kingdom Metazoa; phylum Arthropoda; class Insecta; order Phasmatodea; family Phasmatidae; genus Clitarchus; species Clitarchus hookeri. Next base: position 41,344 of record NQII01000286.1, on the reverse strand, counting down.
TTCTGTGAGTCTTGATATAAATTGTTTTATGGAGACCCAAACTGCATTCCACTGACACAGAAAATAGCGGCACAAATGTTAATCGCCAATAGGTANAATTGTTTTATGGAGACCCAAACTGCATTCCACTGACACAGAAAATAGCGGCACAAATGTTAATCGCCAATAGGTATGGTCAAATAGTTATTGTTTTCCTTCAGGGACTTAGTTATTGGAGGAAATGCAAAGAAAATAAAATCCCAAGTATAATTTCATAAGTGACATTTACTGTAAAGCAAAAATCTTTATTCAAGTACTAAACCCAGTGGAGGTACAATGAACATACAGGTGAAGCCGGAAATAAATTGTCAGATGTTACCTTAAAGTTGCGATGACCTCAAATATCTGAAGCATCTGACTCACCCAAACTCTCGGGTATTGGTAAAAACATAGCGCAAAAATATGGCCTATCAATCTGCATTACAAGGAGCCCGACATTTCACTCGTAGACCACGATCACACAGATGATGTAGCACTCGCATTTCCAACTGGCGCGTATTTAGTGGTCCTAGTTGCAAAGAATGAAATTATCGCACTCGGATATTTCAATGTCACTTTTCGTTAGCTATCGCTAAACTGATCACTTCCAGCTTCATACCAAAAGCAGATGTTTCCCACAGCGAAATTTACACTACATTTATTTACTTAGCATTCTCAAAATTGTTCATGCTTGAAAAATGAGAAACCATGAAAGCTAAAACTCTTACTCCAGAGATAGCCACAGGACTGGCGGTGAATGGTGCGTTTACCTGCTGCTCAACATACACTGTCTGTCAAATTCCATTTCGTGCACACAGAATATTCTCAAGTCTTTGCAGTGCAAGACACAATGTCTGCCTTGTTTGATAGCTAACTTGTCACTCCCTCAATACAAAAAAAGTTGTCAATTACCCAGCCACAGCTGACCAAATACCACTTCAAACAACAAAAACAATAAATCAGCTCAACATAGAAGATATTCCACTCCGACTTACACCTACATGCCATGAGGCCTACTGATAACCCATGCCTCGATGGATCGGTAAACATCACCACCAAAATTACCAACATTTAGCATGCATGCCAGTCATGCCTGCCACAGCCTCCCCCATGAAACACACCATACTCAAAGAAAACAAAACCAACACAAAACTGGCTCTGGCAAAACTTGGATCCAATTCACGTGGTTTGAAAGTAACCACTTACACAACTACAAAAACATACAGTTACAAAAATGTATTTAGGAATACAAATGTTAAACCCCCCCTCCCCTTACATTCAACTTAAGGCACCAATAACAAACCATTAACAATTATGCAAGACAAGATAAGAACCCCAATTTCATACTAGTTTGCCATTGCTGCCAAGCCTATGATCCAAGTACTATAACAAAATGTACTGCCTCAAGATTAACTAGCCATTTACAATTTCACTGAAGACACATGGGCCATCCTCTCAACTACTTTCAGGATCGACCAGATTCACAGTCACGGGTATGAGGAATGACTGCACACTATATGGTCCATAATAACCTAGCAATATCTTAGCCGATACAAAATCCACCTTTTTACTTGTCACTTTCCTACACACAACAAGGTCACCTACACAGATATTACAAGGAATATGATTCTTGTTATTGTGGTTGGATATCTTTTGGCATGCCTTCAGGAGAGAGAGGTAATCTTCTCTCCAGATCTCAGAATGTGACTTTAAGTTACCATCATTCAACTCGGGCAGATATAATTCCCAAACACTCAACAAGGGATGAGGAGTATCACGTTCAAACATTACCAGGGCCATTAATTTGTCTGTAGTATAATGTGGGACAGCATTCAATACCACATTCAAAAGTGCTACTTGTTCATCCCATTTTCGTTATTTTAATGGTGGTGAATCCACCAAATTTGGGCAAGGGTACTACAGGGTCGCATGTACCTGCCTAATTTCCCAACAAAAAAACAGGTCTTGCATAACCTTGTCGGTAAAGTAGGGTACATTCTTTGAAATAAGCAACTCAGAACTCCTAAAAACNAAAACAGGTCTTGCATAACCTTGTCGGTAAAGTAGGGTACATTCTTTGAAATAAGCAACTCAGAACTCCTAAAAACTTTGAAAACCTAATTTTCCAACTTGCCTGAGATAGCTGATGCCTGCATATCTCGCAAAGGCATTAGGACAGAAAACCTAGTGAAACCATAGATCAAAATCAACAAACAATTNCTGATGCCTGCATATCTCGCAAAGGCATTAGGACAGAAAACCTAGTGAAACCATAGATCAAAATCAACAAACAATTATTCCCTATACTAGACTGTAGCAAGGGTCCAAAATCAATGTAAACGTGCTGCCATGGTCTCACCGGCATCTCCATGGAGTACTTCCCTAACAAAGAGTTAAATGGCTGTTTCGCATAGTGAAACTAATGATATGTGCTCATTTATGCAACAATATCTCTGAGCGTGGAGGGCCATTAAAACCCTTTCCTAATTCTAAGCTCTGTTTTCCTTTGTTCTATGTATGCCCCAACGAGCATGTTATGAAAATGCCGCAAGATAATGGGTCTAATCGTAGCTGGTACACATACCGGATTCTTTCCATGTTTACCGATGAAGTCAATCACTTTTAAATAACCTGGTTGTTGCGTATCGCACATTTCTCGATCTTCTCCACTATATCTCTTCCCGCTGATCCTCTTCCAGCCATTACCAGATATTTACAAATGACTCTGGATTCAAATAANTCTCCACTATATCTCTTCCCGCTGATCCTCTTCCAGCCATTACCAGATATTTACAAATGACTCTGGATTCAAATAAAGCACATTGCACAACTCACTAATGGCCTGGTCTTCAGGGTCGTCAGAAATATCAATTTACACTGGGTCATACATGANGGCACATTGCACAACTCACTAATGGCCTGGTCTTCAGGGTCGTCAGAAATATCAATTTACACTGGGTCATACATAAAGGACAATGCATCAGCTACACAATTCGCCTTCCTTTCCAAATGGATTATTTAAATTTTGAAGCATGTCAACAGCATAATCCAACATCTCAACTTAACCAATTAAAGTGGATGCGAAAAAATCCATGGCAATACCTGACTGTCAGGTCAAATTCTGAATGTTCTACATAGCTAGGTAACTTCTCTAGCCCGAACACTCATGCCGAGGCTTCTTTCTCGTAGACACTGGAGCCTTGTTCGCTCTGAGACAATGTCTTGCTCACGTACAATATAAAATGTAACTTTTCATTCCGGCCCTGCAGTAATACCGGGCATAATGCACTGCTACTGGCATCAACTTGCAATACAAATCACTCCTCAAAATTTGGCAGCTTCAGAACTGGAGGTGAGAAATAGCCAANCTACTGGCATCAACTTGCAATACAAATCACTCCTCAAAATTTGGCAGCTTCAGAACTGGAGGTGAGAAATAGCCAAATTTATGCTTGGGAGCTTTTCTGCTATTCACTGCCCTACAAAAATGTACATATTTACTCTTAAAATTATTCAATTGTGCACACACAGCCACACAATTAGGAATAAATTTGGAAACATAACCAATCAAGCTCAAAAATCTCCACCCTCTTAACATTCTTTGGAGCAAAAAAGTTCAAAATAGAGCAATTTTCGCCAAATCCATATAATTTTCCCTTACTCACAGTGAAACTAAGAAACTTGATCTACTTCTTAGTTAAGGACACCTTTTATGGGTTTACAGTAAACCTGGCAGATCGAAGTTTCATCAATACCTGCTGCACATGCTCAAGGTGTTCATAAAATTACTTAAAAATACACAAATATCTTCCAAATACGAAACAAATTACAATTGATAATCTTTCAATTGCCTGTTCAGGATCCGCGACAAGCGGATACAAAATTTACTCTGAATGGTACTCTCTGCCACTCAAAGTTGCCCCACAGCATAACGAACCCCATATTCCCCTTACTGCTCTCACCAAGGATGCAGTGGTGAAAGGCTGAATTCAGATCGAACACAGTGACATATGTCGCTTGGTACAGATATTGGAAAAGGATCTCGATATTCGGCACGGGGGAGGGACAAACATTAAAATTTTTGTTTAAGACCTGATACTCCATAACTAACCTGTAGGGGAATGCGGGGTACAACAGGGTACCGAGGCAGAATGAAGTTCGAAGTTTTTCGGTGTCAAGGAGGTGCTGCCAGCGTGCGGNTGAATTCAGATCGAACACAGTGACATATGTCGCTTGGTACAGATATTGGAAAAGGATCTCGATATTCGGCACGGGGCAGGGACAAACATTAAAATTTTTGTTTAAGACCTGATACTCCATAACTAACCTGTAGGGGAACCCGGGGTACAACAGGGTACCGAGGCAGAATGAAGTTCGAAGTTTTTCGGTGTCAAGGAGGTGCTGCCAGCGTGCGGNCCGGGGTACAACAGGGTACCGAGGCAGAATGAAGTTCGAAGTTTTTCGGTGTCAAGGAGGTGCTGCCAGCGTGCGGCAATATTTAGAACTAGACCAACCTGTTGCTGTTCACCTATGGCAGCCATGTTAATCTAGTTTTCTCGAGCGACGGTGCGTGAAGTTTTTGTTGTGTGATTTTTTGATCCTCTATTTTAACTTCTGATGATTTGTAACGAGGGTAATGCATACATACTTGTTAACATTACAACTATATTTAATACATGCTTTAAGTACGTTAAATTGTCTTTAGTTTCGTGTAGTTAAACATTTGTTTGCGTGTCTTTCTCGAGTGACCTCACCTCCCTAACCTAAATCGTGTTCCTGTGGCGGAACAGGTGGGGTGGAATGGGGAAGTACCCCATTCTGCCCGCAATGTTTTTAACTAAGAGATCGTTTTTAGTTCGCCCCTATTTTTTCTTTCTTTCAATTTCAGATGGTTAGAGACTATAAGAAAAAAAAAGGCAATCATTGACTACTGAGGCAATTAACAATGTTGTCGAGGCGTTTATTTCGGGCAAATCTGGGTATTCGAAGGCTTAGAACCAATATGATGTTCCCCAGTCTACTATGGAAATATACGCTAAAAAAAAAAGGAAAACCGTGACTACAAGATTGATAAAACCGCTCGAAAATTTAAACACGTATTTACGAAAGAGCAGGAACTTGAGCTCGTTAACTACTTAAAAACTATGGAGACTAGGTTATTCGGTCTAACAATGAAATACTTGTGTAGCTTAGCTTATCAGTTAGCTGTAAGGAATAGCATTGGTCGTAGATTTAAAAATGGAATCGCAGGCCAATATTTGGTCAATGAATTTCTTAAGAGACATCCTACTTTATCTGTTCGCAAACCCGAAGCAACATCCGGTGCAAGAGCCATGGGCTTTAATTCAGTTGCGGTAGATACTTTTTTTTTTTNGTTCGCAAACCCGAAGCAACATCCGGTGCAAGAGCCATGGGCTTTAATTCAGTTGCGGTAGATACTTTTTTTTTTTCGTTGCTAACGAATTTACTCGACAAGCACAAACTAATGGCTTCTCAAATATATAATGGTTATGAAACGGGCGTTTCAGTGAACCCTAAAAACCAATCAAAGATCATAGCTTGCAAGGGGAAACGTCAAGTCGGATCGTTAACATCCGCAGAAAGGGGCGAAAATGAAACCTGCCTTATTTGTATGTCGGCAAGCGGAGCTTACATGCTTCCGATGCTCATTTTTCCTCGAAAGAAGAAGCAGAAAGGATTTGAGTTAGGATTGCCACCAGGAGGTTGCGCTGAGGTGCACAGCACTGGATGGATGACTGCTGAGTAATTTTTGTATGGTTTCGATTAAATGACTGTAGGTCCAGTTCCCAATATTTACAGCTTAATNCTTTTGTATGGTTTCGATTAAATGACTGTAGGTCCAGTTCCCAATATTTACAGCTTAATACGGGAAATTGGAAACGCAATACAGTGAACAGCTGCACTATATTGTTGCGTGTGGGAATGGATTAAGGATATTGTGCACCAAAGGACAGCAGAAACACGTGAGGAGCTACTTGCGTGCATCATGCATGCATCNGATGGATTAAGGATATTGTGCACCAAAGGACAGCAGAAACACGTGAGGAGCTACTTGCGTGCATCATGCATGCATCATGCATGCCGCTACAGAGACAGTCGTGTGCAGCTACGTAGAACGACACGTGCCGTTCATAGGTATGGAGGTAGACGGAAACATTCTGAACATGTCTTGTAAACTTGTTACGCTCAATTTCGATGCTCAACTGTAAACAATAGAGTCTTTAATTACATAAAATGCATTTACTTCTGCAAGGGTTATTCTTTTTTCTTTACCTTTCGAATTTTTTTAATTACTGTGTAAATATTTCTATCATGACCCCCATTCATGTGACACTCTTTGCTCCAAATGACTTCAGGAAAAAGCCCTGAGAGTGGCTGTACCTCCTCATGAATCATTCTGTATGTTTAAATGTTTCTATTATTTAAATTTTTCTGCATTCTCCACGTTTGTATTTATTGTAAAATGTCTAGAAAATGGTTTTAGGAAGTTAAGAAAATCAGTTATTTGGCTTTAATTTTGCGGGATATACAACTTGAAGAGGCGGATTTTGGGTTTAGTACTTAAAGGAGTACATAAATTCGGAACATTACATTTCTTTAACATGTACACCTTTTAAAGTTTTTACATAATTTCATCGTGTAAATAATACGTATACAATCATTCCGATAGCAGTAAGTTTGTGTATGCACTTACCCTATGTTTCTTAACATACCGTAATTTGCAATTAATAATTAAAATACTATAACAATTAGATATACATCCGTATCAGGTGCGGAGCCCTGATTTTTAAAGTTAGAAGAACGTATTGCCGATATTGTGGTTTTTNTAGATATACATCCGTATCAGGTGCGGAGCCCTGATTTTTAAAGTTAGAAGAACGTATTGCCGATATTGTGGTTTTTTTAACATAACCTCCATTCCTCGTTGTGTGTTGTGGCTCATAAAGCCATACTGTTTATGTTTTTATTAGCTGTTGTTTTTGCGTTTCCCTTTACGCTGGCCAAAAATAATTNTAGATATACATCCGTATCAGGTGCGGAGCCCTGATTTTTAAAGTTAGAAGAACGTATTGCCGATATTGTGGTTTTTCTAACATAACCTCCATTCCTCGATGTGTGTTGTGACTCATAAAGCCATACTGTTTATGTTTTTATTAGCTGTTGTTTTTGCGTTTCCCTTTACGCTGGCCAAAAATAATTNACTCATAAAGCCATACTGTTTATGTTTTTATTAGCTGTTGTTTTTGCGTTTCCCTTTACGCTGGCCAAAAATAATTCCTTATGCTAGTGACTATGAGGTTATACAGTTTTCAAGAACAAAAATTTCTCTGGTTGGTGAATTCAAAAAGACATTGGGGTGGATTTGTGTTTATACGTATCACTTTCATTTTGTTTATTTCTTTTTTTAATCCATAGATGGTTTTCCTCATAAAACTATAACTATTTATTAAANTATATATATATATATATATATATATATATATATATATATACACACACTAGCGGACCCGGCAGACATTGTCCTCCCCGAACGTTGGCTTGCCTGCTATTAGAGGTCATATTTTTATTAATGTAAATAATTAATGTAACAATCATATTTTATTAATGTAAAAAAAAGTATATTGAAATAAATTTTGAATCTTAATACTAAAAGAAATAAAGTTTGTTATGTTTTTATCTTAATGCGAGTTGATGAACAATGTTTTTCGTGAATCCCTGAGGTGTTTAAATTAACAAACTTCATGGTTTGCCAACGTGAGAACACGCGATATATAATTGGCCATGTGAGAAGCACGGATTTTCTAGATCCAACCCACAAATGGACATTGTTTGGCCTTGGGACTTATTAATAGTCATTGCGAATGCCAAGCTAATTGGAAATTGCAGGCGTCTGAATGGAATGGGCGAGTCTGAAGGGATCGTTGGGATCCGTGGCAGGAGAACATCTTCATCTTGAAACTTGCCGTTCAAAATGGTAGCTTCAAAAACATTGACCATGATTTTTTTATGGCCAATAGCGTGCTATTGCATAGCATTGGTTCATTTAAATTCCAAAGTAAAATGATTGGTGAACCAATTTTTAATCGCAAGTTATGTGGTAGCATTCCCGGTAAATCCAGTGAATTCAAGATTTCAACAGGATAGTTGACTGCTTCGTCAGGATCGGCAACAGTGTCGATCGATTTCAACATCTCATTGCCAGGCAATGACTGTTCTATTTTGACATTAATAGCGTCAACATCGATAATTGTTGCGGCCAAAATAGCTCGTTCACGTAGCCACGCATGATAAATGTAATTATCGCGCAAATCTGGGAATATGCTTTCTATCAAAGCAGCTTTCGTGGCTACCATGCTGCAAAAATTGTCTGGCAATTTTATGCATTGTGTATTTCCATGCAATAGAATTTTTCCATTGCCAATTTGAGCAATTGTTCGGAGAATGATAGTGCCAATGGATCGTTTTGCAGTTGAACACGCATATTTATGGTAAGGCGTAATGTATTGACATATCTCCATGGGTATGATTGTTTCAAGCATGCGTTAATTTCGTCCGCATATGTAGCGCGTGGAATGACCGGCAATGTCTGTCTGAAATCAGCGGATAGCAGCAGTAGAGCGCCACCGAAAAGTTTGGTATAATCGTTGAGATCTAGCATCTTTCTATCGAGAGCTTCACGTGAATGCTTGTGGGCCATAGTGTATTCATCCCAGATAATAATTTTGCACTTTTGCAAAACTTTAGCCATGCCGGAATGCTTCTTTATGTTGCACATTGCGTCTGGATTTGTGTGAACTTTCAATGGCAACTTGAGTGCTGAATGTGCAGTCCGTCCACCATCAAGCAAAGTCGCTGCAATGCCTCATGAAGCAATTGCCAACACAATATGATTTTGTGATCGAATGCGCGCAAGTATCAGTGAGATGAGGAATGTTTTGCCAGTGCCACCTGGTGCTTCCAANAACGCAATATGATTTTGTGATCGAATGCGCGCAAGTATCAGTGAGATGAGGAATGTTTTGCCAGTGCCACCTGGTGCTTCCAAAAAAAAATAATAATAATCCGCCTAGTTGTGCTGTAATTGACCAATTAATTCGATTGTATATGTTATTTTGCTCANAAAAAAAAATAATAATAATCCGCCTAGTTGTGCTGTAATTGACCAATTAATTCGATTGTATATGTTATTTTGCTCAGAAGTGAGCAGTTGCTCATTATTTGTAACAAAAGTAGTCAAAGAGGCCGCATCGAACTTTTGTTCGTGCTGAACATCGCTGTTAATTATGTCTGTTGCTGGGTGGTTAGGCGATGGCATACCTAAATGAATGAGTGGCATATTAGAAATGAGAATGCAAATTTTCTCAATCTTTATTAACGCCTCGTAATATATATTTCCTGCGAAAAATCGATATTGGGATCTTGATCAGCGGTCCGAATGTGATGCAGAATGTCTTCGTTCATGGAATCTTTATTTTTGTCTCAGAGAGCAGAATCTTGCGACGGAAAACGTGTCGTCAACAATATGGCGAATAATTGGCGAATTTGACGAGGAGAGGAACTCAGTACTGCATCTGTAAGTGTGAGATCCCGATGGTTATCATCTTCCGCAAATGCAATTCGCGAAACGCATCGTGGTACGCGTCGTACAAAACACCATTGTCTGTTCACAAGTATTGGAAGGACGTCGGTCCAAGAACGTTAACCAACAACAAACGCAAGAAGAAGCATTCGCGTTGCTTTTGATAGACTGTGTATAATCGACCTAATGTAATTCTCATATATATGCCGTCGTATCCTTGNAGCATTCGCGTTGCTTTTGATAGACTGTGTATAATCGACCTAATGTAATTCTCATATATATGCCGTCGTATCCTTGTAATGGAACGCCTCGCTTTCGTGGGTCCCACTTTTTTCTCTGTTTGTTCCACCTGAAAAATCGTGGCACATCAGTATACATTAATGTCTTTGCGAATTGACGGAGAATACCTGGTCAGTTGCATATTTCGAAAAACTCAGTTAGTGTGATTTTTGGGGCAGTTAATGCTCGCTATATAGCAGTCTCTTCAGTGAAATAAACACACTGTCCATTTTCAAGGTGCACGGCCAAATGTAGAACAGCAGGGTCTCTTTTGTGTATTGGAAAACTCAAAATGCGCCAAACTGCCTTATTGCTGCCAATGTATCGGCACATTTGATAACGTTTTATTTCGTCGTTATCACTTACATTTTGAACAGCAAATACTGCCATGTCGCTGCCCTTATGAACGTATTTGCAAATGTATTTGATGGACTTCACCGAATTGAAGAACTCAACGTTTATGTGTGCTTTGTAGGTTTTGGACAGCAATGGCAAATACGGAACCACCCAGCGATTGTCAATGTCAACCGGATTTCCACCGTTTGACATGCGCAATTGATATGATTGGCCACCATTGTCTGTGTGTCTACGACGATACAATGGATAACCATCTATATTAGTGATAGTATTGTTTAAACACATTTTTGGGAAACGTTTCGTACATTTTCCACTGTCCATGCACGGCGCCGTCATGTTGAGATCACCGCATGGACCATGGATCATGTTAGCGGTAACAATGTCAAACAACTCTTGATCAATATTCCGATCCGGAATTTCTGCGGAAATAATTTTATCAATTTCTTCTAGACGTACTTTGTCGACCAACCAAATCAAAATATGTGCATGTGGCAAACCTAATTTTTGCCATTCAACAGAATACAGCCAGCATCGTGTTTCGCCGAATACATAGTGATGTGTAATTAAAAAACGTTCATCAACCAATTTATTTTTTGTTTTAAGACTCGTACCGTCATATCATGGCGATGCATTACTGTTTAACCTGGCAATAACGAAATTTTAATTTCATCCAAATTTGGATTGCACATAAATGTAATGACCATATCTGGTTGGCCGTACGTGCGCACGAAAGTCATGGCTTCTTGAATGTATTCTTGCATATGACGCGGACTACCAATATATGATGATGGAAGTATATATGCGTTACCGATGTCGTTGATATTAGTTGTTTCATCTACGTTACTGACAATAGCATCACGCAAATGAATGTATTCCTCAGAACGCAGCTTTGCTTGGTTATACTTGATGTACCGTAATAGTTCGCTTTCAATTTTCGCCTACATATCAACGATGTATTGATGCAACCGTTGGCGGCATCGGTGAATGTTGGTGTCTTCATTTGCACGAATCATCAACCGATATGCGTAGAAGTTCATCGCGCTCACTTTCTTGTTGGTTTCTGCACCTGCAAAGTAAAAATATAAATAAGACAAAAATAAATTAATCGTACAGAAAAATAAAAAAGGAAATAATGTGTATATTGTACATGTCGCTGTATTTATTTGTTTGATGTTGAAATTATATCCATCTTCTCCTTCCCAAAATATCAATGGATATTGCTAAGTGTCGTAAGAACGATGACTGTCTTGAATTTTCTGCACCGTGTTATCTCTACATTGGATCCGTATATCTCGACGTTCGTATGCGTTGCCAACCATAACAACTGCAACATCATTAACGGTTGGTAAATTGTATCGGCCTCCGTGCTCTCCAGATGGTACTTTGTTGGCTTTGATGAAGATCATGTAGCTGTCGTATTGCAGTTTGTTTGAAACAGTATTGAACAACTGGACCAACTGGTTGTGATTTCGCAAAAACGGATCCAAAGTAGCCACAATTTCTCGCTCCTCCATCTGCTCGATGTGGTTGTATTGACAGCATTTGTTTATTTGTTTCTCCTTATCGCCCATGAAGTAGATTTGCAAGAATTTTGGATCGGCATCAGGCATTGATATTAAAGAACCAATTTGATGATACATTTGGCCCTGAATCTTAAACGTTGATTCAAAATTGCGACCATCCTGATTCTGAAAGATTTTTGTTGCTCCAAATTATGTCATTTGGAAGCAAGAATTTAATTTACGAATTTTACGCAAAAACAATTTTTATTGAGGTGTGGCTCCAGACAATAGTGTTTTCAATGGCTCTGGTGGCGAATTAAATGGTAGCAGTACAACTTTTCCAGATGCGCAGCAGAAACCGGCCAATTCACCTTTGTATTTGAATGCATGGCAGTGTTGGCATTCTTTGCCCATAGCGCCGATGACAATTTCTGAATGTGACGAATAGTCGATGTCCGACTCATATTCGAACGCAAGGCGGAGAAGTGATGCACGTGTCAATGCGCGATGTACTTGCAGGCGCTGTCGTTCATGTGCTCTGTGTGCGTCGGGGGCTCGTTGACGCGCCTGTCTTTGTCTCAATGCATTAGCTCGAAGGCGTTCGTTGCGTTACTCTTGACTTTCATTTGCACGTGTGTTTGCAACCTGGTCTCTTAAATTAGCATTGTCCGTCAATTGATCTTCTGCCGTTCTATTTAACCGACGGGTATGGACTATTTGTGAATTCCGTGTACGTCGACCAATATTCCTCCTCGTCCACGAAGACGTGGCATTGTTCTGTAATAAGCACACAACACATAAATATAAGTATCTTATATTAAAATTTTATGGACGTTATCATTTTTTGAACAAACTTACATGTTGTTTAACACTCCGTAAATTGTATATGTTCTGATATGCGATAAATATTAAATATCAAAACAATGTCAACTATTTATGAATTTATCGTTTTTTTTCATTTCAAAAATAGGGGGTGGTGGGAGGGTGAAATTGTGTGTTTATATGTTCTGAAATACAAAAATAAAAAAATAAAATAAAAAAATAAAACATTTGTTAAAAAAAAATTACATTTCCTGGAACCCGATCGCAGCGCCACCTACCGGGTCCAATTGTGAATCTAAACCATCCAGGGACCCACTCAAACACACACAAGACATTTCATCAAAATCGGTCCAGCTGTTTAGGAGGAGATCAGTGACATACACACGTACAGAAGAATTATATATATAAATATGTATATATATATATATATATATGACAGTTAGAAATTGACTCATTGGGGATGTATGGGCCGTTATTGTTTACGTGTTTAGAGGAGAACACATATCAGCGGAGGGGGCAAGTAAATCTGATTTTAACTGGAATGACGACATCGTTAAAGGATCGGATTTCGGAACCACGAAGTTGCTGATGAACAGGACACAGCGTAGCGGTTGAGAAGCAAATCTGCTTTACATTAAATCGTATCCCTTTAGAAATTATAAAAATGTATGCACTTATATTTTGTTCTTATTTTCTGAATAGAGAGGAATGCTGCTTTATTCCTTACACAACCCCGTTTTTACGTGAGTGGCATACAAGTCTTAAAATGCCTACACATTTAATTGTACGCGGTTTTAAAGCATGCTTTTGCAATTGGTGAAATACGACTAAAGCGATATTTTAATGGTAGAGTGTAATAACAGTCAAGATTCCTCAGAGGTGGTTGTATATTAAAACTTAGAGAATCTTCACTCAGGATTATCATGCAAATAGCGTTAAGGTAGTTCGCGGAAGCTTTTGAAAGTATTGTTTTAAAAAATCATATAATTATTATTAGCTAGCTACGCTAANCCCCGTTTTTACGTGAGTGGCATACAAGTCTTAAAATGCCTACACATTTAATTGTACGCGGTTTTAAAGCATGCTTGTGCAATTGGTGATATACGACTAAAGCGATATTTTAATGGTAGAGTGTAATAACAGTCATGATTCCTCAGAGGTGGTTGTATATTAAAACTTAGAGAATCTTCACTCAGGATTATCATGTAAATAACATTAAGGTAGTTCGCGGAAGCTTTTGAAAGTATTGTTTTAAAAAATCATATAATTATTATTAGCTAGCTACGCTAATNTTAAGGTAGTTCGCGGAAGCTTTTGAAAGTATTGTTTTAAAAAATCATATAATTATTATTAGCTAGCTACGCTAATTGTTTACATGTTGTAATTAAAAAGTTCCCTCATAGTTCATAATGCCGAAATCTTATTTCTGAACGCTATCTTGATAATCGACACACCGCAACTCTTGACATCATCTTCAAAAAAACTTATATTTAGAGTTATTGTGCGTTATAACAGGGCATTTTGGGCAATAGCGGCGCCATTTACCACCTGTTAGCGGGATCTTAAACAGAAGCGACTAGTGGAGTATTCCAGCCCTCCTCAGAACTATTGAAGTATAATGTTCGGAAATTAACCGCCAAAATGTCAAATATATTCATTCAACACTCCCCGCCTCATATTGTACAGGGAGGATGGAACCGTGATGCATACAGTTCATAATAAAAAGGCATCGCGTAAATTTACGTTAAGTTGCAGGTTTCTTGTAACGTACTACAGTTCTCTATTCCCTGGCCGTTTTGTTGCACAAGTTCAAACTGGAACATGGTGCTGCCAAACTGTAAGTAATATGGTAAGCGCATGGGGCGTAGTTATGGATATGCATCGAAAACAAATAATTGATTAGTAACTATCGACTACACTGANGCGCATGGGGCGTAGTTATGGATATGCATCGAAAACAAATAATTGATTAGTAACTATCGACTACACTGATGAGCCACTACATTATGGCCACTCAAGGCAAGGAAGGTTGGCCGATGGATACGTGGCATATGTCTAGTGTAATTCGTTACGTCAGGCCTAAGGCCTGGATTACGATGACTACACGTAACACGCATCACGCTATACGTTTACGTGTACGTAAAACGTGTTTTTGGGTGGTATATTATGATTCTTCACGTAACCAGTAACCAGCGTGTACCGAATAAAAATTTCGGGGATTCGTTTTGTTGCTTTTCAGATTGAAAACTTAGAAAATTCAAGTCAAGAAGTATTATTTGCGTTTTAATATTGATGTGGCAAGAACAGGTTGCGAAAGTATGGCGCTCGTGATTTATACAAACTTTGAAAACCTTTAAGTCATCGTAATCCCGGCCTAAACCTCTCCGACTAGAGGGTCTTCTTGTGGTTGAAAAATAGTGTGCCATGTAAAAGCAAACTCGTCGCTGAGGGCGAACCAAACTTTCAAATCGTATGCGAACTTGAGGATCTGAACATACATGTATCACGCTTCTTACGGTGTGTTTCAATGAATTCTATCTTTAATACTATTGTGTTAAAAAAAAAGTTATTTGAGATTTTTGTAACCTTAGAAAGTTTGCACTCTAGGCCGTCCCCAGTCATGCGACTAAGATATAGAATCAAAGGTTAAAATTAACTTCCTCCATCTTCCACGGTTTTCAACGTGCTATATTCGCAGAGGCTTTCATTCGCTTCAGTTTTACAATATAAATATTTCCACAGGGGCAAAATGCCATTTTTTTTGTAAACAATATACTTTTTTAATCATTTTAAAATTTTAAAAAATTTAAAAACGGTTCTGTAGTACAGGCTATAAGACATACAAAAGTTTTACTCTTACTGTCGTGTACGTTAATTTATGACGATTAAAAACGTCCGTGGTGCCATAGATATAACTATACTACAAAAAGAGCTAAATTGCATGAAGTATGTTTATATAAATATTGTTCCCGGCTCCGAGATGGCTCAAATACGCCGATCTTTTATGCGAAAGCGCGCATTTGGGCACAGCGTTGCTAGTTTTCCGCCTGCCAAAACAGGGTAGATATTGTCGCTCTGTTCAGTGTTTTTATTCTTCTTGCGGTGCGAAGTAATGAGCTCCAGGAATAGAAATGCCCAGGAAGAAAAATACCAACGCGTCATTTCTGGCACAGAGGAAGTCCAGGCTGAGACGCATGGCTAACGTACTAAGAGCAAAAACTGCGGCAGAAAGGTAAGCTATGTTTTCATACACGTGCAATGTATGTATTTTATACATTATCCATAATTTTGTCCCCGTTGTAAACGAGTAATCGGTATATGAAGGCGGAGCACATATTGCTCACCAATGTGCCGGAGCTATGTTGTTTTCTGCTACAGATAGTCAGTCATACCTTGCAAGATTGTTGTAATAGCTTTCAGATGTAATAACTCACCAGTAAAGTCTCGATTTTGATGCCCAGNCTCATACCTTGCAAGATTGTTGTAATAGCTTTCAGATGTAATAACTCACCAGTAAAGTCTCGATTTTGATGCCCAGGATGTCACTTTGTCCTACTGTCTTAGCTTTCCGCCCACGTCCACAGACCTTCACTCCTTACGCCTTATTTTTCGCGGTCAGCACAATTGCTGTATATAGTCGTACCGTTTATCAGCAGTTATCTCGCATGCTGCTAACCACCGTAACACACACAAAAGTGATACTTCAAAGAGCCTAAAGNCAGATAGTCACTCATACCTTGCAAGATTGTTGTAATAGCTTTCAGATGTAATAACTCACCAGTAAAGTCTCGATTTAGATGCCCAGGATGTCACTTTGTCCTACTGTCTTAGCTTTCCGCCCACGTCCACAGACCTTCACTCCTTACGCCTTATTTTTCGCGGTCAGCACAATTGCTGTATATAGTCGTACCGTTTATCAGCAGTTATCTCGCATGCTGCTAACCATCGTAACTCACACAAAAGTGATACTTCAAAGAGCCTAAAGTAAATTGTGTTGTATTGTGTATTAGGCCCAGCTTCGCCCGGGTACAGTTAAGTTTTTACAGCGATACACTAATAAATAAATTGGGAAAAGACAGTTACAATATTATATGACAATAAATTAGTAAACTACTATCATATATAACGAACATATACATACTCGTTATGCCTGTCACCCAGGGAGTTAGGCAGAGATTATGGACCACCACTTACAAGGATCCTGATATATCTACGTCCTTCGCTTTATCCACATTCATACATCACTAATATGACAATATTATATTTTAGTAGTTTAGAAAATTTCTTTGTATACAACATTAATCGTTTTGCGTCTGACCGCCGGCACAAAAAGATTTCTGATTGGCGTGACACGAGAAAGGGCTTCGCATAGTGGTCCGTGTGGCTAATAGTTCAAATATTTACGGATTTGCTACAAGACTGCATGCTAAAACAATACGCTCATTTCTTTCGTATTTGAAATTTTCTTTTTGACGGTCCCGCCGTGTTTGATGAAACTGCTACTTATGAAATATAACATAAATCCTGTCTTTAAAATTGAGAAGTGAGGTGCATTTATCAGATATTTAAAACATTAAAACAGAAAAACGAGGAGGCGACCCCGTTTCGCCATGCAAAATGGAACAACTTGTTGAAATACCAGCATTCCTACGTTCTGACCATTTTAGTTATTCTCCTGTTAATAAACAGATACTTAAATTATTCGTTTTCCAACGATTCGGTCATACCGGTTTTCAAACCTGGGTAATGAGTTTACTGGTAATTTAGCTGCATTTGTTTGCTAGCATGCAATACAATTTGCAGGCTTAAACGCCATAACACAACCGATTTTGATAAATAAATTATATAATACAAAATAATACTACTACTTAATTATACAGTGGTGTAATCAGCTGTTCTATTAATACAATTTTTTTTTCTCAGAAATTTAGAAGAAAATATATTATCTTCTGGTGTCGATGCTACTGATCTTCCTCCTTTAATTGTGGAAACAGAAAAAAACTGAAAGCTTTATTNGAGTTTACTGGTAATTTAGCTGCATTTGTTTGCTAGCATGCAATACAATTTGCAGGCTTAAACGCCATAACACAACAGATTTTGATAAATAAATTATATAATACAAAATAATACTACTACTAAATTATACAGTGGTGTAATCAGCTGTTCTATTAATACAATTTTTTTTTTCTCAGAAATTTAGAAGAAAATGTATTATCTTCTGGTGTCGATGCTACTGATCTTCCTCCTTTAATTGTGGAAACAGAAAAAAACTGAAAGCTTTATTNGTATTATCTTCTGGTGTCGATGCTACTGATCTTCCTCCTTTAATTGTGGAAACAGAAAAAAACTGAAAGCTTTATTAACGGCCGTCGAATTGCTGATATTGTACATTTAACTAAGCAGCTAATAAAATTGGGAGAACATCATTCGATTTTGCACGCTGGGATCATATAAGCTGCAAAAAGAGACGCACAGTGGATTATTCTTTACTTTAGTTTTATTTTATGACAACTGTGACCCACGTAAGTACGTGATATCTGACAGCTCGCAAGAAGTAAATGATGCTGTGGTGTGGGCTTCTGTTTCTGTGGGTATTGGATACTCACAAGTTGAGGATGTTATGTCATTACTCAACGTTCACATGGTGGCAGGAGAAACATTTCACAGACGCAAAACTTCTATGGGACAAGTAAGTAGATTAAATTATTTCTAACGAATGTTACATGGAATTCTTAGTTTTCATTTCTGTTTTCGTGCCGTTAGTGCTAGTTTACGTCATACTGAAATAAAATCTCTGTTTAAGAGGTAACGCTAAAGATAAATAATTCTCAGGTAATACAAAAATAATGACGTGATTAAACATGCCATATTTATAAATTTTACATTATCATTAAACTGCCAAAAGTGAACAAGTCAGACATTGCCTGACAGAATATCAAACTACTAAGTGAAAACATTATTTTAACGACAGATTCTGAACATATGTAATTGCATGGGCTTTGTGCACATGGAAGTAAATTAAAAATTCAACATAATATATATAGAGAACATAAGCCAAGATTGCATTTTCTCAAGAATCGTAATTCCGTTAAAGAAAAAAATATTTCAGAAAGTAGACGAGCCATTTGACTGGTAGATTGCTTAATTCTTCAATTAATGTATTCGATAATATCAAATATGAACTCTTTTTTCCTTTTTTTGTTCAGTTTTGGCACCAAAAACTCTCCAATAAAATGATAGAAAATGGAAAGAAAGAAAAATAAATTGCAATTTGTAAAAGGAAATGTAGAAAATGGAATACCATATATTAGTGTCATAAGAGATGGTGGATGGAACAAGGGGACCTACGAACACGGTTACANGTAGAAAATGGAATACCATATATTAGTGTCATAAGAGATGGTGGATGGAACAAGGGGACCTACGAACACGGTTACAATTCAACGAATGGAGTGGTGAGTTAGGGTAAACTATAACCCTTTTTTTATTTAGTTATGTTTAATTTTAGTTTATCCGTCCTTATTTGTCAAACAAACATATTTCTTCAAAATATTTCTTCTAAAACAACCGCAAAAATTAACAACATCCAAAAATATAAAATTTTGAAGCACGCAAAAAGTTATAATGTTAATTAATTATAGGAGCTATTGATGTTTCATGGCACGCAAAAGTATTAATTGCGGAAAATAGTGCAAAACATTCTGTTATACAACACGCAACCGACAAAACAAACGTATATTTTTTGTTAAATTATTTCTTCTCCAATATTTCTTGACTGTACTTATAGGCACTATATATTTGTTTTTGAAATCATTAAAAAATCCGTTAACTAGGCAATCTGCATTATATTGTTTCCAGTAACACTAATATAGCACATAATGTGGGATGTGTATAGAAAAGTTATTTTGGGCAAGATATTTTTATTAATATCTTAGCTGCTTTGTGCTTCTACATATGGCTGCCACATTTTTATGCATGTATAATGGAAATTCACTGTTAGAGTGGCAGTTTCATCCTTAGTAAAGTAAAATGGGAATACAGATTATTACACATTTGATAGCCCTAACTACAGTAAAGTTTTATATATAAAGATGCATAGTTGAAATATAACAAGCACTTTGGTAATTTTGCTTTAAAAATCATATCTCTATTAATTGTCTTACCTAAGTTTACTATGAAATATATCGAAAATGCAGATAAGTTCATAAAATTGTTGTTAATTAATACGTGTTTCATATATGTGTATATATAAATTACAGTAAGTGTACTTTCTTCTGAAGGCTTGTATNATAGTTGAAATATAACAAGCACTTTGGTAATTTTGCTTTAAAAATCATATCTCTATTAATTGTCTTACATAAGTTTACTATGAAATATATCGAAAATGCAGATAAGTTCATAAAATGTTTGTTAATTAATACGTGTTTCATATATCACATATATATTTAATGTCATTCACATGAAAGAAGACTTCCGAACATACATTGGAGCTGAGACGAACCAACTGTTGTACCTGGGAGTGAAAGGACAATTTTGTTCCATATGTGAATTTGCAAGAACAAATAATACAAAAGCCAAGGAACATGTTTGTTTTAAGAACAACAGTGGACCCAGTACTGGCATGGAACAGCTCATAATCCTAGAAGGCTTCTGCATGAGCATCGCACAGCATGGGTTGAAATACAAATTCTATATTGGTGAAGGGGACTCAAGTATTTATTCGAAGATCAAGCTGAGAGTTCCGTACGGAAGACAAGTCGTCAAAGTTGAGTGTGCAAATCATANTCAAGTATTTATTCGAAGATCAAGCTGAGAGTTCCGTACGGAAGACAAGTCGTCAAAGTTGAGTGTGCAAATCATACTATTAAAAACTATCGAAACTATTTACACAAGATCTCAAAATATTTGTCATTTCCACTTCTNATTTACACAAGATCTCAAAATATTTGTCATTTCCACTTCTTGCGCGACGTTTGCTTGAATCACGGGTAGTAAGGCTGAAATCTGGTGCCAGAGAAGCAATTGAAAGTGCTGGGAAGTCAACTGAAAGTGGAGCGGTTGTTCAATTGAAGCACGAAATTATAAATGGCCCTTATCATGTACTCGACTGCCACGAAAACTGCCGCGAACAGTTCTGTAAAAAGAAAGGTACAATGACGAAAATTTCGTGCCATTAATAAAAGAGTCGGGAATAATGGAAGCTATTCAGAAGTCACTCGATCCAATGGTCATGAAAGATGACATGCTCGTCATGAATAAAACTACAAGTCAGGCTGAACGGTATATGAAAATGGTAGCTAAATTTACAGGTGGAAAAAGAGTAAACTTTGCTAAAAGATGCTCTTACTATACACGCTGCATGGGTGCTGGTTTGGCGCACGTTTGTGGTCCTCGCTGGCATTTTAGTCCGTGGAAGAACAAATTTGGTCTAAGTCCAGGAAAGCATTTAAAATGTGCTTTTGAAAGAAGAGAAAAACGCCGTTCAGCTCGTTGTCTTCAGTGTGGAGAAGGACCTTCAAAAAAAAGAAAAAGAGTTGACAATGCCTGCCCTGATATGGAGTATGGTCCGAGTGCTGCAGAGGAAGACGCGCTAAATCCTGAAGAACTGGATAAGAAAATTAAATTAATTTTAGAAGACTTGAACAGTGATACAGTAACACTTCAAACTATCCGTGAATTGGAAATAAATACTGTTGGTCAGCATGAGAACATCAGATGGAGGGATGCGCGTTTAAACAGGCTCACAGCATAAAATTTCGGCCCTGTGTGTAATCGGAAATCACACACTTCCTGCCATGGCTTATTGAAGTCAATTTCGTATCACAAAGAGATAAATTCAAATTGGAAGAACGAACGAAAAAGGAGCAAAAGAACTGTATCCCAAGATAAAAAATGTAAAATTAGATGAATGGTGTTTTTTTTACATCCACAATACCCGTTTCTCGGAGCGTCTCCCGACGGATTAGTGGGAGAAAACGGATGGCTGAAAAAATTTAATTTTTATTTTTACTTGGGGACTACAAACTGAAATCATTCATCGCCAAAAACCAAAGTACATGTTTAAAGGAAAATGATAGACTTCTGCAATAAAAAAGAAATCACAATTACTTTTTCAGGTACAGGGGCAACTAAATATCTGCAACAAAAAATACTGTGACTTTGTTTTTTATGCAAACAATGATCCTCACGTTGTACGGATTTGGGTGGATACAGTAATGTGGAAGAACTGCATGCTTCCGAAACTGAAACAATTTTATCAGGAATGCATGGTTCCAGAAATAGTATATCCCCTCACTACACGAGGTTTGAAGGCACGTGATCCCAACTACATAAGAGAAGCTCAAGAACAGTGAATAAAAACAGAGGAAAAATAACTTTCATGAAGTCTTTTTCGCGACTGTTTTGTAATTAATATTGTTGGCTTAAGAGTTACAGTTTTCAATAGCCAAAATAAAAAAAAACGTATATGGTGTAAATGTATGTTAATTAAACATATATCATGGATTGCTATGTAAATATTGGGTAAACAGCATATTTGTACTGTGTATTTATTGGTGGTTGTTTTCATTAATATTATTGTGATAACATTGTAAACTGAACTGTATTACAGTGTAGAGATTTGTACTCCATAGTATAGAGAATTGTACTCCATATCATAAATATTCAGATCTGTGATAAGTCTGTTTGTTGGTTTCTATTTACAGACGGTTACTGCCCATATTGTATTTTTGTTTAGCTTTTTATTCTGATAAAACTGTGTCATAATTTAATTTTTCACTTATAGTTGGAATGTTTCTCAGAAATTACGGCTAAAAATGTTGTGCATATCTGTGAAGTTCCTGTAAATAACCAATTACAATACATTTTTTATAATAGTTTCCTTTTTGTGGGGCTTTCAATCCAAATAAAAAAAGATTTACATGGAATTTGTTATCAAGACCGCAATTTTCTAACACATTAACAGATCCTAAATTAAATGGTGATTAAAGTGATGAAAAATTATAGTGGATTCAATCATATTCATTCGTGCAGAGAAACGCCCCCAAAATACATTTTAAGTGCAGTTACTGTATGATAAAGCTTGGACCATCGAAGATTCCGATGGGAACCAACTAAAGCATAAGAGCTGCCAACACGTTGGTAGTTACACACAAATGAATAATTACAGTTTCTTCGCGATGCTAACAATTATTAGAAAAGTGGCTTGGCCAGTTATGCTTACTACATTACATTAAAAACTAACGAAATTCCTGATTGTCATTACTAACTATTTGAAAATTTAAACGACAATCAATGCATTAAATATAGTCTGTATACTAACATCTGGCACAGTTTGTGGTGTATTATGGAACTAGCGCTGGGTGGAAATGAACTGGCTGGTTGACTGCGGGAGGGCGCGCTTACCGCACATTCCCCCCGCGGACAACAAGGCTCAGACATGGCGAACTGACGAGTTGACAAAGCCGCGCGGGGATAGAGGGTCGCCTGAGACGAGCACCCCAGGTTCGCTACTGCCGCGCGCCCCGACGGATATCAGCGGTATTAGAGCCTCCTGTACTCCGTTAAATTGTCAATATGTGGTAAACTTTTATTCTATTTGCTTCTATAGGCATTTCCAACTTATGATATGTATTAAATGAACCAAATTTTTTTAATATGGTCAATATGTGACCGTACAAGTTACGCTACATTAAAAATCCATGAATTATTGCATGGTGTTTTTTTCTAAATGGCTGGTTTGCAAAAACCAGACATACTAAAGAAACTTCATCGAAAACCAGTTGACACTAACCTTATTCATTACAAATAAAATAAACTACTTAAAAAAAAAACATTTCATTAAGAACATGACTTTATTGTATTGATAAAATACGTACACTCTTGCTAGTAAGCGAGCCAAGTGAGAGAGAAACGAACGCATTACACAAACCGTTTTACAGTAGATGCATAACATTTTTTTCCATCAATTCCTTAATCTCATAAGTTTTGTTCTTAATTTAATAAAAAATAATGTATATGCGTTCTGTACATAAAATTAATAAATACAAAACTTACAACTGTCAAATATATGAGTCAAAGCACAGTCTGTGTGTAAAACTACAAAAGAATTTCAAAATACGCCGCAAAAACAATACCTAAATTACTTAATCAAATTACATTACATAAGGAAACTTATCTGTATGTAAAAGAATAAACCAATTATAAGACACATAGCAAGTAAAAACTTACAGCGATTAACAAATAAAAATACAATTTGAAAACGAAAATGCCACGCCGAGAAAACTAAACAATATTCTTAAATACAAGTCTCAAAACAATCTCCAAATTAAAACTACATTATAGACAAGAAAAATGTTCTACGAGAAAGCAAAATATTGTTCTGAAACACGTAAATACATGACTCGGTCAATAAACAATACATTATGGACAATAATATGCCCTGTACAAGAAAGTAAAAATCTATATAACACACAACAGATACAAGATTTACAACACTTGCAAAATTAAAAATATGTTATGAAGAACATGTTCTCTAATGGAATAATGCTATGATAAAACATAACTTTTTCAAGATATACAAAAATCTGCAAATTAAAAATGCATTACAACAAGAAAATTTTCTCTGCAAGAAAACATATACAGTTCTGAAATACATTACAAATGTAAGATTTATAATAATTTGAAAATTAAAAATACCGTATGAAGAAGAAAGTGTTCTGTACGAGAAAGTAAAAATGTGTACAGTCCAAAATAAATATAAAGCTAAACAATAGTAGAAAAATTAAAAATGCATTTAATGAACAATATGTAACACGTACCATTTTCAAGACTCAACAACAATTAGCAAATTAAAAATACATTATAAATCATGATGTAATTTTTATGCAATAATTATATAACACATTAATGAAAGAACTTCAATGGTGGTTCAGTTTTCGGAAGAAAAAAATACTGCCTCACTGCAAAAAATTTTACATCTTTTTTTTCTGGGAGACAGCGAAGAACTTGTGTGTTTTTCAACGTATTTTTTATTCGATGAATTTCGTTGACTGACTCCATTGAGGTATTTCCCTGGTACGAAAATTCTTAGCGTTACAAAAGTTGCAACCATTTTTTCAAGGATATCATTCATTTACTTCTGTCGAAATGGTGGTGGTAATTTTTTTTTTAGGCACCATGCTTTTTGCGAAACGTAGGGCCAGACACCGCTGAAAAATGCTTTCCATTTCTTGGGTTTTCTCCAGGAACGTATGTGAAGGCTCGAATAAGCCACCACAGGGCAGATACTGTGCCCACAATGACATGTTCAAGTATTTTTTGCATTAGTATTGCAACCCAATTCAGGGAATTCACAGTGACATTTTTTTGCTAGCCAGGCTGCTAAGTATAGGAGTTCATTTATGGAACACTCTTCTGAGACTTGATTTTCTGCATTAACTGGTAGCTGTTCTATTTTAGCTAGGAAATTAGAGCCACCTTCAGTATCATGTTGCATTTCACAGTCTTCAACAACACTGGTACTTTTTGAAACACTACTGACAATGAATTCTTCCGGCCCAGCTGCACCATCTTGTGTGTTCAATTCAATCTGAACTATACTTGGGTTTTTTCCACGAATTATCATTCTCAGCTGATTTAGTGCATCAATATGAGACTGACGGTCTCCAGTCCTCCTTCTGTCCTTTTGGCTGAACAAATTTTATATGCAGTTTTGGTTGACTCTGTGTAACAGAATGTATTTAATGCTGGGGTACTGCATTTGCAGATCCGAAAAGAAGTACTTGATGGAAGTGACGGATGCAATAATGGCCTTCCGAAAATTTGTAGTGATTTTTGCCCCACAACATTATATTTCAGTAATATTTCCTAACAGTAAATCTAAAATGAGATTTTGTGCTTTTTTATTCAAAATGTAAGCACATTTGGGTTGATGTTTATTAGAATATTGCTTATTTAGAACAAGCTGGTCATCAGATCAAACAAGGAGTTTATCAAATCAATGAAATCCGCAATGACGGAGGCTTCCTCTAGTTTGTTTTATTTTCTAATTGCAGTTGCTGTTGTGTGTGATAGTAACTCAGCGGCCAATCTGACTTTCTGTCTTTGAGTTTTTCCACATTATACATTAAGTGTAGATAACATGTGACAAGAACATACTTCTAAAGATGAGATATCCTCAATTAAATCCTTTACTGAATATTTTTTAGCAAAGTTTCCATTGGGCCACATGAAACCATTGCCAAGAAACAAGTTTCTAATGAGTTTGAGAAGATGTGGCACATCAGGAAAAAAGTAAATGAAGCATTCACTTGATACTGGATGACAGTATGTTCTATTGGAAACAGACACACCTAATCCTTTCCAAAGTGCCAAGTTGCCACCACCACAATCTCCGACACATGCTACAACTCGAAACACAGAGTCATACAGCTCAATTATAATAACATTGAATATGAATACTGTTATTTTTTTGTCGAAATCAATAAATACTGGCTATCTCCATGAAGACAAGTAACCTCTTGTAATTATCACTTGTGCTTGACTGTGTAGCCCCACAATGCGACCTGCAGCTTTGTCATGCTCGTAGAAAAGTTTAGCCTGTAACAGTTATTTTCCCATAAAGGTTGCTACGTAAAATACACTATAATTACATAAAATGAGTGCCAGCAAATTTACGAATAAATTTTATCATATTTGGCAGTATTTCTGCGAAATGAAGAAATATTTGTAAGAGGAGTGGGGTCTTTCAAAATAACACCTTATAAGAAATAAACGACTGAGATTTACGTTTTAAGATCGTTATATTTGTGAGGTAATGAAACATTAATAAAATGAGAAGTATTTGTAAATATAAAATACCTAAAACATTATAATAAAATGTGAATATATATTTTAAGATCGTAAACTTTTTTTTCTCCTCAATTACCTGTCTCATTTATCTTATTTATGTACTGTAAGTATAATACAATTTTATTACTATGGAATAAAAATTACTACATTATAAACTAATACTAACTTTCATTGTGAATTTAATTGTACTAAATACCGAGCGAGGTGGTCCCGGCCCGGCCATCCTGATTTCAGTTTGTCATGGTTTCACTCCAGTCAAATTATAGTATGGTCCGGTCTATTAATAAAGGACATGGCCAATTCTCTTCAATTGTGGTTATTTTGTGTGTGCGCGTCTCCAATGACCCCGCTGTCGACGAGACTTTAAGCAAACATAATAAAAAAAACTTATTAAATATAAACATTCACTTACTTTTACTTCGTCAAATAGTATAACTGTGAATCTATCCCCTTCCTTCAAGTCTAGAACACCAATTTCCATAAATATCATTACATCCTTAAGTATTCCTTGCCTCATATTGATGTGTGACGCCCAGTGACGCAGTGATGATGGCGCGGGAAGAGGAAAAATAATTTCTTTGCGAAAGAACATGAATCCTCTCTTTCTAAAGTACCTCAAAGTATTGTATAGGGATTCTTAACGTCCCCCGGTGTTTTGCCTGAAGGCTTACAAACTGACTTTATGTAAAAGGAGTGTCAGTGAGCAAACCAGGTCATCCGCAAGCCTCTATAATGACCCGTCGCATTTAGCAGATTACTCTCTGCGGTAAACAACAATGTGTTTGAGGACTAGCAGCTAGACGGCTAGCAAAAGGACGTTGGCCCGAGCGAGCGGAATTGAGTAACAGTACATTGAGTGGAGCGCGCTGATGTCACTTTGACGCAGTGACTGGCCAGTCGAGACTGCAGCTAAGGATACAATTTGTATATAATACTCGTTTGCTTGTTGGTACAGCTACTATTTTGCAATATATATCAAACATATTCTTTTCTTTGATATACATATATTGCTGTCAGGAAAGAGATTTATATAAAAATAAAATCGTCATTAGTTTATGCACGAAAAAGGCAGATGAACATAGCGTTTCATGCTTATGGAATCATTCCGCAGAATATCCTCCTGGAATTAGCTGAAGATAACTATGAAATATTAGTCAGACCTAATGAATCAAATATACACAAATTACATAGACACAAATCTGTCCTGCGGTGCTCAAATAAATTATCAAAAAAAAATTATTTGAAATTTTTTTTAATAGGAACTACTGCTGGGAACCATGAAAGTTTTAATGTTTTTAGTACGTTAGCAAACTTTACTTATACATTATATGTAATAACAATGTTCTCACACAAAAACAGGCATACTGACGAATATCAATATATTAACTAAAGGTCGTGCTTCTGAAGAAGCTGTGCAAGCTTCCTCTGCTTATTCTTTTCCGCGCACATGACTTTCGCTTGACTATTTAAATGCCGCATTCTTATAAATGTCCTAGTTCTCGCAAACTTCTTTACCACTTTTTTGTCGACCTGTGGAAATTGTCGAACAGTTTCACGAACAAGTCTTACACAAAACATTTCCAGTTTTATAAGCCGAACTTGTGGTGTCTATTAAACGTTTATTTGGCACACCATAGTGTTTCCACAAATTTTGATGATGGGACAGTTAACTTTCCACGACTCACCTACAAATACAAAATATGAAAAGACACTTTTACACCGCAAACAGCATACGAATTTAAATTAATTATAATGTAGCAGAAATATTCCAGCTCTCGTTCTCACTTTCACGAACAAAATATCCAGTTACGTATCTTAACGCTTCATTTTCTTCGCACGATCTTGTCAAGAACATGACCATAGTTTCTTCTTGAACCTCCTCGTATTCTTCGTCTTTGTTTACTGTGGCATTCACACTTAACTCAGTGAACATCTGGCTGGTCAGACAAGGCTTTGTCTTGAACTATCGTCCTCTACACATTATCCTTGCGGTAGAGGAAGTTCATATCCCAGTAACATTTGTCAGAAACTGTACTTAAAATCTGTTGGTGTTGGATTATAATAAGTACTTCCAATAATTCTGCGATGAGGAACGAAACTTCCAAGTATGTTCTTGTTAAAGCAATAGGTTATGCAAGTTATTTCAATAAGTTGGTTTTCTGGAGATAACTCTGTGAGCCCCGTAAAGATCGTATAGATATTAATAAACCTTTCTGAAATGGCATCAGTGTTTTGTGTCCTACAATTCTCATGCTAAGCACCATTTCTTCCATTTCTGTAATTATTTCTAACTGCTCCTTCAAACGAAACCCAAATGAGTGAAACTTGTATTCATCACATCAAAAAACCCGTCAACTAAATAAAAAAATTAACCGATTTCCGGGTGTTCAGGATATTTTAATGACTGTTGTGTTGCTGTGTGTTACTAAAACAATTGTAATAGCAAATATTATTTGCTAGCGAGTATTTGCCTTTAACTGAATGTGAAAAGTGTCCGTTTTGGAGACAATCTTCAGTTCCGTGTTTTCAATTATGACTTACACGTAACAACTCTTCCACACGAGAGTTGTATTTCGTAATCCAAAATATTATTTCATAACAATTTTATGGCATATAGCATATCTGCGGAAACCCACACAGGGTTTGTACTGTGGGGGTTTTCAAACGTTGTGCTGGATGGTGATATATTAAGTTCTTTTCATCAGCCTATATTACTTTCGCCCATGTCACAAATGCAACGAAAGAAAAATGCCTTTCTTCAAGCGTTCTTATTACTCTGGAAAGCAGTTCTTTTGCCAGTTTTCAATCTATAAGTCATAACATATAGGCTGTTTCCACGTTTAAGCCAGTAATCGATCCATAATAACTTGTACATTTCTATTTGGCCCAAGTATTACATCTTCACTTTGATCATAACATAATCTTGAATCTACATTCATATCTTCAAATGACATAATTGTTACCCGCTCTATTTCATTTATGATTTTATATGTAACTTCAAGGGCTGCCAACACTTCAGTTTGAATTCCTGGTCTACACCTCGAATTTCGAGTCCATTTTAGGAGAGTCGACAACCCCGGAAGTGGCAAGCCCACTTTATTTTTCATGTAAACATAGGCTTTCTGAGAAATTGACCTGAGAGTGATAGCAGCCTCACTGTCTTCTTTTTCCCAGCAAAACTTATTTTTAGTTAGTAACCTGTTAATTGGTTTTGGCACGAAAACGTTTTTCAAATTGTTCCGCGTTTCGTTTTTAACTAATTTCGGATTACGCTTATGCAGAATTTTAACTTGCAGCAGCTGTTGTTTCAACATTTTGTTTTCAATTTCCAAACGGATTTCGTTTCCGTTTTATTTCATTTTCAATAACACCTTTTCTTGTTCCACGGTTTTCAATTTCTCTGATAAATTAGCCTCTGATTTCACCTCTTCTTCTGTGACTGAGGGAGATATCTGAGCGTGTTTTTTCATCATTTTTGGCACAACTGTGTAAGGAATCGTACAACTGAAGTTTTTTTTTTTTACAGAATCGTTCAGTTCTTCCACAGCTTTCTCTTCACGGTTCGCGAATGGAGGCATTGTTCTCTGTCACAGGACGTTTTTAAATGTTATGCAGTTGATTTAAATGCGGTATAGAACATTGATTTAAGACTTTTCTTCTCTTTTGACCTGTAGGTCTCTTTCGAAGTCTTCGGAAACGAAGGGATCCGAACAAATGCTTACATTTTTCGAATTGAACTTGTCTTGTGGCTTAGAAGTTAATACAGACTGTATAATAATAACATAATCTTCTGGAAATCTATGAAAATTTAAAGGACTGTTCCCACGTCCAGAAACGTTTCTGCAGGTTGCAACCACACAAGTGGGCCTATACAGTCATATCCACGACAACGACGAGAATCTAAGAAAAATCCGCTTTAATGTGTGATTGTGGTTCACCGTAACAATAAACTAGAGACTTTGCTGTTTGTACGAGCGTATCAAAGCAAATAATTGTAACACAGATATGGCATTGGAAATTCAAACAGCATACTAAATTATGTAAAATTGTTCAGGTATAATTGTGTAAACAACGAAACAGGGGCCCTATTTTTTTTAAAATATCGGAAAAAATTCTCTAGCGGATTGTTCTGATACTTCCATGCTGGTAGCGAGTGTCGCGATGCCAAAATATGAATTTTTGTGACTACTAGTAACTGTCTAAATAAAATGCATGGAATTTTTAAGCATCGATTTTACAATTTGGCATCGTTGCATTTCGTCTCTCATCAGCTAAGCAATCACGTTAAATCTATCGTAGTAGGAAAATTCGAATTAAACCACATTAATGTGTATTTCATTTATTTGTAGATAATCCGGGATAAGTAAATGCAACTACCTTAAAAAAATAATTTATCTACAGTGACGATGAAACTAGTAACTGATATACAGGTTGATTATAAAATAATACCCCAACTTTGAAGGTCAATAATATCAAAACCAAACTACCTACAACCTTGATTGACCAATCAAATGAACCGTGGAACTGTGAAGTTAGTTTGCCATATATTAATAAATGTTCAATGTGACCACCATGAGCGGCCCGAAAGACATCTACGCGATAAACAAACTCGTTCCACGTTCTTGTCAGCATGTCCAGTGTTACGGTTTTGATGGCGTTCGTAACTCTCGGTTTAAGGTGGCGAAGGAGTAGCAAGCTCGCATTCAACACGTCAATGTGATGGGGATGGTCTGATGTTTCCTTTTTGTGCCGAGAGATAACGCTGGGAGCGTCTATCGTCGCACTATGAGCGTGTGTTGTGTATTAGTCCACATCACGATGGCGACGGAACAACACAGAAGGCGTTCTGTGTTATTCAGTTTGCTAAATGCGATTCGGTTACGACTGTTCAAAGTGAATTGCCTCCACATGAAACCACAGAACACGAGCGCGCTTCCTCAAAAGTGAAGGTGTTTTGCGCTGTATCCAAAGGCACTGTTTTCGGTTCTTTCTTTTTTCACGAGCCCACTGTTACTGGAATCCCTTATTTAGACATGCTTACAGAGTGGTTGTTTCCTCAAGGAAAATTAGCGGTGGGAGACTTCATTTTCCAGCAGAATGGTGCGCCACGTTATTAGCACCTAGCTGTTCGTGGATACCTAAACGAGACGTTGCCGCAACGCTGGATTGGCCGAGGAGCAGCTTTTGAACAGGCTCTTCATCACTGGCCCCAAGAAGCCCAAATCTTACCTCGTGTTTTTTTTCTTTGGGGGTACATAAAATATCTAGTGTTTCGGTCACCATTACCAGCTAACATTGACGACTTCAAAACGAGAATTACGGACGCCATCCAAACCGTAACACCAGACATGGTGACAAGAGTGTGGAACGAGTTTGATTATCACGTAGATGTCGTTCGGGCCGCTCGTGGTGGCCACATTGAACATTTATGAAGATATGGTAAACATACTTTACAGTTCTAGAGTTGATTTGATTGGTCAACCAAGGTTGTAGGTTGTTGGGTTTTGATATTATAGACCTTCAAAATTGGGGTATTTGTTTATACTCAGCCTGTATATATATAATAAATAATAAAGTTATACATAGGTTATCCACAGGAACTCTTATTTTTCATTGAGATTTGTTTTTTCCTTAAAAGTATTTGTATTGAACTAAATGCGCTAATATTTGGCATTAAAATAACTAAGCCCGTGAAAGAACATGTTAAAGAGTTAACTCATATTGCCGCTAGATATAGGTTTAGTATTGATTAAGAATATATTTAAGAATCTTTATATTTTAATTACTTTATTCTAACTTTATTAACAAAAAAAACAGCAAAATGTTTTACCATGCTATCATTCCGGCAATGGCTGTAAACTATAAAATGCTTTTCATTAATGTTTGCATGTCTAAAACAAATTTATTACGTTTTGATGCACAGTACTAACTATTTTTCACAACTACAGCTTTTCTTGCAAAATTGATTTTGTTATTTATTTTATGTTTTAGCAGTTTCGTGTAATATTTCACATGATATTCTTAGCAATTATATAAACTTTCCCTTACCATCTTAACTTCGTTTACACGATTTTTTCATAGATATTTAATTGCCGCGATAATTTGATATTTGGTAACAGTTTTACTTTCCCTTATTAATTAGATTTATATTAAACTACGCGCGAGTGTATTTTCAAGTTTCCAACATCACACAGAGTATTATCAGACATATCTATAGAGGAATTGCGCCGCAGTGACGTCACGTTCAACCCACCGGAGTACCGTTACGCGAAACAGGCGAGACGATTTAACCTTCTACTCTAGTTGTCTTAGATTAGCGGTACTCCGCTCATGTGTATGACAACATACATGCCAGTATGGAAGATATGCACATTGGAAAGTCATTAATATATTTTTGTAAATCTTTCACTATTGATTACAGTGGTTGGGAGCATTTAAGATACGCTATTTTTTTGTATATAATATTATGGCAAAAAATTTTACATTTGTTTATATCCACCGATTGAGGTCTTTGCCTGAAATTCTAATGTGTCAAACGCAAGTAAGTTGCTGTTGAGTAAACAGGAAAGAATGCGAATGCGTTTAAATTAGATAATGAAACATATATTGGCAGTCTTTATTTCCGGGAAATTTACTAAGTCTTCTATTAATTTTTACGACGTTAGTTCATATTTTTTGTGCCAAATATATTGTTTTGAAATAATAAAATATTAGCAAATTTTCTTATTTATTTACAAATGTAGTGAAAATGATTTTAAAAAACATCGGCCGCGTTTTTTGTTCAATCATCTGTTGATGCAGTAGCACTTCTAACGTTGTGTTAATACGAATGTTGGTAATATTTTAATATTGATTTTACATAAAATTCTCCGCAATATACTTCGTAGCAACGAATGATTTTATTTGATGCTCTGTATAAGTGACGATAGCACTCTATTAGACGAAATCGTTCACAAAAAAAAAAAATTCATTCTCGTAACCAGCAAGCGTTACACTTTAAATTGCAACGGATATTAAACGAGAAATCTATGTTACTTGTGATAGTTTGAACGTACAATTATTAACTGCCATATTTAAGATCTGTAAATGTAACAGTAAAATAGCATTATAATAAGGTGTTCACAAATGTATCACTACAAACTTCTGGAGCTTTTTATATTGCAGTTAGTGTACGTACAACTTCGTTTTCCCCTGTGCACTATAAATCGATAGTTTATATTGGGGTTTAAAAGTGTGTACGACAAGGCTGCTGCCTTAAATACGCCACCAAACAAAAGAGACATAATTAAATAATATTCCTAGTAATTTTTGTTTACCTCTAATTTAAAAAAATTAAATTATTTGTCAATTGCATAGTAATGAGTAATTAATGTAATGGTTAATAATTTACAATGTACATATTGGATGAAGTGCAAATGCAGCTGTTATACATCAGAAAATACGTCAGACTTTAATATAAAAATCTCATTTCGAAGAAACAAGTAACAGGTTGTTTCTTTCAAGTATGTTAACATATTTGTGCAGTAAGTCACTTTTATATTACATGAAAAGCAGGCGGTTATTTACGTAAAAGGTTTAAAGAACAAAAAGCCTTACAAAACTTTTGTAGACAGAACATTTAAAAATTTACTTGAATCAGGTGACGCTTATGGATCAACTAAGTTACATTTTCACTGCCCCCCCCCCCCTTTCCAGGGCCATTTTCAAAAAAAGTTTTTAATGGAATTCGGAAAGGATTTGGGCTATGGTAAGTAATTCGTGCTCGAGAACGCTTGGTTTTGCAAGTGATAGAGGCATTGATTGGTCACGACAAACGCATGAACTGAAAGAGATGTTCAGTTATGTAACGCGTAGGAAGAAGGCAGTATTTTTATCGCATGTTAATTTCCTTCGCATATTTCACTCTTCTTAAAGGGGTAGTCTTATGTGGTATGTGTACTGTTGTATGTGTCAGGTGTGCGCGATACCAGTGTTTACCTACATGGGCGTATGTCTGCATCTATACGTATGTAGACAATGCATGCATATACGATTCCAACCAATAACTTTTCTGACATAGCCATCTGACAACACCAAATAAGGTACTGTATCAGATGTAACATGTTCATTCTTTCATAGTTTTTAAATAAACCTGAAGTCATCTTAAAAATAGTGTTATCGAAGCATTTAAAACATGTCTTAAATTCTGAACATACGAAAAAAAGTTTTATTTGTAAACAGGAAGTAAATGGCCTAAATAATATGGAGTCGAAATTTTCTCGCAGATTGAAAACTATCAGCCTCCTGGTTCGAAAGTATTTTAATGTGAAATGAAAGAATTTATTACTTAATTTGTCGTTGAATAAAAATACAACTGAATAACGAATGAACCAGCAAGACTGTAAATGACAAAAGATTTGCTCCTATTCTAGCAACTTAGTGGGCCAGTACTGTGCAATAAAAGCAGAGGTTGTGTTTGTTGAAGAATGTGTAAATTGTCTGAAAATTAATACTCAGTACATGAAACGCTGAAAATAAAATATATACACCAGCGAGATAATTCGTAAGGATTCCGTAAGGCACTAAGAAATAAAAGAAAAGGGCCTGATGATCAATTTGGGATTGCAACCACTCGTACATAAATTATAAAATATCTAAAAAAATTAGTTTTTATTTTGAATGTTTTGAAAGATATAATCAAACATTTAATACATAAGGTAGATTGAGGGGGGAGGGGGTGTTGATTGTTGTCAATATGACCATACGAAATGTTTTGTTTTCTTGATATAATACAGTAATTCGACTATTTCCTACTTGCAAGCCCTCACACATGGAGTCTGTTACCGTACCACAGCCGGAATGGTGTCCATGGTTGTGCTTCGCAACAAGAATACTACACTGGCCACATTCCGATGCCTCTACAATGCGCAGTATGAGTAAACAAGAAGTCGTATCTGTGTGGCGCCTGCGTCATTTTACTTTCGACCAATCATTTGCACTGAGTGCAACGACACCCGAAGAAGCACGAGTTCTTTATGCTATGACGTCATGTTGGCGGCAAATTGTTGAACATTAGGTTAGAAATTTGGAAGGAGGCCGTTATTAGTGGTTACATGCATCTAGAAATAGTGTATTTTACCTTTTTTATTCTGTAAAATGTTTCAAGGAGCTATATTTAATGCAGCTAAGGTGACGTACAACGGCTGATTTAAGTTGTTCTAGGTGGAATGTTGTTCATATCATTTATGATACATCACTAGACACTGGCTGTCAGGAAGGTGCACTTATTCATGAAATAGAATAAACTGTAAATTGCAAAATGTAGAATTTCCTGTAAACAGTATTTTGCAAATGAAAGTAATNAGAAATAGTGTATTTTACCTTTTTTATTCTGTAAAATGTTTCAAGGAGCTATATTTAATGCAGCTAAGGTGACGTAGAACGGCTGATTTAAGTTGTTCTAGGTGGAATGTTGTTCATATCATTTATGATACATCACTAGACACTGGCTGTCAGGAAGGTGCACTTCTTCATGAAATAGAATAAACTGTAAATTGCAAAATGTAGAATTTCCTGTAAACAGTATTTTGCAAATGAAAGTAATANTTCATGAAATAGAATAAACTGTAAATTGCAAAATGTAGAATTTCCTGTAAACAGTATTTTGCAAATGAAAGTAATACATAAGTAAAAACATATTGTAGACTAAAGAGCACTAACGAAAATTACCCTCGAGGAAGAGAGGTGCGTGGTTTTCGAATTACCGAGTGGCTGTCAGTGACTCAGCAGGTTTAGTTACTTGCTGTTACAGCATCTTAAACAGTAGTAATGGCTATAAACTAACTTTGCTAGCGGATTACTACAATAATTACATACTAACGAAACATGATTTCCAAACATGATTAAGAGTTATATAAATAACGCACTGAGAAAACAATACTTATTTACGGATAGATTTATCGGAGACATATACCTTAATTTGATAGGTTTTATAAATGAAATTGGAAAATTTACAGAGGCTTGAAGAATGTTCAGACAGGTATTACCAAAATTACACTTATAGTTTTCTTACTAGCGCAAAACCTACACAACATAATCTTTCATAACATAATTGTAGGCCTCTCATAGTTGGGGGATGCTGATAGTACGATGGCCGATGGCGTTGGTGGTAGTGACTCGAGGGGAGAGAGAACGGGCTGGCTAGCCTTCCCTCTCTCAGAGAAAGATCCCTTGTGGTAAACAGGATGTTCACAGGTCATTATAAAACAGATACACTAAAGAAATCATCAGCCAGTGTCACATTATGCACCATAGAAAGAGGATCGGCAAGAAAGAGACTGGTATTGTGGCTTAAATAATAAATAAACTCCCATACAAAGCCCACATACCAGGCTACAAATTTTGCGGTCCTGGATTGCGATAAGCGCGCAGACTCCAATGTGGGGACTCGCCAATAAATACACTAGACACTGCCTGTAAGGCTCACGATATTTCGTACGCTGAGAGTGATAATTTGGCTGATAGACACGCAGCTGACACGATCCTTGCGAAATAGGCCAAGACTATAGTTAAAACACCAAACACGAAATTCGGCGAGCGATTGGCTGTGTGGACAGTCGGCAAAATAATGAAAGCCAAAGTTAAGCGAGGAAATGGTATTAGATTTAGGTGTTGAACGGTTAAGAAGAAGAACAGGCATAGAAAAGTGAAGTGTGGAGGTAAACTTCCCTTTTTGCTGCCTGCAATAGGACTTTTGGGATAGCTAATAGGCGGCGCTAGCGGAATAGCGGGAGCTGAGAAAAGTGCTATCGATGGAAATAAACAATTAGCAGTACAATTCCGGCATAATAAGCAGATGGAAAATCTAGCCAGCGCAAAATAAAAACACTGGAAAAGGTCTATTCTTGAGGCCATATCGCGGCGGTGGTTGCAGGTGCGTACGTCGGAAGCGAAATTCCTAAGGGGGCTGCCAGACCGACCGCTGATAAACATTAATTAGCAAAAATTTTCGCAAAAATTAAATATACATCATTTTCGTGGAGTGTTTATGAGAGATACACTTCCACAGCGGCCGAAAAAATCAGAATGTGGCATAGTGGATTTAGATACGAGTTCGGGGTCAGGCACACACTGGACTGCTTATAGAAAAGACGGAAACAGAGTTGATTATTACGATAGCTTTGGCAACTAAAGGGCTCCACCAGAATTGAAAAAAAAAAAGTTTAAGGTAGTTGAATTTATTATAACCACGAGAGAGAACAGTGACCGCAGGACTGCAAATTGCAGTCATTTATGTTTACGTTATTTAACGTCTAAACAATACTACTAAGGCGTCAGTCATGTCTATCACTTTAACTGTGACAGGCAATTCGTCGGAATTACGGTCAGTGCATTTTCCGCTGCTAAGCCTGGCAGGAGAGTGATCTATTGCTGTGATAGATTTTCAAACAATATTTTCAGTACCTAACATTGATGGTTATAATTGCATGTTTCGATATGTTAAGGCAGAAGGTAAAAGGAGTGCAGTACGAATTCCTACTGGATCGATTGATGATATATCTGATTATCTTAAACGGGAGCTGGAACAATACCTAACTTTAGTACTGCGTGGAAATTCTAATACTCTACACAGCGAGATGAAGTGTAGTGTTCAGATAGACTTCTCGAAAAGTGATACTCTGGCTGCCATGCTGGGATTTGAAAATGTGAAATACGTGGCAAATAAGACCCACATATCTACCTTGCTGTAAACATTATTCACTTTAATGTTATCAGATTAAACTGTAATTAAGTAAAGGTTCGTATCTCAATGGTACACCAAGCCAGACCTTAAATGAATTCTCTGCAAACGTGCCGCCGGGATTTAAACTCGTGAGTGTGCCAACAACACCTATATATGTCCCGGTCGCGATAGAGAACGTACAATTAGTTTTAACAGTGAAAAGTAAGTATGGACATGGAAATATTAAACGTAAGCGAGCCGGTAGGATAC
Organism: Clitarchus hookeri; assembly: GCA_002778355.1. Taxonomy (NCBI): domain Eukaryota; kingdom Metazoa; phylum Arthropoda; class Insecta; order Phasmatodea; family Phasmatidae; genus Clitarchus; species Clitarchus hookeri. Next base: position 2,943 of record NQII01000286.1, on the reverse strand, counting down.
GAAGACGCAATTACCAAGTTGGAAATACACACTTATTCATCCTACCGGCCAGGGCCGTACATGGCATCGTCCGAGGTGCGAATTACTGTACAAAATTAAGATATATACACGGCACCATGTAATTATTATTTGCGGTTTAGAGGAATGCTGACAAGGGCGGGTAATGCGCTTCCAGCAACAACTTAAATCATTAGAAACGGTATACTTCACATGATTAATAGAATCTCCTATGAATTGAACGGTTGTGAAGTAGATGTCACTCGCGAAGATGGATCACGGCAACGATAAAGAATTACCATTCATTAACGCGTAACCAACTACCGACTGCCAAAATGGCTGGCTGGGGAATCGAGGAAGATTTTAAGATTCCTGTCTATGCTAATGGGAAATTTGAAGTTTGTATTCCCCTTGCTATGCTGTTAGGCTTCGCTGAAGAATATAGGTACATAATCATTTCTTCCAAGCAGGAGATAGTTATGCAAATGGCGAACTCTCAATCGAATGCACTCCAGGACACTGGCGCAGAAGAGGCTACACTTGCAATACTTTCTATTGACTGGTTACTGCCGCATGTACAAGTGAACATGACGAAAGGCGTAAAATTTTTGAAATATGCAGAAAAAGGCAGGAATGTGAATATGGCGATTCGTACTTGGAGTTTAGAAACTTATGCTAACGTACTGGGCTCTGTAAGTGTAAATTGGAATTTGAAAACGAGTTTTACCAGTGAGAAACCGAGGTATATAATTGTAGCGTTTCAGGCCGGTAAACAAATTGTAATTAATAAGGACTGTTCGACATTCGACCACGTGAACATTAAAAACGTTAAGGTTTTCTTAAATTCTGAAGCGTACCCCTATGGTGATTTAAATATTAATTTCGCGAAAGTTCGTATATAGTGCCGTACCAAATGTAGGCATATTTCCAGCTTTCATACTATGGCCAAACACAAGCTCCGATTCTAGAGCCGAACAAATACATACACACGGCCCCGCTCCTTGTGTGTGTCATTAAAAAGCAAAATGACAGTTTAAAATCCGGCAGCAGAATTGAATTAACAGCCTCTGTAAATTACCCCGCATTCATCCAGGCCTATGACTTAAAACTGCACGATCGACTAGTCACATATAATGTGCTCGANCTGTAAATTACCCCGCATTCATCCAGGCCTATGACTTAAAACTGCACGATCGACTAGTCACATATAATGTGCTCGACAGAATAGTTTAAATACTGACGTAGATTAAAACTATTGTACTTTCTCTTCCGTGCGCTACAGCGCAAAGGTCATATTGTATGGAAACATTCAGGGATGTCTTTAGCAGCAGGGTTTTATTGTTAAATGTATTTGCGTAGTATACGATGATGATGATGACCACATAGATACGTTTACATTCAGACCGCAGTGTCCATGGAATGAGCTGGACATGAAAAGCAAAGTAACGAACATTTGGCTGGAAAAACGTTACCACGGCATCAATTGGGGTGAGGGCGATTTGATATTCGAGAAAGCACACAATTTACTTGTCGCCGTGCTAAGTAACAATGGCGCAGTTTTTGTGGCCGGGCCAGAGCAGAAACGTCATTTAAGCAATTATTGCAACACCACAACAAAAATCTTCGATCTACAAACCGAGTATGGATGTCCGTCATTTAGAAGGTTGAGGGATAAATATACGGGCATGTTAAAACATATAAGTGACACATGTATGCATAACCTTGTATGCTCTTGTCTTAATGTTTTGTTGATTAAGTCATGGCATTAGTCGGACTATACCAAAGGTATAAAAAAAAGGCCACCACACCAGCCATTATAAAAAGCCCATCTATCGGGGCAAAGAACTTAAGTACTGATCCACAGCTCATCATGGAATGTCTAATCACCAAGCAGAAAGGGTCCGTTCGATATATACCACTGTCAGAGCTCGTCATCGGCAAGGTATATATGGCATCAGATTTTCACCGCACAGAGTCGGTATACGATAAATATGTAACATGTATGTTAGACAATGAGATGCGTGTCCGGCTGCCTACGTGCTATGCCCAACAAATATCAGATGACGACATGGTCAGGCATAATGCTGTAATGGTACGATTCAGCTATGGCGGCATCAAGCCTAGTAACAATGGGAGATCAATTCGCGTCGTAGAATTTTCGTAAAATGTCTAATATAGTGTGTAATTTCAACCCGCTAGTCACGTATGAGGGCGAGGTTACTGTAGGATACAGGCATGTACATTTCAAACCGCCCGGCCAACCGTCGCAGGTAGAATCATGTAATGGACTTGAACACTGGGCCTGTCGTGTNTTCAAACCGCCCGGCCAACCGTCGCAGGTAGAATCATGTAATGGACTTGAACACTGGGCCTGTCGTGTCAATGAGGTTAGTTTTCGCTCAGTACCGTGTAATGTAATGTCGTGTTATGTATATCACCTAAGACCTGGAATGAAGATGCCTTGTTCACTCAGTACTATGAAATCATGCGAAGAGTACATATGCCATTTACAGTTTACTCGTGCAATTGCGTATGAAATTGGCAAGGTCAACACTGGTAGTGTAATTACCCGCTGGACAGAGTGGTGCACCGGCGACCGTCATACAAACTACATGAAGAGAGACACAGTCACTTGGACTACAATGTGTTCGCCGTCATCATGCGAGGTGTACGATGCTGCAATATATGATGAACTAACATCATCATCATGTTTAACCTTCGTGAGTGTGTGACATTTCTGCCGGAAGCCGTGAACATGTACGATAACTACTTTATCTGATACAGAAGAGTTGTGTTTAAACCAAGAATTGAACACGAGCAAGTACAAATATGTGACTCTGAACATCGTTTTTGGGGTTATCAGGACGCTTACGATAACTTTTATTATGAAATTCGCTCCTGCTACAAGTTCGATCAGTGCCCCGTCTACAATCTCCGACCCCAGAA
>NQII01000285.1:892222-1011457 GCA_002778355.1 Clitarchus hookeri | reverse complement strand
ACATTGACATACTGATGAGTTCGGTATGGCTCACACGCCTTTTTTATTCCCTCGTGATTATTAAGATTTTGTTTTGTTTTTTATCACTGGAAATATTGATTGCTTAAAAATTGCAGACAGAAGTGTCCACAGTTCCGCGCGTTAGTCATCTGTTCCATTTTGTAATTTGACGGTAGTTTGGTACTTTTTTCTGTCAGGTTTTAGAGAAATTTAAAGTACAATACTACACACACGCCCAAAAGGATGGAAAACCGAACAAGATAGTCATTAAGGGACTACCACACGGCTTAGAAACACATAGAATCGAGAAACGACTCAGACAGAATAAATTTACACCAACCCACGTTTGGAAGTTTAGGACACCTGCGGATGCACCTGCAGTCTATGGGGCTGTAGTGCAAAAGCACAAAGACCACGACATCTTGAAGTTAACCACACTTTTCTATATGCCAGTGCGTGTAGAAATGTATAAACATCGCCCTGAGGATGTGGTGCAGTGCAGGCGTTGCTGTGCGCTGGGCCACACTCAGAAATATTGCACACTTAGGCCAGTCTGCCTTTTGTGTGCTGGAGATCATACAAAGGCAGGCTGTCCTATCACAGAACACGACAACACAAAGTGGCAATTTACACTTTGCAAACAAACTGGACACTCAGCGGCATGGAAACAGTGCCAGGTTATACAAAAACATATAGAAACAAGAAAACAATGGATGGCACCAAAACCTGCCAAACCACTACGAGACACACACCAGAAAACTCAGGAGAAAACACAAACACATGTTCAGTCAGAGACTGAATTTCCAGTACTTGAAAACCCATACACAGAACAAGCACCTACACAACAGCAGACAGAAAAACCACAAAACCATAGGAAAAGAGGCAACAACACGACAGAAAATGCGACCATGTTTGCAGATATGCAGGAACTGGCCGGTTTTTCTGCAAGAGACAAACTTTGCAGTTTTAATAGAACACTTTAGGCCTATAATTGCACAGGCAAAAACAATGAACACACTACAGGAGAAGCAGATGCTACTCCTTACAACACTCGCCACTCTACCTAAATAAATACTTTAGGGCAACATCAACACAATTAATTTAATTAATACTAAAATAATACGTTTTTTATTAATCGCAGCAAAACATAATCGATAGTAACACTTCTCATCTCGGAACTTCTTGATTGGACAGTGACGAGAAGTAGTACACCAATGAACACACTTCTCTCTCGAAGCCACCTGATTGGTGCGCGACGAGGAGAGCCACACAGCTATAAAAACACCGCGTTTTTGCCCACAAATTTCAGTCTTTCGTAGACAGCGAGACACAGCGCACATACATAACAGTACAACACAAGAAGGGCGCCCTGCCCAGGCTGGTTATGTGGGGACTCGTGACAGGTGGGAAATAGCCCCAACCACCACTCGAGTTCCAGGTCTAGGGACACACATGCCAGTCGAGGTAGGGGTCGGGGGGCTAACACTAACATTAATTTCACTTAACTAAGTTAATTTACATATATTATATTACAAATAAAAAAAAAAAAAAAAACATAAAAATCATAAAAACTTATTAAAAAAAAAAAACTTTTATATACAATTTTAAATTAATTACCAATCATAACGCACCGACCTGTCAGTCTGTTGCAGGTTGGGAAGAAGACGACTTGGGAAAGAGGGGTCCTATTGGTACTGGGTTCAGAGACTGGTACTAGGGGCCCCTCCAACTCTAAATTAATTTCTAAAATGTTATTCTCTCTATGTGATACACTTTGAATCTATAAAACGTACCCCGATGGAGACCTGTATAGGACACATCGGGAGACTAGGGCTACTCACACAAAATACACTAATAGCACACTTGCAAACAACAAAACAACTGTTAGACAGACACCCACGACACAACATTCACTCCAGCCGGGAGGCTGGAGGGGAGCTTCACTCCCCCGCCGAAAACACGTAAACGTAAAAAAATTTTTAAATAGGCAACAAAAAATTACTCGCCTAAATAAGGGCCCGGTGCCCAAAGCCCCACAGTACACAGCCCCTGCCGCCGACCCAATGATTTGAGAAAGTGTCAGGGTGCATTTGTTTTTTACAATCACCTAGTGAGTTATGGGAGCTTCGGCTTCCGGTATCACAACACTAAATGCCATCCGGTGGCGAATGAGGGTTCGGCGGCGAAAGATTTATGCGTTTGAAGGGAAACCAGAGCGCACATCTACGGCGTCCTAACTTTAATTTTACTTTAATTAACAACATTATATATTACTACAAAAAAAAACACATAAAAACTATAAAACTTATAAAAAAACATATATATATATATATACAAACACATATATATTATATAATTTTTATTTCTTTTTATCTCAACTTAACTTAATTACAAATAATAACGCACTGACCTGTCAGTTTGTTGCAGGTCGGGAAGAAGAAACGACTTGGGAAAGAGGGGCCCTTTTGGTACTGGGTTCAGAGACTGGTGCTAGGGACCCCTCCAACTCTAATCTATTTTTAATGGTTTTCTCTTTATGTGATACACTTGGAATCTATAAATCGTACCCCGATGGAGACCTGTATAGGACACATCGGGAGACTAGGGCTACTCACACAAAATACACTAATAGCACACTTGCAAACAACTTACAATTGTTAGACATACTACACGACACAACATTCACTTCAGCCGGGAGGCTGGAGGGGAGCTTCACTCCCTCGCCGAAAACACGTAAACGTAATTGAATTTAAAATAGGTAACATCAAATTACTCGCCTAAATAAGGGCCCGGTGCCCAAAGCCCCACAGTACACAGCCCCTGCCGCCGACCCAATGATTTGAGAAAGTGTCAGGGTGCATTTGTTTTTACAATCACCTAGTGAGTTATGGGAGTTTCGGCTTCCGGTCTCACAACACTAAATGCCATCCTGTGGCGAATGAGGGTTCGGCGGCGGTGTGCAAAAGAGTGCGGCATGGCGGGCAGTGAACTGAATAAATTGCAAATTGTTGATTGCCTAATTTAGTAGTAATGCCCACAGCTTCAAGTGTCTGAAGTTGTAGTTGTTTGGCGGGGTTACACGCAATGGAGTTATGAATTTAAATTAAAACAACGTCACCTAAATTTTCTCGGTCTTTTCGGTAGCATTGAAACCCGAAATTGGAAATCTATACTGTAAGCGCAAGTGAGTTTCATTTATAGCTATTATTGGGACCTGGAGGTGAGAAATAAAATCTACCAGCTATTGTTTCTTAACAATGTTAGCATTCCAATAAGAAATATTATTAACTGCATTAAACCTAAGAGAGGGCAGACTGCAGTCCTGCGTCCTAGTAGCCATCAGTAGACTTGAGTAAAAAAATTAAGGAAAATCCAATGGGGGCCTGACATTTATCGTCATGCCCTCGTGTTGGGTCGTCCAGATGACTAACAATTTAAAATCGCCACAGGCACTGGTCTGTTTTGTGCGTATTGCTGCACAAAATTCTGGGACTGGGATCGCTTATTGTTACCTTGGACAACAGTCCAGTCTTCAGGGGGAGGAGGAGGCTGTGCCCAGGGGCGACGTAGTTCGCGCGGGCGGGTTTGGTGGCTTCCTGAGAGTATTTTCTCTGCTGTTGGCACTTTCTGCGCTCTTCAGCGGGAAAGAAAAGCCACTTTTCTGCTTCGTAGGCCTCGCAGGCCTTATAGTTGGCGGCGTGGTTGCCACCACAACACGGGCAGGTGCGCAGTGACTTGTCGTCCTTGTCGGCAAGGTCACAGTTCACTGTGGCATGGCCTTTACCACAGAGGCGGCAGCGAGCAGGGGCGCGGCAAACTTTACTGGAATGTTGGAACCTCTGGCAGTTTTTGCACTGGGCGGGCCATTCGGGGCGCTGATACTCCTCGACCTTAATGACAAGGCCGCATAGCCCGCGCAGCTCTAGTATAGACCGCGAGTGGTCGGTGTCGGTCTGCGCCACAGCAAACATGTGGAGAGGCAGCCTGTCTTATAAGCAGAGCTACCAGCTCCCCACGAGTCCAGTCTGCTGGCAGTGTTTTGTCCAAGCCTTTTAAGGTAACTTTGAGGGGCAGTTCTCTGCGCGTAGTCAGCACGCTAAACTCTACTTTTAACGACTCCAGGAGCGATGCTGTCTGAAAAGTTTGCACACGGTAGCATATGTGCATGCCTGTGTATGGTAGGCGGTAATTGGTCGTAAATCAGGCCTTTTTGACCAAGAAGACTGCCTCTGCTGCACATTATTCTGCGGTGAGGTGGATGGCGCTTGCTCCATATCCTCGGAATGGTCGGGAGGGGTTGGGGAGGCTTGTTGGCGACTTGCCTCTTGGTTGTTTCCTCGCGGGTTTCAGGGCCCTTGACTGGCTCCTTGGAGTCGGCCACGGCGGAGGGGGCTTCCCCCGGTGGGGGCCTAACACACAACAAGGATTCTATCCTAATATGGATTTGCCCTAAAATAAAAATACTGAACCTCCACAGACTGGCCTCTCTGTCAGGTTCCCTCTACCGGGAAACAAGCTAGGAGAGGCCAGCCGCTTGATTCACAATTAAATTAGTCCTTGACTAAGGGGTTTACCTTTTCCCTGTGCCCTATAGGAGAACTCAGGGCTGGTGTTGCCGGACTCACAGCTCCTCCTCTAACAAAAGATTAACTTCTTCACACATCAGTGGTACACAGAAAGTAGCTCGCACACAGCACCGCAGTACTGTAACAGCAGTTACCTTTCACACACGACAAGAGCTGCGCGAGCACCCTCCTTGCACCGAGGCTACTGCTAGTATACAGTAATCCAAATACTTTTTCAACATAAAGTACCATTCAAAATATAACATAGCATGAAACATCACATAATATTGGTACAATAAATTGATTTACTTTTAATAAATTCAAATTTTTTTTAAGGACAAAACTGTCCAGTAATACTGCCTAAGTCCTCCAAATAGGGCTATTTACACAGTGAGGTGTATCACCTTGATATAAAAGTAAACGTTTTTATTCGAATTTCTGATTTATTTTGCTTACGATTAGCAGCAAACAGTAAAAACTTTTTAAACAATTGATTGTCCTTATAAAGGATTAGTGTTTATATTGGTCGCGGTAATAATTCTATGAAAAAATTCAATAAAAATATTGTATTTTATTTTGCAGGAAATAAAAACTATTAAAATCTGCCTTTTTAAATCTCCGAACTTGTAACTACTTCACAATATTGACAAAAGAAACGGGCTGGTTTGCAGACGCGATCCAACTGATTTGTCGTATTTATAGAGATTTTGTTCTGTGTTAAATCTATCAGATGGGTGTATTCTACACATTATTTTCGCAGATGTTTGTTACATCGCTATCTGTTGTGAAACTTTCCACTTTTAGTCATAAATTGTTTTACGATAATGCCAATACACGGTAACTTACGGCAGAAGATCTAATGTTTGACCAAAAAACAGCTGATCCTCCCAGCGTGCTCTCTGACTCTGACGTCACGGGCTAAGCCGTCCATTACCGGCGGTACTGCACTCTGTGCGGACTGGACGAGTGCTGCATCTTCCAGTTACTGGAACGTGCACTGAGTGCAGTGGTTTTTTCCATCTTCCAGTTGCTGACTCCACTGAAGGAGTGCACATTGATTGCAATTTGTGCGGCAGTTTGAATGCAAATATGGCAGACAAACAAGCACTCGCTTCGGGCAATCACATGATACTTGTTTCAGGGCGCACTGAGTGTGCACCCAGTGCAGTAAGTTGGAAGACACCATTAATTAATGGCTGACGAACTTGTTTGTTTGTGGTAACTAGTTCTTCTGTAGCCGCCATAGACGCTAGTTCAGTTTTTTGGGCTGAGCCTCGTGAGTGCGGCACGATTTTTTGTATTGAGAAGTCTGGAATGTTTGCAAGTTTTCGTGTCATTCATTTTTTGGATTTTAGATGTTTACAATTTTACTGCTGTACTGCTTGATTGAAATTGTTGCCATTGGTTGTGACCATTATACTCCCCCCCCTTTTTTTCTCCTTTTCAGAAGATAAAGTTACGGTAGTGAAATCGGGTTGTGTGATGTGTGGTATTTTTCTGCAGAATGAAGTTTACGTATAAATTGTTATTTAACGTAGTACGAATTTGGTGGGGACGATCTTGTTTACTGTTGCAAATAAAGTCAAGGAACTGAGATTATAAGTCAGATTCTCTGTTCCGGTTCTCAAGGCCAAGAACCGGTGGGACCTTGAACTGACAACCGGAACCAACACATCCATAGTTTATACATAATTTATAGAACCAAAAATTCACTCGCTGTGTTAGATTGCATTTATTGCATTTTTTTTGTTGACATATTAATTTGGTATTGTCTGAAAACAAAATTTTACATTTGAAGTGGAAATATAACAAGCGCAACTCTCCAGTTTGGTGAAACTGTGACTCTTAATGAGTTTGAACACAATGCATAGTCATTGTAAATTGTGACTACACTTACACAATATTTTGTAAAAGATTCTGTCTTTGCGAAGTGTTAATTATCAGATGGCATGTATACAGAATTTGTAGTTTGGCGGTGGTGGGTGGCAGCCTAATAACCTAACTCCACGAGGATGGCTATGCATGCCTGGAAGGAGGCGTTGAAGTCGCAGGCAACCTCATTGTGCGGGGCGTCCTTGCGGGTGTCGGTGTAGGCGTCGTTGGTGCCCGGACCTCCCACAATGGCACCCTCAACCATGTGGTAGTTTGGCAGGTCGCTGTTGAAGAAGGTCCAGCCACACGTTGCTGGGTGGTCAGGGCACGAACTGGACAATAGACACGAAAGGGTTGTCAACTGGCTGGAAAAGTGTCACAATGGCAACAGCTACTTTCTGGTGCACAGAGAGTAAACTACATCACCACAAAATTTGAATTGTATATAAGCATATTATGTTCTTACACACATTCAGTGTTGCATTCAAGAAATTTGTGTAATTTTGTATTATTATTTTTTACCAAATTATTTTCACCAAAATGTGTTCTGTACAATTTTGTTGCTATATTGAATCCCTTTTACTGATTGGTTACTTCCAGATCTTCATAATGCTGCAACACATCAAGTGTGTGCATTGGCAGAGGTAACATTTGTTCTCATTCGTCTTAGAATTAATTTGTAACTAATGCGGTTTTATTGGAAACTTCCCAATTTATGTTTTTGACTGAACTAGTATGTGGTTCAATTAAGGATATAGTACTTCTCATTAAATCCCATGACCACAGAGCATTTTTTAAAGGAATTATTGTGAGGCTTAGGTCCAATCAATTAGTTACTGGTACTGAATTGTCATTAATGTCGCACTGGCAGTTCCTTTTCTGGGGATCTTATTTGAAAATAAAATGATTAGTATCGTGTTTTGTGGCCTGAAGTTAGGCAGCACTTTTAATACATATTTTAGAGTTACGCATCTCACAGTTAAAATTATCAGGTTTATTGTATAACATAATGTAAGGATTGTAACTCAAATGCGGGTTAATAAGTAGTACTAAACACGGGTGTACAGTACCTTGAACGGTGGTGAGCATGTTTTGGGTACTTGCTACCTATCCCCACGACGTAGCTGAAACCACTGTCTCCCAACATGTAGTCAATCTGTTTCTTGGATTCTTTCCGGTAGGTATCAGCATTGATGCCTCTTTCAGCGGCCTGGATACAGATGCAACATATATTTTTTGTATTATTAACCCCTAACTGAACATCAGCTTGACATGGAAAAATACACGTAATTATCTAAAGTCTCTCCTTTAAACAATTGAATAAATTACAGAAATTTCCCTTCTTAGCTTTGTTGATATTGTTTCTGCCATATAAAATTTTGCAACTAATGTATGAACTATTTTGAAAGTAAAAAAAAAAAAAAAGCATTTATGTTTTGCAGATGAGATTGTGTTTAATGTTACTCAAGTTATGAATGCAGTCTGAAAAGTAATTTACTTGGCAGTGTTTAATAATACTGTAAACACAAAGAGACAAACACAATGGAATATAAAAGTTTTGTTTATATGTTATTGAATGGTCTCATAACCTAAATGCAAGGTGTACTATTGTTAAAAGTTGGATTGTCAATTTAAAAATTTACATGTTTCCATTTATACATTAACGTGTCAGTAATAAAATTATTGAACCTTCTTAACTTTCTGCAGTTACTCTAATCATTTGTGCAATTATATTGGATGGTGTGCAGTGTTGTGGTGTGTTACCTATACTTTATGGAACCCCTGTTCTGTATCCCCTCATTTTACACTTTTGTGCCATTCACACATACTTTATTTGGTCTCATTGTCTGTTTTTACAGCATAAGTTTCCCTCTTTTTACACTTTCCTGCATTTTGCAACATTTTTTCCTGGTCCCTTGTAAAGTGCAAAATAGGGGTTTTTCTGTATACTGACTTGTTTGCTGTAAACTAGTAGTATACTGAAGTCCATGTGTTGGAGGGATGGGCATTCTTTTCAAGTGTCCAATAAAGGGTAGCTGTCACCTCAACATTTTTATAGGAGGCATTCTTTTGCTGTGCATCTCTCATCGTCCCTTGTCTTTTGAGTGGTTGTAGTATTTGTTGTTACCTTACTGGTATAACTTGATGTATTTCAATGCCTTTATATTAAGTGCCCTGTGGTGCTGGTGGGTTTGAACCCTGAGTTTCTCTGAAGGAAGATGAATATGAGCTTCTGTGAAAGAAGATGTGTGCAGATATCTGTGTTGGGTTAGTGGACGCTACACACTGTCCTTGTGGTGAAGAGGGGAAAAAACTGATGATACTCCATCATATTTTCAATGGGCCCTGGCATTGTCAGCTACAAGTTACAAAGAATACTGTCTCCTACATACTTCATCTGATGATTGGAAAAATTGCCTGATAGAAATAGTGAAATATTGTGTTACATAAACACAGTTGTAATCCGAGCACTCACCTCTAGGCATATGATGAGCATGTTGTTGGTACTACGGAGAGAAGCAGACTCGCCGTAGAATATAAGCCCTTTTGGAGTCCTCGTCTGCTTGTTGAATGCATAATCACAATATGTCTTCAGTTTGTCCAGATACTTCGACTCACCTGTTAGGGTTGCCAGCAACAGCTGAAGCATAACAGAGAAATGTACAACTTTGGCAACTTCAGTGCTTCTTCTCTACTTGGTTCGTGTCAAACAGGCACCAGCTGTGGAAATTAACGTTTGCTTGCAGTTTACGAATATTGTGTACATAACACTGAATATATGTGGGTTATAACATAAGTAATGATGAAATTTAGCATGTGTGTATTTTTAAGTTTTTTGACTCGTACCAGTTTTTGAAATAAACATTAAGAACAACATTATTGACGTTATGTTAGGGACATTTATAATGTGCGATGTCCCACGAGAAAGTGTGGGTTTCCAATTATCAGTGAATCGAATGGGATGTTATGGGTTCCAAATCCACTTGGAGAATGGATACTAATGATATGATGTAAGTTTAATTAAGGTTAACCTTCAAGAAACCTTGCCACTTATAACTTAACAGAAGGGATGCTATCAACCAATTTTGACTAGTAATCAAAATTATTGTGCTATTTATGTTGAATTTTTTTGTTTAAACGCACAAGCTTTCCAAGATGACATGTACAAATAATGGTGTTCCCAATGACTGCATACGAAATTTTTTTCTGTGGCTGTATGTAACATTGGTTGAAATACCTGATTAATTTGTTCAAACCAAGGGTGAACGCAAGAGGAGAGCTGAAGGGCTACAACTCTTCCCAAAAAAAAAGTCAAAATATAAACAAATATAAAATTGTTTTAGAAAAATAATTGAAAATGTGTTTTGAAAACTGAAGTAAATAATGGCATTAAGTTTCCCTTGAGTGTATGCTGATATTAAAATATTTTTACATTGGCTAAAAAGAGGTGTTTTTCATATTGTGCAAAGTGCTCACTTCAAAAATAGAGATTCAGCCCCTCCTAAAATATAATCCTTTCTATACACATAGTTAAAATTGTAAAAGAAGAATAAAATAACTTGAGAGTGATTGAGAATGATTGTGATGGGAAGGATTACACGAAGAGAATGTAAAAAAAGGTAAGACATTTTAGTCCCACTTCAGCATTATAGGCCTCTCCGATGAAACAAGAATAATCATTCAAAACTATTGGCAATAGTCCGCAGATGGGAATATTACGGGAGGCTCACAAATAACCCTTATACTAACTTTTCATGAAACTGGTTAAACTTTGCTTGCATTGTTAGTATAGTCTATTCACGGTAAAATGAGCACTTTTGAACGCCCTCTCATTTGGAATAACAGTCAATAAATATATCATATTTTAGCCTTAGATGTTAACTTCCGAGTGCAGTGGAATATACACACTGTGTTTATTACTTACATGACAATATTTATTTCAAAAAGGTGGTTACAGGATAAAACATGGCTGAATGGAAAATGTAACAGGGCCTCAAAAGTGCTTACTTTAATGTGAACAGACTGTAATGGTTGGCACTCTGTTACTAGTGAAAGTTGGCTGGGAAATTGCAGCACACAACCTTGAGCTAGTTACACTTCACCAGCTTTGCATGAACATTATGTTACTTGCATTGACAGCAACTACAGTCATACCTATATCAATTAAAACCAGAGACACAGATGCACACCAGCGGTAGTTATGGGCTTCACTCTGGAGTTTGGCATTCTGTGTGGGTTAGTCATGTTTGAGCCAGACTGTAGACTGTAGGTGCCTCTTAAGGTGACCAACATGTTCCAACAGGTATAGATGGCAGTTGTACTAAGCCAGGTTAACATGTTCTGTATGTTTCTACAAGGCTCAGAGATGAATAACAGTAGGGAATTTGTTTATTTATATATGTGTATGTATATAAAGGACGAGTATAAAATAATACTCCAACTTTGAAGGTCTATAATATCAAAACCAAACAACCGACAACCTTGGTTGACCAATCAAATGAACCGTGAAACTGTGAAGTTTGCTAACCATATCTTCATAAATGTTCAATGTGACCACCACGAACGGCCTGAACGACATCTACGTGATAATAAAACTCGTTCCACACTCTTGTCAGCATGTCCGGTGTTACGGTTTGGATGGCGTCCGTTATTCTCGTTTTGAGGTCGTCAATGTTAGCCGGCGATGGTGGACGAAACACTTGATCCTTTATGTACCCCCATAAAAAAAATCGCATGGGGTAAGATCCGGACTTCTTTAGGGCCAGTGATGAAGAGCCTGATCACCAGCTGCTCCTCAACCAATCCAGCGTTGCGGCAACGTTTCGTTCAGGTATCCGCGACCAGCTAGGTGACAATGGGGTGGCGCACCATCCTGCTGGAAAATGAAGTCCTCCGCCGTCTCTTCTAACTAAGGAAACAACCACTCTGAAAGCATGTCCAGATAAGGGATTTCAGTAACAGTGGGCTCGTGAAAATAGAAAGGGCCGAAAACATTGCCTTTGGATACAGCGCAAAACAGGTTCACTTTGGGAGAAGCACGTTCGTGTTCGGTGGTATCATGCGGAGGCTCCTGACCCCATATCCGCACGTTGTGCCAGTTCATCTTACCATTTGTATGGAACGTCGCTTTATCGCTAAAAACCAGCTTAGACATGAAGGCATCATCTACCTCGTTCTGGGCAAGAACGAACGTGCAGAAATCACGTCTCAGTTCTTTATCCCTTTCGGTAAGAGCCTGTACAAGCTGTAACCTGTATGGTTCGTACAGCAATCGCTTTCGCAAGACTATCCATACCGTCGATTGAGGGATTTGCATTTCCCGGCTAGCTTGTTGAGTTGATTTTCTCGGACAGCGAACGAAAGCATGTTGAATCCGTTTTCATTCTCTTCGGACACACGTGGCCGCCCGGAAGTTTTGCCTTTACAAAGACACCAAGTGTCACGGAACTGACGCAACCAACGTACGATACTCCACCTATCGGGAGGACGACGTCCGTATTTGCGACGGAATTCACGTTGAACAGTCGTAATCGATTCACATTTAGCAAACTGAATAACGCAGAACGCCTTCTGTTGTTCCGTCACCATCGTGCTGCGGACTAACACACAACACACGCCCATAGTGAGACGACAGACGCTCCCAGTGTCATCTCTCGGCACATAAAGGAAACATCAGACTGTCACCTTTACATTGAAGTGTCGAATGCGAGCTAGTTTCCCCCTCACCACCCCTAATCGAGAGTTACGAACGCTATCCAAATCGTAACACCGGAGCGTGGAACGAGTTTGATTATCGCGTAGATGTCGTTCGGGCCGCTCATGGTGGCCACATTGAACATTTATGAATGTATGATAAACAAACTTCACGGTTTCACGGTTCATTTGATTGGTCAATCAAGGCTGTAGATTGTTTGGTTTTGATATTATAGACCTTCAAAGTTGGGGTATTCTTTTATACTCATCTCTAAATAGTCTAAAACAAAGTCGCTTATCCGCGTTTGTCTGTGCATTCGCTTAGTACTTCTAAACTACTTGATAAATTTTGATGCGGTTTTCAAAATCCTTTTAAAGAATTTCTTGAGGAAAATTTTGGTGCATAATACATTCATATTTAATTTAAAGATAGTAGATAAATGTCGAACCGTTTGTAATCAACTCGTAAAAAACAGCTTTTAGGGCGCTTACATGGCTGGCGCTTACTAAACCATAAGAGATACATCAAAT
The DNA here is from genome assembly GCA_002778355.1 of Clitarchus hookeri. Lineage (NCBI taxonomy): Eukaryota > Metazoa > Arthropoda > Insecta > Phasmatodea > Phasmatidae > Clitarchus > Clitarchus hookeri. The sequence continues at coordinate 998,795 of NQII01000285.1, read as the reverse complement.
TAATGTACTAGAGAATTGTAGCTCTCAAAAAAGGTCTACAGAAACGTCCGCGATAGCATATGTTTATATTTTAAGGATGACTCACAGTAACCATTTTTGTCTTTCAAAGTATCGCTGTAAAAACAAAGTCGCTTATCCGCGCCTGTCTGTGTATTCGCTTAGTACTTCTAAATTACTCAATGGATTTTGATGAGGTTTTCAACATCATTTAGAGAATTTCTTGAGAAAGGTTATATTTAATGTAAGGATAGCAGAGGAATGTCGAACTGTTTGTAATCAAGTCGTAAAAATCAGCTTTTAGGGCGCTTACATGGCTTGCGCTGACTAAACCATAAGAAATACATCAAATTAATGTACTACAGAATTGTTGCTCTCAAAAATATCTACAAAAAAAGTCCACAATAGCATATGTTTGCCTTTTAAGGTTGACCCACAGTATCCATTTTTGTCTTTCAAAGTATCACTCTGCAAAAATTAAATTGTTACCGGGCGAAGTCGGACCGGTTCGCTTGTCCTTTANTATCTTGTTTGAGTATCAGGGGTCAGGTACCAAGCTACCCACTTACATCCACGCCGCCTTTCTTGTCATCCCAGCTGAAGCCATCATAGTACTGGATGGTGGGGTATATCTCGTTTACAACGTTCATGTACTTCTGCTCACGTGTTGCTCGGTACATCCAGGCAGCTCCCCATACCAGCTCATCTGGGTAGTTTGAGGAGCTGAACACAACAAAATTGACACATTTAGGGATAATTAACCAGTCATTAGCATACATTGTTAAACAATTTTATGCAATGTAATTAGCATATTAAGACAAGGTGTATGATAAGTACATACAGATGGTTTTTTGGTTTCCATACTTTAGTATAAATAGGGTGGTATCTACTAAACAGCATGTGAGTGTGTGTTGATGGGTGGCGCTTTCTTTTGTGTTTATTCTGTTTAGCATTTGCAAGTATAGGTGGGAGGTGCAGGTATAAATTGTGAGTGTGTTGTAAGTATCTTGGATAAGCAGGTTGCCTTTCTTCTTGTCCCAATATAAATCCATGTTTGATTATGTTGACACTGGTCACTTAGAATTATGTTTGGTTCTGGGGTGTTTATAGGAGTTTACTGTATTAAATTCATGGTTAGGCTTCCATATTTCATAAAGTGTGTAATATATTAAAGATGTTGAGAATGCAAGTTGTTATAAATTAACAGGGAAATAAGATGGCAACCTTGCTTTTAAGCAAATTAAATATTATTAGTTTTCATTATCTAAGCAAAACATATCCTTGGCACAATGTTAACTCTCACATAGCTAGTTGTCAGAATACCTAATATCTTCTACCTAAGTATGCACAAAGTAAGAATTAAATCACGAATTTACTCAGTGAATTTTTTGTATGTATAATAACCTTCATTCTTTAATTGAAAACAGCTTTTTCAGAAAACCTTTACAATGAAAATACACTAATTAAAAAAAAATTGATCACCATGAACAAATTGTATGAGTACAAGGAAGGTTGCCACACAGTATTGTCATAGCCATACATACCTCTTCATCATTCATAGCTGCAAGACACCGAATAAGACCTCAGTAGAAGTGTGAGCCACAGAGCCAAGTACAGTGAACACGCAGAATGCCCCGATGGCACATTCAACAAGCCTTTGACCAGCTGTATGAGATTGAAGAGAGGCTGCATTGTTGACCTCCAAGAGGCAGTTTGGACGTTTCAGCACATCTCGCCACTTGAAGCGTTCTGCCTACACTGTGAGTCGGTATTGGACACAGTGAGAACAGGAGGGTACACGCACCCGTCAAGAAGACTCAGGTCGACCCCGGCAGACCACCAACAGGGAGTATAGTTTAATCGTGCGACAGGCTGTAAGCACTTCACGGGCTGTGTGCAATCCAAGGACATGTCACTGTAGCTGTGATTATGCTTGTGTCCAACAGTATCATATTCATGCGGCTAGTAGAGCCGGATCTGTCATCGCGGCGTCACTTACGATGTCTACCAATTTGACCTGAGCATAACAGAGTACCTGTGACCTTCTGCTGGAAATGGGCCGCAAGCATGGCAGCTTGCAGACTGGCGATAAGTTGTGTTCAGCTACAAATCATAGTTCTGTTTGGAAAAAGACGACAGCCGAATTAAAGTCTGGAGACGTACTGGCCAGCGCTGTGATCCACACTTCCTTGTAGAGTAGTACACCACCCCAACGAAGGTGTCATGATGTGGGGTGCCATTTCCTACAATTCCCGCACACCATTGGTGGTGTTTGAAGGTATCCTGACAGTATGGTGATACATCCAGAATATTCTGCGATCATATGCGCTCCCCTTCCTGATGCAGCTTGACAACCCCATTTTTCAGCAGGATAATGTCCAGCCTCATACAGCATAGGTATCCCTCTCCTACATTTTAGATGTCAACATGTTTCCTTAGCCATCAAGGTCCCCAGACCTCTGGCCCATCCAAAAAAATCTGGGACGAGATTGTACAGCAACTTTGGCCAACTGCAACTATGGTGGATTTGGAGGGCCAGTTGCACCAGCTATGGCAGGATCTTCCTCAGGAGAACATCTGACATCGGTATACGTCCATGCCCGACCATATCGCTGCCTGTCTCCGTGCTATGGTTGGTTCAACACTATGCTGATTGCATCCTGCAAGTGTTGGTCCCCTGCAATACATGCCTAGTGTGGTAACATATTTTGATGTTTTCTGTATCCCTACTACCATGTCCTGTGCCTGTAACCACTTACATGCCTCTATAATGGCACCTTCAGGGTGATCAATTTTTTTCTATTGAGTTGTGAGAAAATTGTTATTTATTATACTACTTTTTCTGGGTTCCTTGAGATAAGGCCTTTTTGATTTACTTAGACTAAGTCAAATTTTATCATCTACAATTTTACATTATGAAAAATAGTGGACTATTAGTAAAGTCTTAAAGCACAATTCGTATTTCAAAATTTCTATAAATAATAACCCACTGTAAAATGGCCTTCCAGTTAATCCCTCCTTTTGCCTCATTTCAAACTCTGTGTAGTCTACAGTATAAGTTAATACTTGTAAGAGCTTGAACAGATGGTCTTATCCTCCCCATCAGAGGACTAGCGCAATAATGGATTATGACTAAAATTATGTAAATGCTAATGGTTGAGAGGGATGGGAAAGTTTTTACGTACGGATAAAAGGTATTTGCATCAGCGATGACGTCGGAGTACTTGCCCCTGTACTTGTTGGCAAAGTCGAACAGCTGGCGTGCATGCTTCAGCAGCGTCGCCGAGTATGTGGCATTGACAGTCTTGAACACGAGGGAAGCAGCGGCCATTGCAGCAGCTGTCTCACCAGCAAGATCTGTGCCTGAAAAATGGATATAATACACAAGATCTGGTAGTGTGTCACAAACTGGAAACAGAGCTAAACTTCAAAACCCAGCATATGACATGACTATATCCAACAAGTTCTTAATTCACAATGTGAATCGTGAAACATCCAGTATGGTTAGTGCTGTATGGATACTTGTGGGTCATACGTATATTAATTATTTATTATATTAAAATTCTGTTTTCCTTTCACCATAGATGTATTAATTGTTTTATAACATAAATTATGTCTTTGGTTGGGTATATGGAAATCAGGAGTGTAGAAAGGGGTGGATATGTCTGTTGTAACCTCTCCACCATCCCCTAAAGTCGTCACTAATTAATATTTAAAGTCTTTAATAAACTTTTAATTGTGATAAAAATATATGTAATTTCCATAAACTATACGGCTGCTGCGGATGTGGTGGTGTCAGATTACTTGCCTCCCACCTGAACCGAGTTCGATTCTCAGAATGGTCACTTGGATTTTCGCGTGCGGAAAACATGGTGCATGTAGCGGCTAGTCTGTGGGTTTTATTAGGGTACTCAATCTCCATAAACCACAATGCATTTTTGTAAAGTAATTATTCTCCCAGAATTTGTACTAATTAACACATGCCTCAGGACCACATGCTAGTGTAACCTCCCTCCCTCAATCCACCCCTTCAAACGTGTAAATACCCCTTGAAAAATTTCTGGCTATGTCACTGATGGTAGTTAGTTATTAAAATGTGTTCATTCCTCCTAATTCCACACGGGGAAATGTAAGTATTCCAACCCTGCTAAATTCACACACGTTATCTTAAGTCATGCTGTCATGTGTAGTAGCACCCTCCTAAATGCCTTTACTATCATGGTGATAGCTTTGATTATAGGTCTATTGCAGAAGTGTGGCTTGAACTCGAAGACATTCAGAAAGTTTTAGTACATGTCATTAAGACAAGTAGTTTGCAGACAGCAGAAATGAAGTTTTGAGAGTGGTGTTCCCATTTACTTCCTCATTAAGGTACCGACACAGCTGCCCTCCAGTAGGACCGCTCGAAGTTATACTTGTCACCAGCATTTAATTTTGTCCAAGCCAACCCTGTATCAGGTAAGAATAATGCATTGCTATATCTCAAATGCATTAAAATCAAATAAGTCACAAATTACAGTCTTGTCTCTTAATTTTGTTGAAGATTCTGTTAAGTGGCTTGTACTGTAATGACATGTATGCTTCTAGTAAAAAATGCTGACCATCACTTTTTAGTACTCGAGCAAGAGTTGACCTCAAAATGTTTAGTGTGTGAGAACAGAGGACAACCCTTAACATTTAAGAAATAAAAACTTAAACGAAACATTGTTTTACATTCTGATAAATACAGTAATTGAGAATATGTAATTCTGGGACATAACTTGTGCTTGATCATTTTTCGAGGTGGGAGGGGTGAGTTTATGGGTATATACATAAGTAATAATATATTTTATGACAATCGATTTTCAAAATAAGTTTCAGTTGGGTAGACAGTTTCTCCCAAACCTGTGACTTGTTTCCTTCTTTGAGACAGGTACTTAGGTTTTTTGATAACTTTGCATTCCATAAAAAATCATGTTTCTCCAAGGTATTTTATGTGGTTTATGAAGAACTGTTGAGCTTCCCTTTTAGATTTCCTTCTGTCAGTTTGCCAAAAGTACCCAATAATTCTCACCTTCATGCCATAAACTGGTCTTTTTGTCAGCATTTGAGCTGACTGAGCAGTAACACGTAAGTATGTCCAGCTCTGGTGAAAGCTGATTACATGCTTGTACTCACAGAATGTATGGTAATACAGGTTTTCTCATAGTGCATCTAAACCCTGGTAGATTTCCCTGCAGACTGGCTGTTTCCTGTGTAGGCTTCCATATTGCTAGGTGTGCTATTTTTATTATATTTGTATATGAGAAGCATGTCTTAGCCATTACTATGTCATTGGAGCCCCTCGGGCCTCAGCCTTATGTCTGGTCCCAATGGCAGTGGCAGGAGCACTCGGAGAAAAACCCCGACAGTGCTAAGTGTAGTGACTCACGCCCTTAGTGTATAGCAGAGTAAACCCCAGTGTATCGAGTGTGGCAGGAGTGCAAACCACCGCAGGGAAAGGGGATTTACCAGGCAGGCAGGCCAGCTCGCCAACCGATGGCAGTCGAAGTGCTCACTGATCGTGACATCACGCTACTCCTATACTCTCGAACCACTCACGGCTGAGAATGGTAGAGTAATAAATAAAATGAGAACTGTTTAGAACTCACAGTTAAGCATAAAAATTAAGGGAATAATTACCAGAAGCGGGGGTCACTTTGTGACAGGGTGGGTGACATTGTGACACTAATGCTTTTCACCATTATTCAAATTGTCTTTGATTTCATATAACTTGTTTCAAATGTTCAGTGGTTAAATTGGCACCACTTAATATCTAAAAATTCCAACTTAAATAGTGAGGTATTTAAACACTATTTTGTCACAAAGTTGTAACATTGAAGTTTCTAGGGGGTTTCTTTAACATTAGTAATATATATTTTAATTATATATGATTACAGAGTCCTTGCTTATGTTGTCACTTTCTTCAATATAATTTCCAAATTTTGTTTTACTATGTGAGTTAACAGCATAATCTTTGGTTATTTTAATAGTTTAATGACAAAGAGATCATGTGTAAGTATTTTTCATTTGTTTCTAGACAGTATTCAGTATTAATATTTTGTTTGTTATTTTTCATTTCTTTCCTAGAGGATAGTCAACATTAAATGTTTATTAAACAAAAGTACTAAATAAAATGATCCTGGTTGTCTCTCATCTCGCCATTGCTGATTGGCGGAGATATGTGTCATGGTCAGACGACATCCAATCGGAGAACAGGAGATAAAATTAGTAAGGCAGAAGTAAATTAGAACAAATTTTTTATGACAGACATAATTTCCACCACCAACGATGGACATGAATATGTAAAAAGAAGCTTTAATGATATAATAATTAAGAATATATGCTAATGATATTGAAATAATTGTAGCGATATGTTTTTGAAAGTGAGTATTTATTAATTGAAGAGAAGGAATATTGATTTTTATTGTGTTTTTAGAATTTTTATCAATAATTTGTTGAATTTGCTGAATAAGAAGAATGAGTCTAATACAATATTTTGAAGCTGAGAATCTCTGAATATATGATTTAGCTGAAAGGTTACAAACTGCGTCCTACATGTTTATTGTACATTTGTGATTAGTATGAATTGTAACAAAGTCACCCCACTTTGTCACAAACTGACCTCCGCTTACATTAATTACGTTTTTTCAGGTGTTTGTTTAATCGTTTTAAATGAGGGGTTTGTGTTGATAGGCAGCGTACAGAAGGAGCGTCGCTGCCTCTCCTTCTGCCAACCATGACTGGCGAGGGAGGACGTGTGTGCCGCATGGGGGCCTTCAACTTAGTTTTGCTTTGACATTGTAGTGCTGCCCAATTTATAAGTATACCAAAACCTTTTATTTATCGCCCTTATCACCTCCCATCATGGTTTACTAGTTAACTTCAGCTTCTACAACACACGCACGGGTGAATGGAGACTTGTGTTTACAGGCCTGGACGATTCCGGCGTGGTTTTTAATCAGTTAATATCCTGATCAGCGAGAATCTTAACGCAGGCATCATTTTATGTTTCGTTTACCGCATGCTTCCAGGTAACCCGTATAGTAATTAGTTGAGAGAGACTGTGTAATTTTCGTGTTTTAGTACCACGTGTTTGAGTGCGAAATTTACTCATGCTAGCTAAAACTGTGTCCGAGAAATGTTTGTCCTATCCAATTCTCGCCCATGTAAGAAAACATGCACTGTAACTTCCTCCACAACCCAGTGGTTGCGCGGGCCTAGCCACCGCATAATCGGACCGCGGCCGCTGGTGCTCTTCGCAGTCAATCAGACAACTATAACTTAAAAATTGACTCATGCTCCCATCTGTGTTAGCCCTGTGGCTAGCTGGCGCCCATGGACGTACAACCACTTAAATTTCATTTATTTGTTGTGGTGAACACCAGACTCGGCAGGGTCACAAACCCCCCATGGTGGCAACTCAAATCAAGAATTTTACATGCTGCACTGAGTCTTTCTTAGATACATACTACAGAAGTCATTAGAAAACCAATGTAAACGGTCTTTCACAGTCACTTTTTAACTCGACCTGTGAAAAATGTCACAGCCCCTACCTATTCTAACAGTCACAATAACTGGCTCACAAGTTGGTAACGACAGGGAGAAAATATTTCTATTTAATAACATTAAATTTAATGTGTTAGTTATACATTTTTAAACACTGAAGTGATTTATTTTGTTTTCTGTTTTTTATGCACATTAGTGTAAGAATAAGCAAATTTGTAAAATATTGACTTTGATAATATGAATGAAGTGATCAGTACCACAACAATATCAATTTCCCATATGGTAGGAGAATATACAATGTGAATGCAAGTGGATTTTAAACAGGGATTTCAAAAGTGCTTTGTTTACTGTGAACAGCCTTTAGCAGTGGCAACCTACCTGGTGCAGAGGCGTTGATCATGAATGCAGGCCGCTCCATGGTCATGTCCTCTGGCCGGGTCCAGTACCCGTGGTCGAGCTGGCCTAGCCCCACTTGGCCGTACAGCTGGTTCTCACCCACATGGCACTTTAGCAGATAGTCTGTTGCCCACTTGATTGCATCATGGCCGTCTCCTAGCACACCTGTAATTTGCACAGCACATTGCTCAGTGCTATCAGTACTGATGATTCGTATATATTTTACTGGGGTTGCAGTGTCACGGATTCCCTGGGTTCCTGAGAAGAAAGGCATCTGGGCATTTGAGGTGTCAGAGCTCTACCATGTCCTAGTATTTGAGTCTAAATAACCCGCGTGTGACACTAGGGGGGGGNGGGGGGGGGGTGAAGCGAAGGACCTTTATTATTCCTACATGGCCTGTCCACCAAGGCTACTCAAGCCATTGCGAGTGGGGCTTCGGCACCAGGCACCCCTGGGTTTAAGCAAATTGGGCTCCACCATGGACATTCCTGTTCATCCCGTACCTCACATACGAGGAATGGGTATCTGACCTGATGGACAGACCAACAGATTGTACTTAGACTCATCCACTAGCTGGTAATGGTAAAGGTCCTGTGGAGTCACCCACAAGTACCATGGAAATTTAAGCTACTGCCATGGGTGATCGGATAGGCCTCACCTGAGATTTTCTCAGATGCCTGGTCCATTGATGTTGGTTTGTGATGTGTGTGGTTGTAACTTTGCATGCTGAAGGAGACATGATGGGTACCCTCCCTAGTAAAGGGTTGGCACCATGAGTGGCGATACAGCTCCAGCACTGTCCTGGAGAGAAAGTAGACGTTGGATAGTGCCTCGGCTGGACCATGGGCTCCTCTGGGTGTGAGGGTCCCAGATGGACGTGGGAGGGAACAGATGGCGCATCAAAGTATCGGTTTGGGTCTTAGAGCTGGTCAACTGAGATGTTAGCTGATTGCTTCTCTGTGCTCATTGAGTGTATCTCATTCCTTGTCTATGGGGGCCCACTGGCATTGTGCTGTTATACTCCAATCGGAGGCCGGACGCAGCCGTCTGATGGATTACTCTGTGGTGGGTTGGGAAGCAGTTTTGCTGGATAGCAAATAAACCTGCATATATTTTACAATTACAAATTTGACAGTGTGGATATACATTAAGCATACAATATAGTTTAATGTGTTTCCTGAAGTAGGGAGTATTGGATATTTGTATCTAATAACATGGTCAGATTTTCAAGGCTAAATCTATACCATACATTTTAATTCAAGAGAGATAGCAATCTATGGTTGTTACTCTGTCTGTTCTTCAAGAGGCTATATCGCTCCCATGAAAACAGTTTCCATTTTAATGTTATTTCCCCTGCTGAAGAACAAGTTTTGAAAGCTTTGTTCTAAGTTCCATTTAAAATTAAATTAATAAAAAATAATACATATCTAGAACAAATTTTAACAGCAGTCTATACAGTAAAAAACCATTTCTGAAATAAATGAATTCTCATAACTAAAATACCACACATTAACTCATGGTAAACTAGTTTTTTTGTTACTTTGTTCGACATGGCTTGTAATGGCCGAGAGAGTAAACAAAACAACATATTTTAGAGCCCACCATTCTCAGAAATGTTAAGTTTGAATTCAAAATTCCTGTTTTCAAAGTTTAACTTTTATGTGCTATTACAACATGATTAAAAATTGTCACTTGGGAGCAATTTATTTTTGCTACGACAGAATGCATAGATAAAAATCAATATTTTGTGAATTTTTACTGGCATGAAGTAATGAGACTTTATCTTGTGTAGATACATAGAAAACTTCAAATATTTTTCTTTCAACATTGGTAAATTGAACACTTGGCAGGCCTCTTTATTGTTGCCCCTTTTTAACCACTGTGTACGTTTCTACCGTGCTCACATTAACATTACTTGTGGTTTGGTGACTTAGAATCCACATATTGAACAAGTGATACTTGAAAATGGTTACAAACACGAGCATGTTACTGGCAAGCACCAATTATTTATCTGGTAAGTACAAAACACCAATTATTTCTCTGATAAGTATAAAACAAAGAGTCTCAGTTTAGTGCCACTAAAGTTGAGAATGACAAATCACTAAGATGTGGAGCTATTTTTCCCAATTCACCACCAACATTGCAATAAGTTATGCCAGGGTTTGTTTTAAAATACCAAGAAACAGGTATTATTTGCATAGGTTTATTTGAAAAGTTATCAATTAATTACCGTTGTACTTTTGTGTTACTCCCCCTTACCAAACACTCCTATGTTTCTATGGGTTACTCCCTACATCTAAGGAGCTATATTGGTGTAGCTGCTAGAGCGTTCATCTCTCACCAAGGCAAACAATATTTGATTCCTGGTGGGGTCACTCCCAGGTCGATGATCGTGCCTGATTATGCAGCGTGTCGGTGGGTTTTCTCAGGGTTCTCTCATTTCTCCTGCTACTCCATAGCCAACTCACTTCACCCTCCTCGACTCTCAAGACATCATTGTTAAGAGCTGTCCAAACCTCTGCTCTCCACTCCCCTCTTCAACCCTCCAAACTTCCTTAGGTTACGTAAAGATGCAAGTTAGCATGTGCAATGGTGTTACTGGGATGGGAAGAAATTGCATACTTAAATGTTACATTTTACAAATATGCGAACAGTAGATGTTTACCAGCTTTTGTGTAGGCCTTTTCATGGTCTAGCACACTCCACGACAGCAGTGTAGTAGTGAAAGCCATGGGGAAACCAAATTTAACAAAGTCTCCGGCTGGAACAATGCACAAAACATTTCATTTTCATTAATTTTGGTATACGTACTTGTTCACCTTTACAACTAAATTTGTGAGAGAATTTCACAAGTTTATTATTACATACACTCATCAACACTAATTATAGGTCAGTGCAAACCTGGTGACAGTGATGCGTCCTGTTGCTGAGGTGAATGTGGTGGCAAAGGAGAGGCCGGCTGAAACGCGGAAAGAAAAAACCATCCAAATAAAATTAACACATTACTGTGGCCAGCTCGCAACCTATACTTGAATTGGCTGTCAAAACTTTTATCAGGTTATCGTAACCTGCAGTGCAGTTCCTAATAGTAGCAATCACTCTTTCAATTTGTATTAATGTCAACAATTATGCACCATTAGAAAACAAAAGAGACAGTTTACATGCTGTACTTTCATTTCCTATTTAATTTTACCAGTTAATACATCTGCGGAGGTAACCTACACTCATAGCTATTATAAACTTAGAACCAAAATCAGGATACTCATCCAAATATTACCTGGGATTCAAACCCATAACTTTGCATTCTGACAACGCCTTAGCAACCTTGACCACAGAGGATGTCACTGATGTCAGTGTAATTTACCGAACCTATTCATGGTGTGGAACTTGAACTCATGGCCTACCAACTGGTAGGCATACAAAAGTAAGACAAGTGCACATGTATCATGATTGCACAGTGATGGCTGTCGTTACCATCGTAGTATCCTCCTGTGAGGTCTTCGCCTTTCCAGCCTTTGTCTTTGAGGGCTGAGTCTGCTCGCCATTTGACCTCCTGGTTAGCGGGCAGCTTTCCTGACCTCTGAGCCTCGTAGAACAGGAGGGATTTCCGCAGCACTGTCTTGTAGTCATAGCCAACTGCAAAAAAAAATTGAGGAGGATCCAATATTTGTCACCTGTTTTCACCACACACACACACACACTGCATATACAAATATTCTAGTCCAATATATGTCTGCTCAGTTTATGTCTGCTCATGTGAGGGGATATTGAATTAGTTTTGCCAGTGTTCTGAGTTTAAGAATCCCAAGTTGAGAACAGAAATTTCCAATTTAACAGCAAAACGTTCAATAATTAAAAATATTACATTGATGCCGGCCTCTGTGGTATAGGAGTCAGTACTGTATATAGATTTTTCTAGATCACTATTGCAAAGCTAATTACCACAGAATGTACTTTGTTCTGCACTTTTTTGTTCATCTTTAACAGTTAACCCTTACATTAAACCATTTTACCCTTGTTTGAAAAATTTTGGAGGACTTTGCTAATTCACTTTTTACTACTGTCAATATTTAATTGTTTTTAATAATATATTTTTTATACATGATTTACTGAACCTCAACTGCCCAACACAAGAGCTAAATACAGACTATTCTTCAAAGAATGCACCATAATAATATTGCTACATGCTTTCTTCTCTACATCACTCCCCTTGCCTTGTTCTGCTCCTGTGAGTGAAACATTGTGCCAAGGGCATAGCAATAACGTGATAAGTGTGCGGTGATTTACAGTCAAACCGTCACATGTCAGATCAGCCTTTCGGAACTTGTGCACTCCTGACCTTCAGCGGATTGCATTTCAGGGGGTTTCTTTTCGAGAATGTTCTGGTCACTGCCCTTGCGTATTTTAGCGAGACTACTTACGCTGTGATGAGTCTCCGAGCCAACAGTTTAGAGTTTGGAGGAATGTGCGACCTTAAGCGCCAGGTGTGCGAAGACAGCAAAGTGATGAGCCAGGAGAGCATTGAGTGGTGGCAAGATGACTCAGGGGGAGGGAAGTCTTCAGACTGCGAGCCTAAGTACAGTGGAGAGAGAGAGAGAGAGAGAGAGAGAGAGAGAGAGAGAGAGAGAGAGAGAGAGACCGACGGGCGGGACTACTGAACTGGATGAGATAATTGGAATGATAGAAGTAGATAGATTGAATATGTGTAAATAATGAGTATAGTGTGAATTAAGTGACTGCAACCAATATAGAGACATTGATAATGTCTTAAATTAGAATAGAGATATACATTAAAATGGCTCACCTGTATTGTATGCAAATATCAAACGGGACTTCAAAGTTAGATCTTGGTCACAGTTCCTTACAGATAATTCAAACCAAGCCAATCTCTTCCAATTTTATAGCTGATTTATTAAGAACATCCACCTATCAAAGCAAAATACAGAGTAGAGTTATGTTCATTGGTACTGAAGACGAATTCTGGGAAGTAACATCAGATGAAGAGACATTATGTGCATAACTTGCCCGTGGCCATGAAGAGGCCAACACAAGGCTAGCCTTGCAAGCTGCACATGTTGGCGAGAGCAATATCCCTGCAGTTGTTGTCCATTCTGATGACACTGATGTATTAGTGATTCTGCTACGTTTCATCCAACAAATCAAATGCCAACTTAATGCGAAAATAGGCCAGCGGGCAAAAGATTGAAATGTTGCTCATAAAAATGTAGTCGGCAAGTTACGTGTAATGTCATCGGCTGCATTGACATTATATGGTTTGGAAGTCTACCAGCTTCTGAGAAAGTATTGGAGATGGTATGTTGCACCAAATGCAAAGCCTGTCAACCAGAATCATGCCCGTGCTCCGACGTCAACCTCTCATGCACTGATCTCTGCAGATGCTTGTGTGATGTACAACAAATGACTACAGAATATGAAGGCTGCTTAAATGGTGATGGCAATAGTCGCAAATACTATGACCCCTATGATTACTGTGAAGAATTTTGTTAGTGGTGCTATAAACTGAGATATTTTCAAAATTTTTCTACTGTTCTATAACAATAATTTTAATATTTGAATTGGTAGCCTACTATATATTATTAAACTATTTTAATTTCTTACATACAAATATTTGATACATTTTAAGAACACATTCATTGTGAGCAGTAGGATATTTAATACAGGTTTCACTTAGAAACTTAAAAAATATGTTTTTAAATATTATTCTAAATATTTTAGTTTATTTAGTGAGTAGCATTTTACCATGCGCATTTTTTAAATTGAGTTAATACATTTTAATAACAGAAAAAAAAAAATATTTTTCCAAGTTTTTTAGCAAAGAAAATAAGAAAGCTACTTACTAACTTCTATTTCCGGGTAGCCTTGCTTGCAATCTATGGAAAAACTTAATAAAATGAGGCACTGCTTATCTTTACCGCGCAAACAGTGCTATTTTTTCTAAGCATCTCATCGGTTTTCAGGTGGTTCGAAGCCCACTATAGTCGATATACCGTCATCTTAAGACGCTGTGCTGAACCGTATGACGTAAAACATTTAACCGTAATTTTCAAAGTCTTTACTAAATGTATAATACAGCAAAAAAATTTATTGCTTTTTTTTTTTGTTCAATGAAAACTATTTGAAAGCTACCGATTTCGATTTCCAGGTTAGCATATTCATGATCTACTAAAAAATCGGAATAAAATTACACCACCCACGTCTTTACTGCGCGACTGGTACTATTTTTTCACCCCGCGGATAGACTGTTTTGTTTTGTGTTTGAGGGTGAATATGCTGACGGTTTGAATTCATAAATTGGAATACGTAAACTACAGAGTGAACAATAGGTAAAGAAAAACATATCAAATTGTTCATACAAAAATGTATACGCTTCTTTAAAACCATCACATTTCTAGCCAATAAGAGTCTAATTTCTGCTGCCTCAGAAATGGCAAACGCAATCACATCTCCCACAAAGCAACGGGTAACAATACTTCACTTCCCAAACTACATGTGTTCTATATGGAACTGGACGATGATGTTGACAGCATTACGTAAATCGGTCGAAAATTGCAGTTTCCAGGAAGAAAATAATGTGAAAAACACAACCCTCCCGTTTTTTCGCACCTTCCTTTGTTCCACCCCTCTTCTCCTTAATGGCGGGAGGGGGGAGTTCACACCTTTAGACCTTCCTCTCTCGAACCACCCCACCTCGACCCTGCCTCTGCAGGGGAGAGATGCGATGACCAGAGGGGTGTGTTTTTCATGTTTTTCACCTTCTTTTTGGCCTGGAATCTGTACTTCTCGACCGATTTACTTGATATTTGAGGGCGGGTTTCTTTGTTGACGTTTCACACGTTGTGTGAAAGCACTAAATTACCAGAAAAATATTTTCAAATTCGCCGTCGCTTGCGGCCGTCCACACACATACAATTGACCATTTTGAGCCTGGTGTTTTCTGTAGCTACCTATGTAACCATTGACTGCTATTATTCACTTTGAACGTCTATCTGCAGTAATTAGAGTTATAGGTTTCCACCATTTTCATGTAAAACTCATACAAAGTTTTCGGTGACGGCGATACAGTTCCAGGCGCGTACCCAATAGGCCCTACTACTTACATGTGCCTATGGTATGCTGCTGTGTCCACTGCACTGGCGATGGTGGAGGATGTTTTGAACACTTACTTTAAACAGCTTGTATCATACATTAATAAGCTTATAGTACTGAAGCTGCCTGTTTGTTTTTGTCGACAGTCAGTACGTAAATTCCTGCAGAAAGCATTGGAAACCGAACCCGATTCGCCTAGGTGGAAAAACGGCGAGTCTTGGACAGTTACAACAAGAGGACAATTATCGTTAATTAGGTCATACTTCTCGATAAACCAGCATCAAACGTTCGTAATTCTTTATGGGGAAAAAAGTTAATGATATACATAAAGAAGGTACCCCTCTTATTTTCATTACGAGAGAAGGTATTAATGACAGTTTGCTCTTTGGCTGAAGATCCCGATAACATAAAACAATATTCGGAGAATTGTAATTAAATTTCACTTCGTTTCCAATATTTTGCAAAAGATAAAGTTTAAAATGTTATTTTTTCGAGTGCTTATAACTCCCTTAATATACAGTTTCGGTATAAAATATCAGAAATGTTTCACACTTTATTTTGCACTGGACTTCGCCTCACGAAGTTTGTCAGTGGAATTCCATCCCAATCTGTACACGCACAGTTGAAAAAATGTTTGTTTTGATTAACTTTAAATAAGTTTTTGCCATCTCCGTGCATATGGGAGGAGTTCGATTACCAGCCGCAATCGGTCTGTCATGACAGTTCTTGCAGATTGGGAGCGACGAGAGGCGAAGTTCAATATTATCGCCATTCAAGTGGAATTAAAATTATTTACACTGTGCTAATTTCTGTATAATATATAAAAAACAATTTTTTTTATTCTGGTGGTCTCAATACTCTGTCCGATTAACGTTAGCCTACTCCTCTGGGTCACACGTCACATTGGTAACCATTTCTCAAGTTAATCTTTATTACTATTTGAGAAACATCGGAGGTGAACCGTAATTGTATTTCTAGTAGTTATACTCCTATAGTAGCATTTCACAGCAGTTAAGACCATTAAATAAGTCTCCACAATTGTTGTATTGCTAAACTTATTGCTTAGCTTGAAGTTATAGTATGCTGGCTTAATGTAAGTTGGACTAAACACGATAATCAGTTTAAGCAATTAAAGACTGTTCACGCGACTTTTTAAGGCCATGCTTAAAAGTTCCTTTGAGCTTATTTGTATCTTTGGCCAACTGTTAATATAAAATTGCCATGTGACTAATAAAAACAGTGTATACGTTTTATAGCTCTTAAAAGTTAACGTCTAATGCCACAATAAAACATAATTTTCTGGTTATTATACTTGCTGAAAGGGCTTTAAAAAGTGATGATTTTATTGTGAATAGTATTTATTTTTATACTGAAGACCGTCAGTCTTCTGGATTTTTGTTGCAGTACTGAAGGACTCCTCAAAAACAGGTAACATTTCTCGGAAATTGTAAATAAGTTTACTTAACATGCGTTCTTACCTGAACATGATAGGCAACTGAGAAAAACGATAACCACTGCCGTTTTAAACTCCATTATACGAAGCTATCAGTACCATGCAGTAGAACAATCAAATGCTTCATATTGAAGTCAATGGTATTTATAGTTAGAGTCAAGTGGTAATTGACTCAAGTGTTTGTTGTGATTAAATCTGAACGTCGACCTGTGTGTACGTGTCTTATCGTTGTTATTGTGAAAATATTTGACATCTGGGTTAGTATTAGACGCACGTAAAATTCCACGGTTCCCTGTTCACATAGTGCAGAGCGACGTCCATCGCAAGAAATTAGGCAATGCCATAACTTGTAAAATGTAAATCCGTATGTCATTCCCATTTTCAGGCAAGGTCAGCAACATCTACAAAAGGTAGCTGAAGCTGATTGGAGCCGGCTGTGAGGGACAGAATTGTGTTCTCAGCCAGCGTGAAGAATGGCTGAGGTGAGATGAGATGGGGACAGAGCAGCGAAGGAATGAAGATAAGCGAGGGAACTAGGAGAAAAAAGACGCTTAACGGCAGTGTAGGTCACATTCCTCACAAAAGAATCGCCGTCCGAAAGATACACCCGTCGAGGTCTGGGATGGAACTAGGGACCCAGCGGTGGATGCCAGGTGACTTACCACTGAGTCAACCTTAGATACACAATAAAACTGCTTGTCAATATTTCATTTAAAAAAAAGTAGTTACTGATCAATGATATGATGAAGTGCACCAGTGGACTAGTGGTTTGCGTTAGTAGCCATACATATACTACTTTACAGCGTAATAAAATAATTCGTATTTACTCTATGCAAAGAGGCTGATCGAAATCTTTATGTAATGGGAAAGAATTCGGAAGGTTCCGAAGAGCCATTTCACAAGGGGGAACATTCGCTGGGTGACAATTTCACATAGCGCAACATACTTGCAACAACTCGGGTCGCCTATAAAAGTGACATCAACATACATACAGTTGTAAAATTGTAATCGGATGAAGAGGTTCTGTTGATGACAATTCTTAGGTAGAGAAGGAAAATAAGGAAATCTAAGAAACATATGGGCACAATATACGGTCACTAATATTTGAAGGAGATGCCTAAGAAGAGATTTTACTATAGGAGCTATGGTACGAACAGCACGCTCCTTCATGCTTGTGCACAGAATTGAACTGGACATTTTGGGGCTTGGTAGTAGTATTGATACTAGCCGGTAGTTGCCACATCTGAATGTTCCAGTAGAAACACCCATAAGGTGTCATCCATTTGCAATACAATACAGACCACAGGCACTCCAAATTGCGAAGTGCAAATGGTTAAAGTGACGTCACAGAAATGTCACTGCAACACATGATACAGAGGGCACTTGCCGCCAGTACCTAGTGCTTAGACAGGCTATACAGCTGGCTGCAAAGACAGAAGTCTGCATGTTAAGAGGCAGGTAAGAATGCCACGGCGGCATCGTGTTAACGAAGAGTATCACCACCAGGACCCATTTGAACGGAGTCATATGATTGAACTACACGAAGTTGGATGGTCGGTTCGTAGTACAGCTATTAAACTTGGCCATGCTGTCACCACTGTGACACGGTGTGTGCAGGTGGTGATACATAAAAGTCGTACGTCACATAGAGTAGGCAGTGATCCTGCCGGATGCACTGCAAATAGAGATCGTCGTATTCACCGTCGTGCAGTATCAGAATGTGGCGCCAGATCTAAAGAGATCCTGCAGTCTTTGAGGTCTGCGCTGCATTTGCCTGTCTAAACAAGAACCTTCTGTCGCCGTTTGAATAAGGTTGCCCTACAAGTACGGTGTCCACTGCGCCGTTTGCCTTTGGCCCCTCGGCATAGTGCAGCATGCTGTCAATGGTGACAGGAACGTCAACACTGGATAGAGGAATGGCAATGCATTATGTTCTCCGTTGAGTTTTGCTTCAATCTTAATTCAGACGATGGTTGAAGCAGGGTTTGGCGTTGCAGTGAGCAACACAACAATACTGCACTGATTCGTGAAAGCCATACGTCCCGGACACCATGTATTATGATATAGGATGCCATCAATTATGACTCCTGGTCATGTCTCATGGTTATTGAAGGCACAGAGACAACACAGCGATATGTCAATGATGTTTTGCAGCCTCATTTCGTGCCTTTTTTTTTGCAGCATACCCAATGCTATTACGCAGCAAGATAATGCTCGTTCCCATACAGCTCGCATCACCTAACATACTCTAAAATATGTGGACATTATTCCTTGGCCTTCCAGGTTTCCAGGTTCGTCCCCTATTGAACATGTATGGCATTTGAAGGGGCGAACTTTGCAACATCGTTAACTACTTGCCCAAACACTGGCTGAACTATGTGTGCAGCTGCAGGAAGCACGGTGGTACGTGCCTCAGGACAATATCCACCACCTGTATTATGTGATACCTAGTCGCATAGCTGCCTGTATAGCCACGAGAGATGGCTATCCATGCTTTGTGGATGTTAAACAACGTACCCTCTCTGTGTGAAAAACTAATGACTACTCATTTGTACTCTCATCTATCAGCCTGTGACCTTTTAATAATGCTTCACATAAGGAAAGAGGGTATAGTGATTTTCATGTTCAGCAGCGTATTTCTGGCCTGGTGTTAATCTCCATGCAGGGCGACTGTCGCTGTCGGCCACCAGTAGCGGGGAACTGCAGGATGACTGTAGAGTACACTAAAAATACGATATGACATGGAAATAATTGCAACATAAATGCTTTTTATGCCATAATGTTAAGAAAGGTGTCGTTTATTACTTTCCAGAAGTCCATAAGATAATTTCTTGGGGGGAAAACCGCCATCTTGGAAAATGGCGGCAGAAAAATAGTTTTTTCCTAATATCACATAAACAATTTTTGGTATAAAAAAAAGGGTTGAACATAAAATAATCCTTATAAAATTATCTAAAAGAATGCTACTTAGCAATGTTTGCATAGAACCAACCATTGCGACACTAATATTGGTTGAATCATCACCACTGTATGCACTGCAACTGAGTTTAAAAAATATTATCTTCGTAAAGTTCGGTATTCTGTTCTTTACTGTCACAGTTCACTTCCTGACACTTCCGCTAACTGAAG
Organism: Clitarchus hookeri; assembly: GCA_002778355.1. Taxonomy (NCBI): domain Eukaryota; kingdom Metazoa; phylum Arthropoda; class Insecta; order Phasmatodea; family Phasmatidae; genus Clitarchus; species Clitarchus hookeri. Next base: position 979,185 of record NQII01000285.1, on the reverse strand, counting down.
TACAGAAAAGGCCATAGTTTTTGCACCTCAGAGTTGCACAGTTTCCTTTACAGTTACAGAACATCACTTTGAGTATATTATCTGGAGTAGGTGTGATGTCTGTCATTACAGCGAAGTGCATGCCATTCCCAAGTTGCCAACTCCAATCTTCTGGCCTCATTAAAGAAGAAAGTCCTTTCCATTCCATGATTTTGAGATCAACCCTTAAGGAGTAGCATTTCCAGGATTAGGAGGAAGAGTTTTAGGGTGGACAAAATCAGTTGACGTACAAACTTTGTGTTCGAAAAATCTCACTCTTAATGCTAGAAGAGGCTCATTTTCAAGGCTTTTATATACTATTGTGGTTACTTGTTCCCCAGCAGCAATGATTTCTTCTTTGAACACATTTTCAGAGTTAAAAAAATAGCATCTTTCAAAAAGGTTGCATCGCTCTTTGCAAGATGCAGTGCCCCCTGCTTCCCAAAGCCTAAGAATATGGAAGTGGCATCACAGCCAAAAAATGAATGCACAAAGAGAAGAGTTTCAGAAAGTTCACCAAGTTTTTCTTTTGAAGAGTTGATATCCCACACTTTATTTTCTGTTTTCAAATACAAGGGTCTTGAATGTGGCAGGGACAAGCTCAACAAGAGAACAAGAAGATTAGTGTCATTTCCAAAAACACAAGTATTTTCAAATTGTGATTGTCCTATTGATGTTGTGATTATGAGTGTGTCTGCATAACTATCCTCATACAACACCTTACATTCAGCAGCACTAAGTTCTAATCCAAGATTATGTATGAATCTGGTCTTGTTATTGTAGTTTAGTAAAAACACATCCTTTTTCATAGACAGTTTCATTTTTGGTGAGAGATGAACACCAGGAAATATTAAACCTTTCGTTCGTCTTAAGTGTGCGCAGTCCGTAATAAATAGATGGACCACCATTATATATATATATATATCGAATACAATGATAGAACTTTAAAAGTGTCTTTTTACATAAGAAATGTAGGAATCAAGAACTGATTTGAATATGTTGTTGAGTGGCCAACTAACTTGATGAAGCAACCACCCACCATCAATTACATATTTACAACTCTGAAGACATGGTATGCCTGCTGATGGTTCACCCATTTTCCATAAAGTATGTGACAGTGATGCTTTATTTGCTGATCTAAGAATATCATACTCTTCAAATAAAGCTAGAGGAATTGAACACAACTCATGCGACATTAAATTCTTCAAGTTCATATTTCCTTTCAAAGCAATAACGGCTAGTCTCTGAAGAGCTGGTTATGCTCCATGCTGAAAAAGCCATTATTTGTGTATACAGATTTCTTACAAGCCATCGTAATTACCTGGTCCTTCTTTGTAAATGAGAACATATCTGACAAATTCCGTCATTTTTAACATTACACTTTCTCCAACTTTCTTAGCTTCATTAACATTAACATTGTCAGAAGCAGTCACTCCATTTACCATATTGATGAGTTCTTTTCCTTTCCGGAATGGTTGTAATTGCGGCAAATAATCAAGTAGTCATCTAGTATATTTTGCATCTCTCTTCATGCAGTTCTGTGACACCTCTTTATGCTGCTCCCTTGCACAATAAGATAACCCTGTGAGCTCTTGCATAGAAGAATTGACCTGTGAACTAATGGGCATTGCCAACATCCATTCAGATCTTTGATTTTCTGTCATACCGCCCCCATATGTTAGACCTATGCCTTTCAAATACCTCATAAGATGTTTGTTCAATAACTAAATCAGCTAATAGCCTTGCCTATATATTTCTGAAATTCTGGACGCTTCTCATCCAACTCTTTCACTTGTTGTGAACAGATGTAAGTTGACTTTGTATAATGGTTATGGCCAGCAGTTGCTAGGAAAAGCATCGTACCCCTTATGCATTTCAAATGCAGAGCCCAATCTCTGGTTCTTTCAACAGTCAAGAAACGTCTTAAAATAGAAACCATTTCCATGTACTGGAACCACAGATGAGCAGTTCTGCTGTCCAATGAATTCTTCCACATTTCTACTGCCATGACTATGCTTTTGAGTGATGGCGATGTGGCAATTTCTTCTACTGAAATACACTCATTCAGACTTTCTTCATCTAGTACCTTGACATATTGAAATCCTAACATTTTAGCATCAATGTTTTCGTCATTACTGCTCAGACCATGAGTTTCACACAAAGGCAACAAGTTAAGAGCCAAATTCACCAGGAAGTGGGCATGAATCGCTGTAGAGACTGCTCTACCGCTCAAAAAGTTACCCGATAGTCTTGTGAGTGTAAATAGTTAGGAGAATTTCCGACAATACAGAGCCTTCCATGATAATCCCAATGCTCGAAAGGAAGCTCATTCTCAGATGGAAACCTCTGAGTAGTAGTATCAAAGATTTTAGAGGGCTATCGGTTGGTTCACTTTTAATTACGATTTGGCTTTTCCAATGGAGAGGTTGGTCAAAGGTGACTATATATTTTTTCTTGCATCTTGAAGCTTCTGGGAAAATAAAAATAAGTGTTGAGTATAAGCACGACAGATCACTAGGGTTATGGTCAATCATAGGAAGAAATACGATAGCAACTTTTCCTGAATATTCCTTTCCTGTGTAAATATATTGCATTATAACTGACCATATGGGACATGTATAATGAAAAACCACGTCATATACCATAACATATCTGTTGTGTTAATGTTTTCTGAAATGGCAGGTGAAGCAATTGAATCAAATATCAATTTCATATTCTGAGATTTTGGAAGAAATGAAATGGAATGTCAGGAACCTTTCTTACATCTTCAAGTGAGACATATCTCCTAGGAATTGGTACACTTTTTTTCTGCGGTTTTGGTGTGACGCATGTGATAATTCCCATCCCATGAAAAGGCCCTTTCCCATCTATTGTACATAAGCCATGATCAACGTTATCAGCCGCAAATTGAAGAAAACTTTTAGGATATACTTCCAAAGGGCTCTTGTCAGCTAGCTCTGCTGCACATTTTTCAAATTTTCTTACCTCATGATATGATGAACAAAACCCAAGCTTATGAAGTGTGTCAACAAGAAAGAGAGATCCGTAGTGATGGTGCATTTGAATACCCAAAGCTAGTTGAAGTGGTACAATTACTACCCTTGGTCTACATGCTTGAATCAGAGCCTGGCCAATAGCAGCATATACTAAGTGGTCTTCTGGCATAATAGATGTTAGAAGCATCCTTAAAGAAAAAGAAAGAAAATCAAGAGAAGTCTCCACATATTAGTTGCTTAAGTCAGTGTACATATTTGGAGATGTACTCTTTACTTTTATTTCATTTTGGATTATCTTCGCCACCATCTGTATAAGTATTACCTTTTTTTTAATGTTACAACGTTCACTATTCCCAAAACATTCCCAATAATAACATTCTCGCCATAAGTTTCTTGTAGAAGATTCTTCATATGTTTTTTTTTGTGTATGACTGTAAGTCGGTTCCATCTAACAGTTCTTTCATCTTATCAGAAAAAATCCTGCAATGTTTTTTGACCATCTTCGAACTTGTCAAACATTTCCCAAACTTCCTTGAATGCTTCGATTCTACTGGTGTCTGGAGGCCTGCCTACCAATTTTAACTTTTCGCTTCCTATATCTTCTTTTAATTCTGAAGAAAACTGTCTTGGCATGTATATTCCTGTACGAAAGTAGCATGTAAATCTGAAACAGTTGTGTTCACTCTCCCTACGACCCTTACACCCTATTCGTCATTTCTCTCACAACAAGTTTTTATTACATTTTCCTTGAACTCAATTGAATGAACATTTATTACTTCTGACTTCAATCAGTGTGTATGACGAAGATCGGGAATAGCTTCCCTTCCACAGAAAATGCACACAGTTGGTTCTTTTAGATGAGAATCACTCGACTTTCGAGTAATTCCAGCAGTTGTGCTCGCATCATCTTCATTTAGCTTCCTCTTTTCTTCAGCTTCAATTCTTGTTCTGTTACAAAAGTCTTTCCTGCAATATTTATGAACTTTTTGACCAACAACAACATTAATAGTGAAACACTTCTTTCGCTAGCAGCACCAACAATAACTCGAACACCTTTTTAACCTAACATCGCAACTGGCTTACCGTTATTCAGAAAGTCTTTGCAAAAAGCACACTTAACTGCCTCATCAGTACCCATAGCTGTCATTCATATCACTTCACCTGAAACAAACACAAAATGAGTTAGTTCTTGTTTCGCAATTGCAAAGAAGTGTGTACTTAATTATATACAATGAACACTTTTAAGACTGATCTGTAACTCTTGATTGTGCCGGAAGAGTTGGTTCTATGCGAAAATTGATAAGTACCTTCCTTTTAGATAACTTCATAGGGTATTTTTTGTTACAGCGTTTTTTTATAAGACAAATTGTTTACCAGATATTCGGGTAAAACAGTTTTTTGGCCGCCATTTTCCAAGATGGCGAACTTTCCCCAAGGAATACGACTATGGACATAACGTCATAATAAAATACATATTTCCTAACATTATGTAGCAAAAATAATTTATGTCGCAATTATTTCCTTATCATGGCAGAATGTTTTGTTCCTTTACTGTACTAGTAGGCCAGAGAGCGCAGTTGCTCGCTGTGAACGCTACGATTTATGCCAATAAAAATCTGAAGCGGGCGATTGCTGCCAGGTGATATTCACAGAGTGTGAAAATGCTCTCTAGTCTCACCAGTATTTGCCCTGAGTGGGGATAGAAAACTACACTGGGAAGAACCACTTCTCTCCCCTTTCCTTTCCTCTTCCAATGCTGCCAGCAGGGAACGAACTCAAACATTCCACGTGCTATTCAGTCAGACTGTTGCAAGACCAACCGTACTCGATCCCTTACAGTGCTCTCATACCAAATACCAACGTACGTTGGACAAGGATATGTGCATAGGGCTTAAATGTCTCGTAAATAGCGGGACCATCAGAGATGGAGCAAGCAGCTCTGATAAGAAAGGACGGGGAAGGTATCAGCCATGTCCTGTGGTGAGGATTCCAAACATTCGCCTGGAATGATTTCGGAAAACTATTGGAAACCGAAATCAAGATGGTAGGATCGGGAATCGAAATCATATCCTGCCGACATGTATCATTACTGTGCTATCTCGCTCCCCGACGATAGGAATAGTATACTTATGAGTTAGGCAGAAAAAATTTGAGAAAACCCTCATTTTCAGGCACTGGCTGTGACTTACACACTATTGGATGCAATACGAGGGAAGTTTCAGCGTTTCGAGAGCTGTACCTCTTTTTGTCTCCTGTGCTCTGAAACTTCCATACCTTGGTCAAGCAATGACGTGGATGTTCGTTTTTGTTTATTTTTCAAACTTCACGCTTTTACATATAAATAGTAACATAACGTAACTACACTTATTAGTACAGAATAATTAGTATACCAATATTAATAACAATTCTAGATGACTGAAAACTCGTTCATTGTAAATGTAATAACTTATAATATTCCGAGTTTATATTTTTAAAAGCAGTGTTTTAATCTGTCAGTTAGAATACAGTTCACAACGTTATGATAAAGCGACTGGCGAAAGGGCAGCCTATGATTGATGTTAGAAATTTGGTTACTGCGCAGGTGACATGCGCACTCTTACCTTGTATTCCCTCTACGAGTACAGCACGGACGGTAACGGTACACTGGACACCATTAAGAAATAAGTTACTTATACTGTGCACGCCGCCACAAGTACCAATGTAATTCTACTGTCAAGTAATCAGGGGTGTGATACTTACACATTTTTCCGGTTATCGGGGCGGCGTTCCAAAACGTTACCTTGCGGGTAAACCTTTCTCTTTGGCTGTCCCAAAAAACTTTGTGTAAATTTTTTACTCGCTCTCGGCAGTGTTCTAAAACTGCAGAGTAATTACTCTGAGCATCTTGCCCGAATAAAACTTGCACACACACTATTTCAGCGAGCAACGAAGGGTAAACTGAAAATGGCGGAACGTTCTGTTTACAGACACACATGGAAAAATTAAAATTAAGGGTGATAATTTTTTTAAATTTATTGAACAGTTAACTTTTATAAAGGTTATAATTTTAGACATAATGTTCATGTACAGTATATAACTAATGTATTGAAAAATAAAGAATTAGAGGAAATGGAAAAATATGATTAGGAAATTACATTGGTTGCTTAATCAGTGCGTATTTGTAAACACATACTGCTATTTATTTTATGCTCGTTCCAAAATTACGTTTACTTTTGCTTTTCTCAGCTGTTACTCTCTGTTACTTTACTCTACTCTCGGAGTAACGTTTTGGAAAGCCGCCGGGGAGCGCAATTACGTGAGCCGGTCGTAGCTGAGTTAACTTTATTCTGATAGGCAGGTGACCACTACACCTCTTGTCATATAAACTTCAGCCCCGCTTATTGTTTACGCAACGTAAATCGGTTGCCGATAAGCGGAAAAGTTAATGAAAATCCCATCCCTGCGCACAGTCATTTTACTTGAGACTTGAGAGTCGCGTGTTTACCTGGATGTCNTGATTCCCTCCCAACACTGATGGCATACACGCTGCTGGGATAAGCGATACATACATCATAAACAACAACAGCCTTCCAACCGAAAGTAGTTATTAGTCTTTCTATAACCACGTTACTCTCTCAACAACTTTCGTCCTGTCTTGTACCATCCAGATTTAAGGTCAATTTTTTACGTTACATGCTGACGCAGAAATACTAAACGCACAGTAACTTCCTGATAATAGCGAGATCAGAACCAGATGATAGACAGACGTGAGTCATTCCGGATGTTTGGCTCTAACCATCTCCGCTCGGCTTCTTCGCCGTACGAACGCGACGCCATAGCGACCACTGCTTCTGACAATACAAAACTCAAGGATGTTTCATTGCAGTTACGTAAGTGTTCTTCACTAGAATGTTATTTTATCAAAGGAAACAGTCCCAGCCATCTTGGATTTACAGAATTTTCGCCATAACTTGCAACACAGATTTGATATTTTATTTGAGAGTCGACAAGATAGAGGGCATTGCTTTACACATGGTATAAAAATTTATTGCTAGACTAATGTTGCCAGAATCATTTCTGTAACCAACCAAAAAAAAAAAAAAATTACTTATTTCTTGGTGGCAGTCAACGCAGTAGAGTTGTAATAGTTTGATAAAACTTTAGATACTATTATTTATGTCATATCGTGCGAAAAATTTCGTTGAATGTTGTGAAATGGAACTTTTGGTTAAAATATTGAATATCCAAAATGGCGGGGCCTGATCGCCCTTAACATGGATGCAACTGTGTCGCAGACGATACATGCCCTGACATACTGAGACGCAAATCAATAGCCTGCCGCTATAGTGAGGCAATGAGTATACGCTGCAAAGAGAGCAAACTGATAAAGATCAGTAAAGCAAATATAAAGGTCTTCATTGAAGTGGCGGGTAATAAGATACGCATACTGAACCACGTGTTTTACTGAATTTTATCACATCACTTACACTATGCTGCCTTAATCTTTACAATTATAATTTCGCTGTGGCCTATTAACAAACTATGAAATGTAAGGAAAAGGGAACCTAAAAATTAAACAGGAACGGTAGGTTGGATATGTTCGTTTGCTTCTAAATATCACCGACAATGGTACAATGAAAAATTCTTAGTCTGTAGAGTGAGAATTCCAAAAAAGAACAAAATAAAAACACGCAGTACCATGTTCCAGAACCCAAGTTTAAATGGCAGGAAGGGTAAAACGAACAACTTATTTGACTACTTTTTAATTTGAACAATGTACAACACAGTTTGGTACTTGTACATCATCGCATATTTTTCCTAATAGCTTAGTACTCCCGTCGAAAACCTCACAGTAAATATACGAGAAAAACCAGCGGTTCAGTGCTTCAATGTTATAGTCTGTTCACGGTAATCTGAGCACTTTTGAAGGCCATGCTTAAGATATACACTGAAGAGCCATAAAAAAACTGATACACCGGCCTAATATTGTGCATGGTCCCCGCGAGCACGCATAAGTGCCACAAGACGACGTGGCATGGACTCGACTAATGTCTGAAGGTATGCAGGAGACATTTCACACCATGAATCCTGCAGGGCAGTCCACAAATCCATAGGAGTGCGAGGCGGTGGAGATCTCTTCTGAACAGCACGTTGCAAGGCATCCCAGATATGCTCAATAATGTTCATGTCTGGTGATTTAGGTAACCAATGGAAGTGTCTAAAGTCAGAAGAGTGTTCCTGGAGCCACTCGGTAGCAACTCTCGACGTCTGGGGTGTCGCATTGTCCTGCTGGAATTGTCCACGTCCGTCGGAATGCATAATGGACATTAATGGGTGCAGGTGATCGGACAGGATGCTTACGTATCTGTCACTTGTCTGAGTCGTATCTAGACGTATCAGGGGTCCCATTTCACGCCAACTGCACACGCCCCATACCATGACAGAGCCTCCACCAGCTTGAACAGTCCTCTGTTGACATGTAGGGTCCATGGATTCATGAGGATGTCTCCATACCCGTACACGTCCATCTACGGGATACAATTGGAAACGAGACTCATCAGACCAGGCAACGTGTTTCCAGTCATCAACAATCCAATGGCGGTGTTGGCGGGCCCAGGCGAGGCGTAAAACTTTGTGTCGTGCAGTCAACAACGGTACACGAGTGGGCCTTCGGCTCCGAAAGCCNCGTTCAGCTCCGAAAGCCCATATCAATGATGGTCCGTTGAATAGTTCGCACGCTGGCACTTGTTGATGCCCGAGTATTGAAATCTGCGCCAATTTGAGAAGGGATTACACGTCTGTCACGTTTAATGATTCTCGTCAGTCGTCGTTTGTCCCGTTCGTTCGCGATCTTTTTCCGGCCGTAGCGATGTCGAAGATTTGATGTTTTACCGGATTCCCGATATTCACGGTACACTCGTGAAATGTTCGTACGCGAAAATCCAACTTTTATCGCTACCTCGGAGATGTTATGTTCCATCTCTCGTGCGCCGACTATAACACCACGTTAAAACCCACTTAAATCTTGATAACCTGCCATTGTAGCAGCAGTAACCGATCTGACAACTTTGCCAGACGCTTGTTGTCTTATATAGGCGCTGCCGACCGCATCGCGTTACTCTGATTGGTTCCATACCTCAGTTATTTGCATACGCACGCCTATATCCGTTTTTTGGCTCTCCAGTGTACTTGTGTGCACGTTTTGTATTCTTTCGCCATTTGTAAAATTAACATTTCCATGTGCCTGATCACTTTATTCATGCTTAGTTCAGACAAAACTGTGAAATTATTAGAAAAGCAAATATTTTACAACTTTATTTTTCTTAAGTTTATATGCATTAAAAACAGAAAGGAAACAAAATTATTTCAGAATTCACAAATACTTACCTAACACTTCAAATTAAACGTTTAGAAATGGAAATAGACTGGTGGAAAATGAAAAATGAACACCACTAAAGCGGTGACGTAGAAGCAGCATATGCGCATGGGGCATTAGTAGAATGATTATGGGGACTTTGGCGCAAGGGACTGAGGGCTCGGAGCGTCAGAGCTGTTCATGCTCTGTCCTTCCGGTTCCCGGCAGCCGTCTTGCCCGTCATATTGAATCCACGTGACCTTGACATTTGACCACAAAAATCAAAAAAATAAAAAAAAAAATTATAAAAACTATTTAAACTAATTTTAAAATTATTAAAGAATTTATTAAAAAAACTTCAGTTTTCAGAGGTCCCCACACCTTTCTCTACCCATACTCATTCCATCATATTGGTAGGTGCAGTCCACCATCTTGGTATGCATCACAGCCACCTTCCGCCTTTTTTGTTGGTGCAGTACGCAATCTTGGTAGGTGCAGTTCTCCATATTGGTAGGCGTCACAGCCATGATCCGCCTTAGTGATAGGTGCAGCTGTCCGGCATCTTGGTAGGCGTCGCAGCCACCATCCGCCATCTTGGATTTTTGTTTGTCATTTGTTTTACATTGCTGGTATTGTCCCCAGTACCGCACCCAGCAGACAACTGACCCCTCCACTGCCCCCTTTCAATTTATTTAACTGAACAATTGCCCCGCCCCTGATTCTCATTGGGTAGTTGCACACCCCCTTCAAATATATATTTAATTGCTCCGGCAATGTTTCTCAATGACTTATTACTCGGGTGTTTTCGGAAACCTTCGTTCGACCAATTAGTTGGTTCCCCTCCATCCCCTTACAATATATTCGATTGCTCCGCCAATATTTATCATTGGCTAATTACTCAGGTGTTTTCGGAAACCTTCGTTCCGAGCAATCGGTGACCTACTTTAATCGCGAGGGCGGACAATTTTTTCCCCTTAAAAACTCATTATAAGACGCACCCCGAGCCCTCTCGGGAAAGCAGTCATTTTTCTCGCTGTCGTTACTTTTTCGCTGTTTCAAGAGGAAAGCCCAATGACCATTTCGAAACTTGCAGTATTTCAAACACCTGTTAAATTTACTATAACCATGTTGTCAAATGAAGAAGAAAATAACATAAACGCAGAAGAAAATGGAGATAATATTCTTCAACTTATCCGCACCATATTGGCACGAGGAGCAACTTCGTCAATGCCGTCTACTAGCACGAACCCGCAACCATCAAGCAACCCGTACATCCCCCCATGGGCCAGAACGTCCTACAGCTTATTCTTTCCCAGCTTCGAATATAGTGATATCGAAGAAGAAATGGAAGTGTCCGTCGCCGAATTTTTTCCATTCAGGTCAGAAGACGTGAGCAAGTACAGTGAACTGAATTGTGGGTACCGACGCGTAAGTTTTCGAGATACTCGAGGCGTTCTGCAAAATCAATTTTGTGACTGTACAATTCACAGGCTATACGGCTACGGTGATTTTGAAAGCAGTTATGTGCGGGACACATTAACGTGTAAATATATAAAAAGTGTTACGTTTACAATTTATGCCCTAACTCTAAGCTTCCTTGTTCGCTGGAGGAGTTGGTAAAACAAAATCGTTATGTCCACGTATGCAAGGCAATAATTTACGAAGTGTAGTTTACGAACTATTCTGAAAAAGTAAAAAATAATTATGTATGCAAATGACAGGAGAAATGTGATGGACATAACCATGTTGTGAAAAGGCAAGGCTTCCCGGGCTGGTACTACACTTGCATGCCTTTTGCATGTGAAGTGCACCTAGGCTCGAGGCCGAAACCTTCCAACAAGTCTTCTCGCAACGGTGGAGCGCGTCTTGGTGGTAAGTTCATGCCCGAGAAAAAATATGCAAGTACATATCCTCTACTGCACGGCGTAACCTACACGGTCCAGCCAGCTGTTACCGTAACTGTGGAGCGGTGTGACAAATATGTTAATTTCCCCCTTCAAATAAGCGTCTTAGATTGTAAAACTTGAATTATCAGTGCAAGATTGTGACAGTGACGAGTGTGCAGTACATTTGTGCCGTCTACAAACAAAATTTTCCATAAACATCGGAAATATAAAAAAAGAAATTGTGGGCGAACGACGTTCAAGCAAGTACGATAGGGAAAATTGCGAATTTAATTACGAAATTAAAACAATTATAAACTTTTCAAAGTATGCACTGAACGATGTGATGGCGCTTGGCACAGTTTGGAGGTTACAACGCCACCTNGGTGGAGCGCGTCTTGGTGGTAAGTTCATGCCCGAGAAAAAATATGCAAGTACATATCCTCTACTGCACGGCGTAATCTACACGGTCCAGCCGGCTGTTACCGTAACTGTGGAGCGGTGTGACACATATGTTAATTTCCCCCTTGAAATAAGCGTCTTAGATTGTAAAACTTGAATTATCAGTGCAAGATTGTGACAGTGACGAGTGTGCAGTACATTTGTGCCGTCTACAAACAAAATTTTCCATAAACATCGGAAATATAAAAAAATAAATTGTGGGCGAACGACGTTCAAGCAAGTACTATAGGGAAAATTGCGAATTTAATTACGAAATTAAAAAATTATAAACTTTTCAAAGTATGCACTGAACGATGTGATGGCGCTTGGCACAGTTTGGAGGTTACAACGCCACCTTCCTTATCGCCAGAGGTGCTCGTGTGTGCGTGCTCTATCTTTAGAAAAACCCAGGTGATGAAAATCTCCCATTCCCCTCGTAATTTTTTTTAGTTCACGAAACACACACGTTTCACAGTGTAAAAAAAAATACTGATGTGCGTGATTAAAAGTTTTGATGAAGAAAATTATGTTTTATGCTATGTGTAAAAAATCGTTATTATGTACAAATAAATGTCGATGTGTTTAATTATCTCATATTTTTTTGTTGTTTAACAATCTTTTGCAATTTTTTAGTAATTATGTTTATCATGTAAAATATTTTCTCCCACGTGTTTCGTAAACATAATATACTAGCTTTTACCCACGGCTTCGCTCGCGTGGTTATAGTAACAAACTTATAGGGAGAAATAACGGCATTTGTTAGTAGACAGACACTGATCATAAACACAGAACAGAGCACTAACGATGCCATTTTTTCGTGCTAGAATCGTTCTTTTACATAGCCACTGGTCGTCATTTATATTTCTTTATATATCTGGGTAAACACTAGCAATCAGTTCCGTATCACTCTGCACCAAATTACTAAAATCTCCCGTTAGTGACACACAGCCCTCGGCATCTGTTTCTAACCACCCATCTCCAATTTTTAATATTGTATCAGCATAATGTCCTGTATCAACATCATTGTAGAGGTGCACTCTCATATTTGTCTTCAAGCTGAATTTCTTGACATTTGCCCATAAGGTTGACGACTTGAGACAGGCTTTGATTTCATCTGCAGGTGTGCCCATCTGAACCACCGATAGAGTTTGGTGGATGTCACCAGCCAGTAATACAACCATTCCTCCCACAATGTCTGTATTGTTTCGTATACCCAGTAGAGTTCGGTTTAGGGCAGTGGTTCCTAACCGGTGGTCCGCGGACTACAGGTGGTCTGCGAGGACTAAAGAAGTGGTGAGCGGAACATTTATTTATTTTACTGGGATTCAACAACTACGGTAGAGGCATCTTATTAGGCCTCGTTGACGTTTCTCAAATTTTGTGACAGTATAACTTTGTATAGGCGGCCACATAATTCCTATGAAGTTTTTAAAGTTAATACTGAACACTAGCACGTCATTAAAAATAATAATAATATAAACTTGTGTTTTTATGTGAAATGCAAACTGTTACGACGATTAATATAGTTGCTAAAAACATCGTTATCAGTTTACATTCCAAGAAATTCGAGCCCCATTACTAGGTAACGAGTTACGAGTTAAGCGGCGCCTGTCACGCCTGTCACGTTTAATGATTCTCGTCAGTCGTCGTTTGTCCCGTTCGTTCACGATCTTTTTCCGGCCGCAGCGATGTCGAAGATTTGATGTTTTACCGGATTCCCGATATTCACGGTACACTCGGGAAATGGTCGTACCCGAAAATCTAACTTTTATAGAAACCTCGGAGATGCTATGTCCCATCTCTCGTGCGCTGACTGTAACACCACGTTCAAAATCACTTAAATCGTGATAACCTGCCATTGTAGCAGCAGTAACCGATCTAGCAACTTTGCCAGACGCTTGTTGTCTTATATAGGTGCTGCCGACCACATCGCATTACTCTGATTGGTTCCATACCTCTGTTATTTGCATACGCACGCCTATAGTTTTTTTTATCTCTCCAGTGTATATTTATATATTGCTTAATATGTTCTTCCATTTTATGTGTAAATAAGATGTAAGTATGTATTGAATAACATTTTCTTACAAGTCTTTTTTTGGAATTATGATGTGAAATAAAAATTTTTGTTGCAAGGATTTGTGTAATATTTTCATTATCATTGAAATCATTTTCAAATGACGAGAGTGTTTTGATTGCCACTACATGCAAGTGATACAGAGGAGAGAAAGAGAGAGAGAGAGTGAGTGAGAGAGAGAGAGAGAGAGCCAGGCAGAGGATGACCGCGTTCTTGTGCGACGTGTCAGAATGAAGGTCGTCACGCGATCACATCTCCTCCGTCAGCACACTCCCCTTGCGTCTTCACACTCTCGAGAGGTAGTTAATGTAGGTCAGTAGCTGCACCATTGTGCCGTNCGCTACATGCAAGTGATATAGAGGAGAGAAAGAGAGAGAGTGAGTGAGAGAGAGAGCCAGGCAGAGGATGACCGCGTTCTTGTGCGACGTGTCAGAATGAAGGTCGTCACGCGATCACATCTCCTCTGTCAGCACACTCCCCTTGCGTCTTCACACTCTCGAGAGGTAGTTAATGTAGGTCAGTAGCTGCACCATTGTGCCGTGCACATTTTTAAAAATTGAATACCCTTCTAAAATGGTTATTTGATAAATATTTCACACAAGTTGTTTTTTGTAATGATATTTTACAAAAAAAGCTAATAATGTGCGCTAAATTTCAGAGTATATTATTTAATACTGTAGGTAAATAAATAAAGTATAATTACTATGTAGTAGGAGGCACTGTTATGAAATATCCCGTACTTCTCTCTCCACCAAGGGAAAACCAAGCGAAATTAACATATTCAAAAGAGAGAGAAAAAATATTGCACGTATTTGACCCTGCTCCAAGGGAAAAGCAAACGAAATAAACATATAAAAAAAGGGAGAAAAGATATATTGCATGTACTTGTCCCTTCTCAAAGGGAAAAGCAAGCACAATCAATATCTATACAAACGAAAGTGGAAAATACATACTTACGTTTTTTACACGGAGATAAAATAAATTTCTGAACACACACACACGCACAGTTAGAAGTTAAATAACATGTCGCTATATTTAAAACAAAAACCACACATAAATATTACACCAAAAAATTTGGTTATAATGCTTGGTTCGCAAGTATAGGAGCAAAAAATGGGCGTCGCTAAAATTAAACTTTTACATCCATATAAATGTCTTGATGCTACTCCCAACCTGTGATGTACAGAGTGGTTCATAAGGTCCTCAGTTAATGTAAGATCGCACCGACTATAAGGTGCCTTGCAGGTTGAGGGTATATAAAACAATGCTTCATTGTGTCTTGGGTTTCAACAGGTTTATTTGCCTGGGAATGTATTAATACATTCCCAGAACTTTTCCGGGAGTTTATACATACTTTCCCAGCACCCTGTACCGAGAATTACACATACTTTCTCGGCCCTGCGAGTTCTTGGCCGGAAGGGCTGATTACAATGTTCTGGCTAACATTTCCGATGCTTTGGGGGCATTAGGTGACAGGACACGTCCCTGAGTGACGATGTTATTAGTTAACTGTATTTGTTGCGGGGTAGTGGTTCCGGCAGTTGAGGTCTGGTGAGTTGGGTGGCCCGGGTACAGGCCCTTGGACTGGCTGTGGTTGGCTTGTTGCACTCAGCTGGCTTTCTCTCGATGTGGCTCTCCTCATTGAAGATCACTGCTCGCTCCCGTTCGTGGTGTAGTGTTGTACAGACTTATTACCTCCCTACCATGTCCCGGTGAGGTGACCCTTGGTGTGCCCCTACCCCGGATCTCGGTGCGGGGTTCCACTGGACTACTCCCACTCGCTCGATGTGGCGCTCCTTGTTGAAATTCACCACCCGACTCCGCCTTCTCGGTGCATAATTGTAACTGACTGACTGACTGATGTGACTGACTCGTGTCCTGGTGTGGTGATACTACTCATCCGACGTAACTGTGGTAACTGTCTAACTGATTCTGCCCGGCACAGAGTATCACAGCCTCCAACTGCCCCGATATGACTGACCCCTTAACACTGTCTCTGGTTGCCTCTGCTGGGGCCATAACCCTGTGGCCTCTCGTAGTCCCGACGGACTTCTGCTCACATAACTGCGCGATTCAACTGACTGACTGACTGATGCGACTAACTGACTCGGCCAGGGTCCGATCTTCCCTGCCTGGGTTTACTGACTGATTTTCTCTTTCGATGCGCAATTCTAACTGACCGGGTCAACTGCTCTCCGAACAGATTGATTGAACTGATCCATTGACTGACTGATGCGACTAACTGACTCGGCCGGGGTCAGATCTCCCCGGCCTCGGTTTATTGACTTCCTCTCAGAACGGATTGATTCAACTGATCCTCCACCCTTCCTGCAAAGAGGCATATATCCTCTCGCGTATCCCTCCCTAAAACTGTACATGCACCTTACCTTGTTGTGGGAGGGGTGTGGAGGAGGTCGCAGAACAAAGAATACTTCATACATGTACCATGGTTCTTGAAGAAGAGGGAGGAGGGGTGTTGGCCAGCAGGCCCTGGCAGCGCGTGTCCAGATGCTTCTGCGTTTTGCTAAGGGGGAGGAGTGCTCGTGGCACAACTTCCAAGCATATCAGCCATTTTCTCTGGCATGTTTCACCTTCCGGGTGGGTCAGCGATATTTTCCTGTCGTCCGTCTTCCCTATCTTAACTCCCTTGATGGCTATTTGCTTAACTCGGCTTAATGTTGGCAAGTCCAAGTTCACATGGTTTACTAGGGGAGGTGGAGGAGAGGTCCTGTGCTGCAGCGACATGTGTAATGGCCTGCACACACTACCTACATCTGGCTTCTCCGCACGTGTGCCTGTCAAAGGTGCTCAGGGGGGATTAAAAGGGCGGGGGGTGTCAGCGAGGTTTCTACTTACAATATGTGTTACACATCAGTCTAATGTAGCTGCAGACTCTAGGATGGTAGAAAACTTAGCACAAATTCTTCCATGTAACATTTCAAGTCCGTAAGAACAGGCACACAGTTAGTCAGTTCGAGGTGTAAATTTGCAACATCTTTACGTAATGCGAGTAAAATGCTTTCAAAGTTATTGAAACACTGGTGAATCCCATCCCCGTCAGACCGACGGGTGGGTGGGTTATCATCGAGAAGTAGCGGAGACCACATGACTTCACAGCAAAGGCATCTATCAGCATTTGTGTAGGCAATATCAGAGACCGGATAGTACTGTACTGACATGGATGAGTCCGTCACACCGTTGGAAGAAAGAGTCCCTGTTGTTTGCACATGTAAAACAGTCATTTTAGGCGATCCATTTTGCAGTTGTGGTACATTGCCAGCTTCCAGCAGCAAGGAACCTTCAGTTATGTTGTCGCACGTAGCCAATTTTTTCAGTCTGGAAGCCACGAAAGGGCGGCGTTTGGGAGCCATGGAAGGGTGGTGTCTGAGTACTTCAGAAGGGGGCCGTCTGGGTGCTCCGGAAGGGCGTGTCGTGATGGCGACTGTTACTATAGGTGCAGTGCTGGATTATATCATGGTCTCCGATGGTGCAGCGTCGCATCACCCTAAGGCGATAAATGCAGAGGCACCCATCTTTGTAAAAAATCTCCCCGCATTAATTATGAGAACCTCGTCACTCCCAGACCAGAACACAACCGATGACATTACGAAGATAGCTGCTAATTTTCTTAAAGTAGCCACAGCATGGAGTCTTCAATACCAATACAACTATGGCGCATCGATGCCCAAACTAAAGTTTATAAGCAAGTGTCCACCCCCCTCCTATAAAGATCTGCATACCCCCAACACAGCATACCTCACCTTCGTCATGTGTCTGTACGCCTGCTAATAAAAAAAACCCATATATTCTATTTTGTTGCTAGGTAAGTCTGTAAAAAAGTTAACATAATTTTTTTAAAAATATATATATCATTAAAGTATTGATATTTTATAACTAAATTCTGTCGATGGCCAATTACAAAGTAAGGGAAGGGAGGGGGAGGGGGCCTTGCACCAACCCCTGCAATGCGGCATGTCCGGAACAGAGGTGGTGCAGCTCTCGAAACACTCCTTGCACGGGAGGTTGTCCCGCATGGTCTTCGTCCTGCTGCAGGTAGGCTGGCAAATACTTGAATATGGTCAAAATTTCGTAAGGTGTGTAGACCAGTCGAAATTCTTTCGGCAGGTATGGTAACTCGCCCTGTTTGTCCAAGTCACTAAGCCAAATGCCAAAATAGCCGAAAGAATTTTCTGGCCGCTCGGAAAATATGCGTACATTTCTAAAAGCGAGGAAAATAACTGATTTCTTGAAGGGCTTGGGTTGCGTCTTATAAAGAGTTTTTAAGGGGGAAAAATAGTCCGCCCTCGCAATTAAAGTAGTTCACCGATTGGTCAGAACGAAGGTTTCCGAAAACACCCGAGTATTTAGCCAATGAGAAACATTGGCGGAGCTATTAAATATATTGGAAGGGGGTGGGTAATTAGCCAATGAGAATCAGGGGTGGGCAATTAGCCAATGCGAATCAGGGGTGGGGCAATTGTTCAATTAAATATATTGGGAAGTGTCGCGTTGGTGGGGGGGNGGTGCTGGGTAGAGCACCACAATATAAAACAAATGACAAACTAAGAAAAACAAGATGGCGGTCGAACGAAAGTGAGAGACAAACTCCAGTAATGTATAAACAAATGACAAATGAAATAAACCAAGATGGCGGATGGTGGCTGTGATGCCTGCTAAGATGGTGGACTGCACCTACCAAAATGGTGGGATGAGTGTGGGTGGAAGGGGGTGGGTAGAGCTTCAATAATTTAAGTTTTTTAAATTCATAATTTTTAAATAACTTTTAAATATTGTTTTTTTATAATTTTTTTGGATTTTAAAGTCAAAGGTCAAGGTTAAATGTATCCAAGATGGCGGGCAATACGGTTGCCAGGAAACCGGAATGACAGAACATGGACAGCTCCGACGCTCCGAGCCCCCAGCCGTTTGCGCCAAAGTCCCCAAAATCATTCTATTGGCATTGATAGAGGGCAGTACATGCAATTACTAGCTGTGCTGTGGACAGAGTAGGAACTGCGTACTAGGCATAACACTGCTGAGTCCAATACAAGTATATTTGACTCGGTGAAAGAGTAGTATGTTGTTTCAAGCATCGGCCTGTGTGTAGTAAGCATGGTAGACATGCCACAACGGCATAGGAGACAACACTTGTGCAGTTAACGGACTTTGAACGAGGTCGTATTCTGAGCCTGAGGCTGGATGAACCTTCCGAAGTATTTCCCAATGCGTAGGACGAGAAGTGTCTGCTGTGCATCATTGGTGGTGCCGGTGGTCCAACGATGGTGCACATGCTCGTCAACCTGGTTCCGGACGACAGCGGCATACGGATACTCGCCTGGACGACAGCCCGCATCAGAAGAGCAGCCATTGCTGATCGCACGGCGACCACCGCACCGATTAGGGCCACTGTTGCATCCACAGTGTCAGCTAGGACCATCTCCGACGGTTTGCTGGACGCTTGTATATTATTAAAGGTGCCGCTCGCCAGGCTTTCTCTCACACCTCATCACCGCGCAACCCGCCTCGGATGGTGTCATGAACGACGCAACTGGAGGGGAGAATGGAGCGGAGTTGTGTTTAGTGATGAGAGCAGATTCTTCCTTGGCGCCAGTGACGACCTTTCGCGAGTGCGGCGTTAAAATTTATGCTGTCTTTTTGTTGACAATGTCAGTATCTTGTGTAGCTGCTTTTAGCGACGATGCAGTCCTGCAATCGTGCGTAGAGACGATCATAAAGGTGTCGGATGTCATATTTGGGAATAGTGTTCCATGCTAATTCCACATGTTTTTGCAATTGGTGGAGGTTTGTTGCCGGTATTGTAGACAGCATCAAATGCCTTCCCATCATTTCCCACACATGTTCAATGGGGGACAGGTTGGGTGATCGTGCTGGCCAGGGGAGCTGACGAACACCTTTGAGAGCGATTTTGAAAGTGCTCCAATAACTGCGAACAGCCGATATGTACAGTTCTACAAACACCTGACATTTTCCTCTGATGATGTAATTAAGAGATAGTATATTGATTTTCTCTGTGGTAGTATTTTGCTATAAATGTAAATTTGTGGTATTTTTGTGAAGCACTGTCTTAAAAAGGTTCTAGAAAAGACGTTGACTTTTAAAACATTATCTTATTTAGTTATATTATTGCTTAATAAAATTTCCTTCATAACAGAAAGGTGGTCTGAACTGAACTGTACCCTGCTGACAGGAAGCATCCATTGCTTCATGTGCTTGGCGATTCACTCGTACCCTCTCATCGGCGTGTAGCAACATGTACCTCGACTCATCTGTCCAGGACACCTATACCGATGCGTCGAGGGTCCAATGGGGGTGTTTCCGCACCCACATTAATCGTTGAGCCTTGTGACTTGTGGTTAGCAGAGGTACTCTAGTGCGGAGAGGGGGCCATCATGGCACTGCGGCTAGAGCACACCTCATCGGCTCATAGCGAGGAGATGGTTCTGGATGGTATGGCTGCTCACAGGTTATTAATCTGGTCCAGCATTGAATTGGCAAATTATCTGCTGCATTTTAACATGTCTGTCCGCTGTTACCAACCGAGCTACTCGACGGCGATCTGTCACCAATACGTTGTATACCACAGCAGTTGTCCCTGGCGACGGTGGTTTTACCCGAATTCATGAACTCGCCATAAACACTTGATACAGCGGTCCCTGGAAATCCCAGTGCCTGTGCGACATCGGGGATGGAGTGCCCCATACGTCTGTCCCCAACGATCTGGCCATAATGAAATTTGCTGAGATCTTATTTCTTCCCCATTTTGTGCTCGACTGTTACTCACATGGTCAGTATAAGTTCTGACAACATCTCGGTCAAGCGTGGCTGTGCACTATTCCATTCGACGGGGCTACAAAGTCACGGCAGGTGTATGTAATTCAGTTGCTCATGAGAGTGTTTAAGTATTTCCCCTTGGTTAGGTTAATATTTTAATTCGATTATAGTGGTGTAAAATGTAAAGAAAGTAAATATATTGATAAGTATCAATTCAATGGCAGCAAATACATACTAAGCTAATTACTTTTACAAAGATGTACTGTCATGAATAAAAAAATAATCTTATCACAGTGAGTTGTGCAATTGAAATATCTAAAACCCACAGTGCTAAAAGATAATCATACTGGAATGCTTTGACCTTCTGATGACTTTTCACAATGTTACTTGGTTTTTTCATGTGGGGTTATCTGGGATATCTTACAAAATGGAGGAGAAATAAGCCTCTATAAAGACACATTTAATTGTTTTAATACACTCATTTGCAAAAAAATTGATCACCGCACCAACTATGTGTTGCAGGGGACCAACACTTACAGGATGCAATTAGCATGATATTGGGCCACCCGTAGCATGGAGACAGGTGACGATACGGTCAGGCATGGAGGCATACAAATGTCGGATGATCTCCTGAGGAAGATTTTGCTACATCTGGTGTAATTGACCCTCCAACCGTAGCTGTTGCTGGCCCAAGTTGCAATCCAATCTGGTACCAAACTTTCTCGACAGGTGAGAGATCTGGAGACCTTGTTGGCCAAGGAAGAATGTTGATATAACGAATTCAGGTAAGAGAGACCCTTGATGTCTGAGGCTGTGCATTATCCTGCCGGAAAATGGGGTTGTCAAGCTGTACCAGGAAGGGGACTTCACATGGTCGCACAATTTCTTGGATGTATCGCTGCAGCATCAGGGTTCCCTCAATCACCACCAAGGGGTGTGGGAATCGTATGAATCGTAGGAAATGGCATGATTCCTCCCGCTGCGGCGGCGTACCATACCACTCTACAATGTAGCATGCATCACAGCCCTGAACTTCAATCGCCGTCAATCCACAAGCTGCCATGCTGCTCGTTCCTGGCAGAAGGTTACACATGTACCGAGATGGTGATGTACGACGTCCATGGAGTGCCTACAGCCTGTCGTACGATAAAACAATTTTTCCTTCTGGTGGTCCAACACCGACTCACAGTGCAGGCAGAACGGTTCAAGTGGCGAGCAATGCGCCAAAACTTCCAACATGCCTCTCAGAGGCTGACGATGCGTACTATTTCCAACTTATCCAACTGTGCCAAGCTTTGTCGAATGCGCCGCGTCGGGGCATGTTGCGTGTTTACTGAACTTGGCTCTGTAACTCGCACTACTCACGCTGCTACTGAGGTGTTATTCTGTGTCTTGCAGCTATGAATGATGGAGGGACATGCATGTCCCCTAGTTGCACATCTGCGCAAGTAAACTGCATTAGATGCAAATGGGACACATATCGGGCTTTGACTATACAAGATGATAACCTTCGTTGTACTCGCGTGAGTCGTTAAAGGTGATTAATTTTTTTTGCAAATGTGTGTAAATACTACCCGCATACAATATTAAAATGAAATTAGTTTCGTAGTTTCTTAGATATAGCATTTTAATTTAAAAGGTTTATCTAGACGCCATTTTAAAAATAAGTGTCTGGCCTAATAAAAACATATCAGTTTACATGGCCTGCTATAGTGCTACTTGTTTCCCAGATTTGGTAGGAATCCAAAGTTTTTACATATAAATTT
The DNA here is from genome assembly GCA_002778355.1 of Clitarchus hookeri. Lineage (NCBI taxonomy): Eukaryota > Metazoa > Arthropoda > Insecta > Phasmatodea > Phasmatidae > Clitarchus > Clitarchus hookeri. The sequence continues at coordinate 956,881 of NQII01000285.1, read as the reverse complement.
GGTTTTTTCATGTCATGCTATTCTTAGAAAATGGCAGACAAAAGAGCCTTTGTGTAGACACTCGATGGTTGTAATGTATACAATATTTAGTTGGAATTGATTGGAAGGTTTCGATGATATAGCATTCTAAACTAAAATGCCTGGATGGTGGCCATTTACCTGCCACAGTTACTTGTCTGCCCAATTTGGTAGGAATCAGTCAATTGTTTCCCGAGACATGACACAAAAACTTCATTTCTAAATATGATACTATCTTACAAAATGTTGGTCAAAAGTGGCTACATGTTGATATATGATTTTTGTAATATATATTTTCAGAATACGTAAATTGGTAGAAATTATCCGAACGGTATGGTAGATATAACAAATAAACCTAAAATATTTGTATTACCGCCATTCTGTAAATGAGTGATTAATAAATTTATATATAATATATTTTAATGGCCTACCACAGTATTACTTACATGCCAAGTTTGGCAGAATTCCTTGAGTAATTTTCGAGTTATGAAGTAAAAGCTCTATTTTTTCATGCATCGCTGTCTTCCAAAATAGCAGACCAACAACAATATATATAACTAAATTAAATTATTACATGATGCACTTTCAACATACAAAAATTGGTTTAAATCGGTTGAATGGTTCCCTAGATATGACACCCCTCTGAATTATAAAATTTGAAGCCATTTCGAAAGTGAGCACCCAGTTTGGTTGAAAACTAAAGAGGTCGGATTTCCTTAGTAAGTACTATACGTGAACCGAGTTTGGTGATATTCGGCTCGTGTCTTCAAAAAATTTTAGGGTACACGCACACACACACCAACACACACATACAGATACACACAGAACAAATGCACACACACACAGATACAGGAAAGAGATCTCAGTGGCGTCAAGAAGTTGAAGACAAGCGAACTTGACTCTGATTTCAGTTTACACCGACGCACTTGACCATTCAGTCAGATAATGGGGAAGAGAAAGGTGTGTCGTGCTTGAGTGAAAACAATAGTGCGAACATTAAGTGACGATTTAAGTGAAGATGTATTAACAGCAATGGAAACTAAAAGAAAACAGCAACTTTGGGTGAGGTCATAGATTGGACGAAGGGAAAAGTATGGAGCATCGGCACTATTGAAAGAATTGGCAGAGGAAGATCCTTCATATTACAGAAATCATTTGAGGATGAAAAAGAAAAAATTGGACGAATTACTCGAAAAAGTAGACACAAAAATAAGAAAAAGTAAAATACTATGATGAGAGATGCAAGTCCCACAATCACCAAGTTAGAGATAACGCTACGATACCTAGCTAGTAATGATAGTTATCAGTCGTTGGAATACCAATTTCGTGTGCCTAAGTGTACAATATCTGTCTTCGTTCCAGAAATATTAACAGCAACATGTGAAGGCCCGTAGGGATATATTCAGGCATGTCTACATGGGTATAATGCGATAACCACAAAATATATAAAAGTGTGAAACATCCCATGTATTTATTCTATAAGTATATAGTACTTGTTCAAAAAATACACACAGTACGTAAAACACATAACAAACTGATGATATATGTTAATTGAAAATTTACAAATATATTAATTGCTGATCAAATGCATATATTGTTGCATAAATTTGGCAACGAAAATCAGAACATACTGTACCATACCGTACATTCTTTATTTGTACAAAGTTATTGATGCAATGTTTTTAGTAATGTGCATTTGTTATGAACATGCGATCAGCAAAGAGGTGAGCAGTATCTGCTAATTATGTATTTGAGGTACTATCACTTGCTGATAGTGCTGGAGATTGGAATGAGGGCCCCATGTCGAAGTAGGGCATTCCTCGGAGTGATGTCAGAAGCGGAGGGTGTTCCAGAGAGGCACTTTATTCTTTCTTCCGGTAACATGTATTGTATTGCCTGTTGAAGACGCAAGGCATTTATTGTCAGCAGTAGTCGCAGTTGAGTAGCAACCTAATTCCCAAAACTCTCAAATTCATCGTCTTTCATGCTGTCAATTCTTCCTAGCAGGTTTTCAATGGTATGTTCATAATGAGACATACCTTTACCTTATTTGTGCTTTTCATTCCCTTGGTATCCTTGTGGTTGCCGAAATGTTGAAGGTGACGCCGTACATGCTGGAGTAGCTTCACCACTTGAGCAGCTTATTACAGCTGGGCCAACGACTGCTTCATTGTTGCTATGTGTGTTATCTCTCTCCTCCACAGCGATATGTGTATCTCCATCATCATCCTGTGAAATAAGGACGTAGTGTAAATTAATGTCAATTAATACAATGATAATACATGATTTACGAGTAGGCTGTTTCTGATCCCACAGGTTCCTGCCACTGCAAATAAATGGAAGAAAATACAGGATGTGTTCATGTCACGATATGTTCATGTCACGATGGAATTTCCCCAAATTCTGTGGTGCTGTCGACGGGAAACACATACACATCCTACGGCCTTGTAACGGCAGTTCGAATTCTTTAACCACAAGTCTACGTTTAGTGTAATACTATTTGCTCTCGTGGATGGGAAATACTGCTTCCAATATATGGGGCTAATGGAAGGGCAGGGGATGTTGCCATGTCCCGTGAATCTAAACTCAATAACGAGATGCTAAATAATAGTTTTAAATGTCCAGATGAGGCTGTTATCATAGGTAACGACGCCTTTCCTCTGAGGGAAAATGTGCTGAAACCTTACAGCAGGTCTGCGCTCACCAGATAAAAAGCTCATTTATAATTACCGTTTGTCTTGAGCAAGAAGGGTGGAAGAGAACGCTTTTGTTGTGTTAGCATTACGTTTTCGTGTATTTGGAGAACCCATAGCTGTGAGGCCTTCAACAATGGACCTGGTATCAAAAGCATCGTGCACGGTACACAACCGGAAGCGATTGACATCACAGGAATACTTTTCATTTGGAACTGTGGACATTGAAGACTTAAACACAGGACCAATTCAGCCAGGGTCCTGGCGTGCTGGAAATGTTGAACTGCCATCCGTGGCACAGGTCCGTTCAGCTAGAAGGAAACTAGCCAAGTGGGACGTTTAGTCGGGGAGAGAGCCAGAGGAGAGTGAGTCACGTGACCTTCAAGCGGCCACTAAAGTAGACTATCCACCAACTTACTATCCACTTCCCGGGCGGTGGGAAATTTCCTTGACCACGCCGTTTACACAAGAATATTACCAGGGAAGTCGCTTGTCTTCAAGTACTTGACGCCACTAAACTTGACCCGTGGCCTTTTCTTTCCTTCAGAAAGTAGGCTAAAAAGTCTACTCAGGACGCTTGTATGCTAACCGTGCAGTGAATTATCGTCTAACCTCGATTACTATGTTAATTATATGCTGACTGCATTAATGATAATTAAGTGAATATGTATTATATGCGAGTTAGTAAAGTTTCATGCGATAGGATATGTGCATATGTCTCATAAGAGCACTGCCGTCATTTCTCACGTGGCATGTATAAAAATGGCATCAGAACGGCGCCTGTAATTGTCGTACTTTTGATACTGTTGACGAGAACTGCTGAAATCACTGATGGATCATCAGTGTTCGTCAGCAGTAAGGGAACAGCCTTAACTAAAAATTAAATATTTTGTTCGTCAGTAAGTTTATAGTTCCGGAAAGCACGGCGGTGGTAGTCATTAAATAAAATAAATTGCATTACATTATGAACTTAAGTATCACATTTTATTTCTCCCTCGATTTAAATAATAACTTACGCATAGAAAACATACTGATAATCATTTGAATGCAGAGAATACATTTTTATAACGACATAAATTCACCTTCGAGTTTATAAACCTATTTTCCGAATTAAAGAAAGGCTTATCAGATTACTTACCTGTCAGTCAGTGTGTGTGTGTGCGTATTCCTCCTGAAAACTTCTGAACACATGAACAAAATTTCGCCAAATTCGGTACAAATATAGTACTTAGTAAAATCATCAGAATTTTAGAGTTTTAGATTAAGCGGGGTGCTGACTTTCAAAATGGCGGTCATAAATTTATATAGTGTAACGTCATATATTCGGATTCATTTAACCGATTTAAACAAAAATCTCTATGTTGACAGTGCATCATNAGGCTGTTTCTGATCCCACAGGTTCCTGCCACTGCAAATAAATGGAAGAAAATACAGGATGTGTTCATGTCACGATATGTTCATGTCACGATGGAATTTCCCCAAATTCTGTGGTGCTGTCGACGGGAAACACATACACATCCTACGGCCTTGTAACGGCAGTTCGAATTCTTTAACCACAAGTCTACGTTTAGTGTAATACTATTTGCTCTCGTGGATGGGAAATACTGCTTCCAATATATGGGGCTAATGGAAGGGCAGGGGATGTTGCCATGTCCCGTGAATCTAAACTCAATAACGAGATGCTAAATAATAGTTTTAAATGTCCAGATGAGGCTGCTATCATAGGTAACGACGCCTTTCCTCTGAGGGAAAATGTGCTGAAACCTTACAGCAGGTCTGCGCTCACCAGGAAAAAAAGCTAATTTATAATTACCGTTTGTCTCGAGCAAGAAGGGTGGCAGAGAACGCTTTTGGCGTGTTAGCATCACGTTTTCGTGTATTTGGAGAACCCATAGCTGCGAGGCCTTCAACAATGGATCTGATATCAAAAGCATCGTGCACGGTACACAACCGTAAGCGATTGACATCACAGGAATACTTTTCATTTGGAACAGTGGACATTGAAGACTTAAACACAGGACCAATTCAGCCAGGGTCCTGGCGTGCTGGAAATGTTGAACTGCCATCCGTGGCACAGGTTCGTTCAGCTAGAAGGAAACTAGCCAAGTGGGCCGTTTAGTCGGGGAGAGAGCCAGAGGAGAGTGAGTCACGTGACCTTCAAGCGGCCACTAAAGTAGGCTATCCACCAACTTACTATCCACTTCCCGGGCGGTGGGAAATTTCCTTGACCACACCGCTTACACAAGGACATTACCAGGGAAGTCGCTTGTCTTCAAGTACTTGACGTCACTAAACTTGGCCCGTGGCCTTTTATTTCCTTCAGAAAGTAGGCTAAAAAGTGTACTCAGGACGCTTGCATGCTAACCGTGCAGTGAATTATCGTCTCACCTCGATTACTATGTTAATTATATGCTCACTGCATTAATGATAATTAAGCGAAGATGTATTATATGCGAGTTAGTAAAGTTTCATGCGATAGGATATGTGCATATGTCTCATAAGAGCACTGCCGTCATTTCTCACGTGGCATGTATAAAAATGGCATCAGAACGGCGCCTGTAATTGTCGTACTTTTGATACTGTTGACGAGAACTGCTGAAATCACTGATGGATCATCAGTGTTCGTCAGCAGTAAGGGAACAGCCTTAACTAAAAATTAAATATTTTGTTCGTCAGTAAGTTTATAGTTCCGGAAAGCACGGCGGTGGTAGTCATTAAATAAAATAAATTGCATTACATTATGAACTTAAGTATCACATTTTAATTCTCCCTCGATTTAAATAATAACTTACGCATAGAAAACATACTGATAATCATTTGAATGCAGAGAATACATTTTTATAACGACATAAATTCACCTTCGAGTTTATAAACCTATTTTCCGAATTAAAGAAAGGCTTATCAGATTACTTACCTGTCAGTGTGTGTGTGTGCGTATTCCTCCTGAAAACTTCTGAACACGTGAACAAAATTTCGCCAAATTCGGTACAAATATAGTACTTAGTAAAATCATCAGAATTTTAGAGTTTTAGATTATGCGGGGTGCTGACTTTCAAAATGGCGATCATAAATATATATAGTGTAACGTCATATATTCGGATTCATTTAACCGATTTAAACAAAAATTTCTATGTTGACAGTGCATCATNATATATAGTGTAACGTCATATATTCGGATTCATTTAACCGATTTAAACAAAAATTTCTATGTTGACAGTGCATCATGTAATAAATGAAAATGGAGATGAATATTGTTAGTTCGCCAATTCGGAAGACAGCTACACACCGAAAATTAAGCTTTTATGTAATATCTCGAAAACTACTCAACCTGTTCTCGCCAAAATTGGCACTAAGAAAAACAATGGTAGGTCATGTAAACATATGCAACTTAATCTTATTATACACTAATTTTCAAAACGGTGGCCACACAAATATTTAAGGTTTATTTGGTTTCTCAATCATACTGCTCAGCCAATTTTGATCAAATTTTGTATGCTAAAAGTATTTATTACAAGCGTCATATATAGAAACACATACATACTTTTGCCCGTCATTTTGTAAGACAGTGCCACACGAAGAAATTAAATTTTTATGTGATATTTCGGAAACAGTTAACCGATTTCAGCAAAATTTGGCAAACAAGTATTCTGCGGCAGGTGATGTAAAGTGGTATATTTTAAGTGGGTCAGGCACTTATTTTCAAAATTGCAGCCTTATAGCAATTTTTTTAGTGTGCTANTAAAGTGGTATATTTTAAGTGGGTCAGGCACTTATTTTCAAAATTGCAGCCTTATAGCAATTTTTTTAGTGTGCTACATCTTCGAAACCATGTAATCAATAACAAATTAATTTTGTATATTGACTATATATAATGCAATTATCAAATGTGTTTACATGGAGCCTCTTTTACCCACCATTTTGTTAGATAGCATCACATGAAAAATAAAATTCTAATGTCATATATCTGGAAAACCACCAGAGATCTACCGAATTTGGCAAAAAAAAAAAAAAAGTTATGCAGGAGGTGATGTAAAATTGTATGTTTTAAGTAGGACGGGCACTTGTTTACCAGATGGCGTATATATAACTATTTTAGCTAAGTATGCGATATCTTCTAAAACATGAAATATATTGTCATTTATCTTTGTATGTTAACAGCATATTTTACAACTATGAAGCTATTAAATGTGTATACACAAAGTATCTTTTATCCACAATTTTGTAAGATAGCACTACATGAAAAAATTATATTTTAATGTCATTCTTTGGAGAAAACCAACATATTCACACAAAATTTGGCAAACAAGTAGCATTGTGGCAGGTCACATAAATTTATATGCTTTGAGTAGGTCAGGCACTTATTTTTAAAATTGCGTCTTTATGAACATTTTATCTTAGTATGCTATATCTACGAAACTACGAAACAAACTTCAATTTAACTAACAATATGTTGCCAGTATCTATCACAATCATCAAATGTGTATATTTGAAGCCTCACTTCTGCACCATTTTATAAAATAGCCTCACATAAAAAAATCAAGTTTTTATGTCATGTCTCTAGAAACCATTAACCNCTTCTGCACCATTTTATAAAATAGCCTCACATAAAAAAATCAAGTTTTTATGTCATGTCTCTAGAAACCATTAACCGATTGCAAGCGAAGAATTTTTACTAAGGTGGGCCATATTAGTTGATATATTTTAAGTAGGCCAGACACTTATTTTCAGAAAAGTAGAATATATAATATTTCATACCAGTGTGCTATACAGATTGTTCCCAAACATGTAGGAAGTAATCATGGAGTGGATAGTACACCCCAAAATAACACAAAATCTACCTAAGTATACATGTACCAAAGTCGATAGTTTCCGAGTTACAGATCTTCCAATTTTGTACTAGATGTAGTCGTTACAGTTTTCCTGACACATTCCAGTTCGAGTAATTTTTTCGTGTATCATCAGTGATACATCACTCTACAAGAAGTGTTCAAAATGTCTGTGCCTGAATGCACGGCTGAACATGCTGCGTCATTGATTGTCTGACATGTTCAAATACTCCNGTGTTCAAAATGTCTGTGCCTGAATGCACGGCTGAACATGCTGCGTCATTGATTGTCTGACATGTTCAAATACTCCTGGAATTGCACGTATCTGCTGGCAACTATGTTCCTCTCGCTGGCGAAGCACTGCTATGTCCGGAACAGGAGCTGCATGAACATTGGCCTTGCGGTACCCTCACAGGTACAGTGGATTAAGATCCGGGGTTCCAAGCACATGGCATTTGACATGAGTCAGCTGTAGACAGTGGGATGGGACAGGTAATAACATTCACACCATTCCAGCTCATCATATTTAACAGGCACACCTCGTGAAACGTCCACTATTACCAATACATGTGGTACAAAGTTGGAAGGTCAGTATCTCGGAAACTATTGACTTTACGACATTTGTTCATAGGGACATTTTGTGTTGTTTTGGGGAGTATTATTTCTCCATTTAAGATTATCGTCAAATGAAAAAAAGGAGCTTTTATGCTATGTATGGAGGACCAATAAACCAATTCCCACCAAATTTAACACATAAGAAGTGAAGATGTGCTACAATAGAACGTGTGAATCTACATGTTTTAGGTAAGGCCGGCATTAGATTTAAATTGCATTAATATAAATAATTTATATTAATATGTTAAATATTTATTAAACCATTACTCAAATTTGGTATGCTAACAGTATTCGTTACAAGAGTCAATTATGCGTAAGGAATTCCTCTTTTACTGGTATTTTTGTAAAATAGTAGCAGGTGAGAAAATGGGACATTTTATCATATTTCTGAAAACATTTTACTGTTTTACACAATATTTCGCACACCATTAGTGCTAGAGAAGACCATGCAAACTTATATTATTTAAGTGATGTCAGACACTGATTTTCAAAATGGTGGCCATATAAATAATTTTGATAAATTTGCCATTTCTATTAAACCAATAAATAAAATTCAACCAAAATTCGTATGCTAACAGTAAATTTTAGAAACATCGTATACAGAACCTAATTTTTTAAAGTAGTTTTGTAAAATATCACCAAATAAGGAAATGAAGTGGTTATGCCATAGCCCGTGAACCAATCAACCGATTTACACCGAATTATATACTCAAGTAACGCTACAGGAGGCCATGTAAATTTACTTGTTTTAAGTGGCTGAGAGACATATTTTCAAAAGGATGACCTTGTAAATATTTTATTCAAAACATCAGACTGATTATATCCGAAGTTGATGATCGGAATCCTTCTTCTGTAAAGCGGTTGGTTGCACGCTAGCTTATGGTACGAGGATTTCTGGGTTCGAGTCCCGGGTAAGGCACGCGTGTATTTGTAATTGTCTCACTACTGTTGCCTATGTTTCTGAATCCATCTCTAATGATATTGCTGTACACGAGTCGCAAAGGCCCACCTACATCTAAGCTTTTAAGAAAGTCATTAAAAATTATTTGCGCAGATGTAGAGGAAATTAGGCTCATTATTTATATAAGTAACTTCTTGTTTTGTATTGATTTTTTTCGGATTATTTAGTATTTAATAATGCTGAAATGTCCATATTTTAAGTATCTCTGAGAACCAATGACGACTTTAATCGCCCGTCATTGTCTTGTTTCACTGGCATTGCACANTTGTTCCTCTCGCTGGCGAAGCACTGCTATGTCCGGAACAGGAGCTGCATGAACATTGGCCTTGCGGTACCTTCACAGGTACAGTGGATTAAGATCCGGGGTTCCAAGCACATGGCATTTGACATGAGTCAGCTGTAGACAGTGGGATGGGACAGGTAATAACATTCACACCATTCCAGCTCATCATATTTAACAGGCACACCTCGTGAAACGTCCACTATTACCAATACATGTGGTACAAAGTTGGAAGGTCAGTATCTCGGAAACTATTGACTTTACGACATTTGTTCATAGGGACATTTTGTGTTGTTTTGGGGAGTATTATTTCTCCATTTAAGATTATCGTCAAATGAAAAAAAGGAGCTTTTATGCTATGTATGGAGGACCAATAAACCAATTCCCACCAAATTTAACACATAAGAAGTGAAGATGTGCTACAATAGAACGTGTGAATCTACATGTTTTAGGTAAGGCCGGCATTAGATTTAAATTGCATTAATATAAATAATTTATATTAATATGTTAAATATTTATTAAACCATTACTCAAATTTGGTATGCTAACAGTATTCGTTACAAGAGTCAATTATGCGTAAGGAATTCCTCTTTTACTGGTATTTTTGTAAAATAGTAGCAGGTGAGAAAANTCGTTACAAGAGTCAATTATGCGTAAGGAATTCCTCTTTTACTGGTATTTTTGTAAAATAGTAGCAGGTGAGAAAAAGGGACATTTTATCATATTTCTGGAAACATTTTACTGTTTTACACAATATTTCGCACACCATTAGTGCTAGAGAAGACCATGCAAACTTATATTATTTAAGTGATGTCAGACACTGATTTTCAAAATGGTGGCCATATAAATAATTTTGATAAATTTGCCATTTCTATTAAACAAATAAATAAAATTCAACCAAAATTCGTATGCTAACAGTAAATTTTAGAAACATCGTATACAGAACCTAATTTTTTAAAGTAGTTTTGTAAAATATCACCAAATAAGAAAATGAAGTGGTTATGCCATAGCCCGTGAACCAATCAACCGATTTACACCGAATTATATACTCAAGTAACGCTACAGGAGGCCATGTAAATTTACTTGTTTTAAGTGGCTGAGAGACATATTTTCAAAAGGATGACCTTGTAAATATTTTATTCAAAACATCAGACTGATTATATCCGAAGTTGATGATCGGAATCCTTCTTCTGTAAAGCGGTTGGTTGCACGCTAGCTTATGGTACGAGGATTTCTGGGTTCGAGTCCCGGGTAAGGCACGCGTGTATTTGTAATTGTCTCACTACTGTTGCCTATGTTTCTGAATCCATCTCTAATGATATTGCTGTACACGAGTCGCAAAGGCCCACCTACATCTAAGCTTTTAAGAAAGTCATTAAAAATTATTTGCGCAGATGTAGAGGAAATTAGGCTCATTATTTATATAAGTAATTTCTTGTTTTGTATTGATTTTTTTCGGATTATTTAGTATTTAGTAATGCTGCCATGTGCATATTTTAAGTATCTCTGAGAACCAATGACGACTTGAATCGCCCGTCATTGTCTTGTTTCACTGGCATTGCACANGCATATTTTAAGTATCTCTGAGAACCAATGACGACTTTAATCGCCCGTCATTGTCTTGTTTCACTGGCATTGCACAATCTCTGCAGTTCCAGTATACTCGGTGCTATCAGTAATCAATATAGCCCCGTTAAGGGCGCCATCCAGCGGCGCGAGAAAACGAGTGCTTGTGATTATCAGCGCTCCTCAGCAGTATCGGAACAAAAGCTGACATTACTGAAATACGTAACTGGCTAGTGAAATCTGCGAAGTCGGCGAATATGATTGGTGCGATACTTCCCAGGCGCGCGAGAATGTGCGAAAGGTACGCCGACAAGACGTACGAGATAGCCGTACCAACAACTAACATTTTTGAAAGAAGCCGACTAGTAGGGCAGCGTGACGTATTGTGTACGGAGTGTTGCTCTGCTCGTCATTTGGGTTGCTCCAACTGCACAGTCAGATTGTGTTTAGAGGAAACAGACACGTGAAGGTACACATACACAGCAGACTGCTCCTGGACGACGTCGACAGACTATCAGCAGAAAAACTCTTTGATTGCCAAACAGGCACTAACAAAGCCAGTGAGTTCTTTGTTTCATCAGAGCACCGTATCTCTGCAAGAAGTATTTCCAGATGCCTATGATCGGGAAATGGACATGCACGTGGAATAAGTAATACAACAATACCCAAATTAATCAATCTCCAACTTATTATACCTTTAATTAGTAAATTTAAAAAAGGAAAAAATTTAGAAGCATTAAAATGCTATTCAGGACATCGATTGAATAGTCATATGCCTGCAATTAATACTATTAGGCATACTGATACAAGTTTGTTTGAGTAACGCCAGATCGTTTTAATATCATAAGAAGGTAAACAATTCTCATTTCATAATCTTGGTACAGAAGACATAGTACCAGATACTTGTTTGTCATATAATCACTAAATTGTATAAATCCACCAGCTAAGAACTTAATTTATCTGGCTTCGAGAAACAGTTTGCCTCTTTGTTTATACACTCATGCAGCAGAATTGTTCTTCAGTGATGAGTAGGGTACGAGGTACTAATGGACCAAAGAACTTGGTTGCAGTTTTCTCTGGTAACCCCCTCTTCTGCGCTAAATTCAAATGTCCAAAAATGTATTTGTCACTTTCCACGGCCAAAGTCCCACTTGCATTAATAGCATCCGTATTATCTCAATTCCTTTTCTCTGTTTCACCTTCAAGTTTTGCAGCTACATGTGAATCACCAAGGCTGTTTGTAGCACAGAGCAAAAGTGTCTCATTTTCCATTTTAATTGTAAGCTGTGCTTGCTTGACAGGCAATTGCTTCAATTAAACNCACAGAGCAAAAGTGTCTCATTTTCCATTTTAATTGTAAGCTGTGCTTGCTTGACAGGCAATTGCTTCAATTAAACTGCATAGACTGCTAACATCACTTTTCTTCTCATCAGTAACATCTATTTTTCATACATCGCTCATTAACTCAGATCAAAATGCAAGGTAAGATTATATTATGGGTGATTGAATAACAGTTACTTTATTCACTAAGCCAGCAGGAAGGCGAGCCATATCAATATCTTGTGGTAATGGCTTCAATGTACGTTTTGTAGCGAGAGAAGGAACACTGCCTTTACATATCTTGTAATGTGTCCTCAAATTATCGCTTCTAGTAAATTTTGCACCACACATATCACATCGAACCAGTCTATAGTTACCTCCTTTTTAACATTTGCTCATTTAACGCTGACTAACATTGCCGTTTTTACTAAACGTCTTCTCATAATAGCAGCATTATTTTCATTGTGNCCGACTAACATTGCCGTTTTTACTAAACGTCTTCTCATAATAGCAGCATTATTTTCATTGTGTTTGGATAATCGGAAGTTTGCATATAGTTGCACTCGATTTTATGTCTCCAGTAGCCTGCATAATTTCAAACAGGCAAGAACTCATACATCTAGCTAGACTCCTGCCGAGACTGGCTCTTGTCGAGAGCGAATCTCAAGGTCGGGAAATTAGTGCCTAACCACTAAGTAATTCATGCCACATGAGAGCTAAAGTTACATCATTTCCCATAAAAATTGTAAAAATGTCGAAAAAATATTTTTATGCTTTATTAATGGGATACATAAATCTGTCAAGCAAGAAGGAGCAAGGCTAAGAATTTCACTGAAAGAGGCATACGTAGTTTGTAGTTAAAATTAATGAANGCTGTCAAGCAAGAAGGAGCAAGGCTAAGAATTTCACTGAAAGAGGCATACGTAGTTTGTAGTTAAAATGAATGAAAATCACAGATAAAATCGAAACGCACGGGAGAACATGGGAGCTGTCTTGGTTGATGCCACCCCCGAAATCTTACAAACTCACCCTCTTAAATCATTTCGCGAAAGACACATCACGAACCATCCATCTAGTTGACGAAATATTTCTGACACTTCTCTAGCAATGAGCTCAGTTTATGCTCTCAGAAGAACTTCTACCGTACTCTTTTAACGTAAATATATGAGAGTTCTGTGAGAAAATCCAGAACACTGTCGAAGCAAGCTGGTATCACAGATAGTTGGAAACACGCAGATACCGAAAAAAACACATAATTCATTATACATATGTAAGATAAATAAAAATGTGGCAAGGAGAAGATTTACATATTTTGTAAATACAAAACACGCTAGCTCAGCGAGAAAGACCCTTTCCATAATTAACATTTTGGATGATGTCATGCGACCTTGACTTTTGTCCATCATGGACCCTGACACAATTATTGACATATTTGATGTCATGCAAACTTGCACTTGACCTTCTCAGTTCTCATATTCTTTAAAATAAAACGTATATATATATATATATATATATATATATATCTCGAAAAACATTAAAAATCACAGGAAAAAAGTAAGACCTCGGTTTCGTCTACGACGAAACCGAGTTCTTAAACTGCTGAAAATGCGGCGAATCCTCCGCCTTCAGTCATTAAAGGTATTTATTTTTTCTTTATTTATGGTAGACATGAGAGACAGTCGAAAATCTCTTCGTCCTATTGCAGATAAGCAGGCAGGCGTTTGTAAACACATTGTATTTCGTACTGTGCATACACGAGAAGGAATTGAGTAATCTATTTTCAAAATCAGATACATCACAAAATCATAATTTTTCAGGAGACACAAAAACTGTATAACTCTATAGGGNAATCTATTTTCAAAATCAGATACATCACAAAATCATAATTTTTCAGGAGACACAAAAACTGTATAACTCTATAGGGTAAATATTAACGGACGTGGCATTCCGATATCATTCAGGTATGGAATGAAAACATATTCATGGAGAATATAAACATCACTGACATTATGGTTTACGAAATATTTAGGATTATAATATGGATGTATCTGGCTTTGAACAGATATATTGCATGTATCTGGTTTGCAACAAAACAAAAATTTGTTAGCCATATGTATTGTTGAAACTGTACAGGCCTACAAAGCCCAAAGGGTATACAACTGTTGAACAAACATTGATACTTGTGTTAGTTAAATGCCTTAATGGAGAATATTGTTAAACATAAATAAACAAACAAATCGTCAACCTTACAGGTCACACTGCAATAAGAGCACTATACATTCAAACCATCAATTTCACACGCCTGTTGGCAACAATCGTCTTTGTCCTAGTACTAACATTATCTTCAACGAACTCCACATCCACTGCATGTCCTTGAACAATGTTTCTGAAATAAGATAGGGACCCATAAGACAACCAGTCATCACCAAACTGTTTTGCAAGCAGGACTTAAACGTCTCGTAACTTCAGTGGAGAGATTTATACTCCAGGCGGTATTTAAGGAGGAGACCTCACATCCTTGATTCGTTTCGACGATTTGCAAACACTCTTCTACCACCCTATCTCACTTTTATAGGGAACTTCGCCCTTATTATGAACATAATCTCCATTTGAGGTTCTCTTGAAGAAAATCCTTTTGCAGGGGTTAAACTGGAAGTGCTATTGAGTGGGAAGACGCACNGCAATAAGAGCACTATACATTCAAACCATCAATTTCACACGCCTGTTGGCAACAATCGTCTTTGTCCTAGTACTAAAATTATCTTCAACGAACTCCACATCCACTGCATGTCCTTGAACAATGTTTCTGAAATAAGATAGGGACCCCTAAGACAACCAGTCATCACCAAACTGTTTTGCAAGCAGGACTTAAACGTCTCGTAACTTCAGTGGAGAGATTTATACTCCAGGCGGTATTTAAGGAGGAGACCTCACATCCTTGATTCGTTTCGACGATTTGTAAACACTCTTCTACCACCCTATCTCACTTTTATAGGGAACTTCGCCCTTATTATGAACATAATATCCATTTGAGGTTCTCTTGAAGAAAATCCTTTTGCAGGGGTTAAACTGGAAGTGCTATTGAGTGGGAAGACGCACTGTGTTACGAACTGTACTTTTCCAATCAAAGTATTTTCCTCCAAGTGGAATAACATCCAAACCATCCAAACCGTAACACCAGACATGCTGACAAGAGCGTGGAACGAGTTTGATTATCGCGTAGATGTCGTTCGGGCCGCTCATGGTGGTCACATNTTTCGTTCGGGCCGTTCATGGTGGTCACATTGAACATTTATGAATGTACGGTAAACAAACTTCATGGTTCCACGGTTCATTTGATTGGTCAATCAAGGTTGTGTGTTGTTCGGTTTTGATATTATAGACCTTAAAATTTGTGGTGTTCTTTTATACTCAACCTGTATATCGAACACATACAAACAAAACCAATTAAGTATAAAATAATATTTGCATCCCAGAAACAACGCTACGTGCGTATGCAACTTTCCACTGCAGAGAACAACTGCTGCAGGCGGGAATAAACCGATGCACAGTAGGACACAGCGCATGGCATGGTGATGTATGCACCTGGTTTTGCATGTGAAAAACTACATATTTGGTTTTGAAACTAACCCCTTACTTCACATGCTGATAACAACATGATGTTGCTGGTTGAGAAACTTTCTTTACTCAGAGGGCGATAGGGACAGATATGGGATAACAAAATCCAGCGATACCTCAACTCTGACCAAATGTGATGTATGTGGTTTTACCACTATACGACTCATTTTAGAATGCACGCGAGCTCAATTTCTTTGTCGGGTGCTGCAAGTAATTTAAGCTTCCCATATTTCTTGATAGCTGACAATATTTTCTTACTACCAGAACAACATGCCATCATTTTCTATGTGCCACCTTGGCGAAATAAAGAAGTTTTGAATGATTTTCACTGTACAAGATGCTTTTATATATCTGTAATGATTTGAGGGAACGTAAGTTATTTAGGAAATTTGCATAATTACTTTTATGGTAATACAGCTGCCTCATGAATTGCAAGCTCCGATTCCAATGCATGATATAAAACAAGCAGAAGAAAATAATGCCTCATGTGGAGTCAACCTGTGTAGAGTCACCCTTGTGTGGAGTCAGCTTCGAGTAGAGTCAACCTCGCGTGTAGCAACTCTGTATGGAGTCAACCCTGTGTGGAGCCAGTCCAGTGTGGAGTCAGTCCTGTGTGGAGTCAGTCCTGTGATGAGTCAGCCCCATGTGCAGTCAGTTATGTGGGGGGCCATGTGGAGTCATCCTCATGTGGAATCATCCCCGTGTTTAGGATCGATAGTTGTACCTACGACTTAAATTTAGCATCTATAACTTCAAAATATCGAAAATGGTGAGCAACTATGCTTATAAATATGTTTAATGTATAGGGTGCAATATTGTCTTGTCGAGGTCCATATTGTTACATATAAAATTAATTTGGAGGCTGAATCTCTAATGGATAGTCAGTGGTGGACAACTATTCATATAGAAGGGCTTAGAGCATGTGACATACCGAAATGTTTTAGGTCATATATTATGTCGGCATACCAAGCTTCCAGGGCATTACCCTACTGGTTCGTTAATTACAGACAACTATGCCTATAACATTTTGTAGGACTTAACATGTCCAACCTACATTCCCAGAGTTGTAAATCATGCCTACGTACACGATTTTACGGGATTAACCAGAATGGTTCGAAAATTATGTCCAACTATGATTACAAAAGGTCATATGTTTTAAAATGCCAAACGAGCATTCTTGGGATCAGAAATTATGCTTACATATTAAATTTCAGAGGCCTAACCCAAATGGTTTAATAATGATTTTAAACTATTCTTATAAAAGGCAATAGCATTTATCGCGTCATTCGTACATTCTCGTGGTCGTAAATTATGCCTGTGTGCTGGATTTCAAAGTCCTAGTTCAAATGGCTCGCTAATAGTTGCTAACTATGTTCTTAAAATGCCGTAGGGCTTATCATGCCATACGTACAATCTCGTGATCGTAAATAATGTCTGAAATTCAAGGGCCTAGTCCAAATGGTTAACAAATGATAACCTACTAGTTATAGAAAAAGACTTGGGGCCAAACATGACATACATTCTAAGGGGGAAATTATGCCCAAGAATGCATTTCAAGGGCTTGACCTAAATGGGTCAAACATTATGGCCAGCTGTGCTTATAAAGTGCTATAGAGCTAAATATGCCGTACATATATACATTATTGGGTTAGCGAGTGTTACTTGTGATATAAATTCCTTAGCTATGACTTCAGTGGGCTATACAGCAGAAGAAGTAGATGGGGAGTGGTTGGCGAAGGTCGAGCAGATGCGACATACTTAGCAGCAAACTGCTAAGGTGGTGCTAGTGTATATATTTTTTCCGTAGTGAATTTAGGATCGGAAGTTTATTTACCACACTTGATACTTTTGCCCTTATCGACACATTCATTTTAGTGTAATTTAAAATCCTCGGGGGTGGAGGAGCCACGAACTGCCATACCTTGTGTTGGTCACCATTTGCGCTAACAGACTGATCTATCGAGACACATGGCAATGGAAACATTTAAATGAGATATATAAAAATTAAAAAATTCGTAATTTCTAGTACTATGCTTTAAGTCATTTACCAAATCAATACTTGTATAAAATGTAAAAAAATAAAAAAAAATTATAAATTAGTTTTTTAAAATTATTAATAAAATCGAACTTACACTGTTTCCCCGACCCTTGTGCTAGGCTGATGGTGTTTTTTAAATTAATGCCTACATGTTCTAGCGTAACCTGCGACTAGATATGCGTTGTTATCGGTACAATTGCATACTGCTTTATTTTGCAATATATATTTGGTTGTTCAGGGTTACCCAGGCTAAAGATGAGTAGGGCTGCCGGCCATTGTGTTGGACTAATGTTGTTATTCGTACACATNGTTCAGGGTTACCCAGGCTAAAGATGAGTAGGGCTGCCGGCCATTGTGTTGGACTAATGTTGTTATTCGTACACATCATAGTCGATTTAGCTGTGCTGACCCCTCAGTGCTGACCCCTCACTGCTGACCCCACACTGCTGACCCCTCACTTCTGACCAATAAGAGCTCACCCCTTAATACCGATCCCTCTGTGCTGACACCTCACTGCTGACTCCTCACTGCTAACCCCTCATTTCTGACACCTCAGTACTGACCCCTCACTGCTGAACTCTCAGAGCTGACTCTCACTGCCGACCTCTCACTACTGACCCCTCAGTGCTGACCCCTCAGTGTTGCCTTCATGCAGGACCGATTCTGAGCAGTTCTGTTTAACATTAGGTCAGTTTGGTTGCAATTATTTATATCACCATCCAACTGGTTGAATACGACGATATGTTGTAATTCTCTCTGTAGTGGGGTAGAGGGACATCAGTGTGCACCTATTTGTTAGACGAGTGCTTGCAGGCCGATGCGTATGTGTGTGCTATTTGAGACCCTACACTCCTGCATGCAACGTTAACTTTTCAATGCGCTTGTATGTATGCATTTATTTACTTTACATGCGTAAACAGCTGTTACATGTTCCCGAACTTAAAAAGTTTGGAAATGCTGACCAACTATACTTGTAACTGGGCTTAAGGTCTACTTGCCATCATCTCCTTGATTGCAGTCGGAAGTGATGAATGCGATATGAATTAGGTGGTCGTAGCTTCGGTGGGTGGAAAACGTCGGGCAATATGCTTATACGAAGGCCTAAGTTGTACTTGACCCTGCGGTCATTTTCGTTGTCGTAAGTGATAACTGTGCTATGAATTTGGTGACTATAGCTTCGGCGGGTGGGAAATGATGGGCAACTTTGCTTATAAGTGGGCATAGGGCGTGCTTGACCCTGCAGTCCTGTTCATCGTGTGGGCGATGTCTATGTTATGAATTTTGGTGACAATATCTTGAATGTTTTGAAAATTACAACCAGCTATACTTACAAGTGGGTTTAGGGCCCACTGACCCTGCGGTACTTTTATTTTGTGGGGGATTATATCTATATTATGAATTTGGTGGCTTTATCTTAAACGGTTCGGAATTAACATTCAACTATGCTTATAGGAGGAATTAAGGCGTACTTGACCCTGCGGTCCTTATCGTGGTCATGGGTGATGTGTAATAACTTTGGTGGCTGTTTCTTAAACGGTTCGGAAATTAAAGCCGACTATGCTTATACGAGGGCTTAAGGCCTAATTTTCTCTACCGTCCTATTCAGCATCAAAGGCAATGCCTAAGTTATGATTAGGTGGCTGTATCTTAAACGGTTCGGATATTACATCCAACTATGCTTATAAGTAGGCTTAGGGCATACTTGACCCTGCGGCCCTTTTCGTCGTCGGGGATGATACCTATGTAACGAATATAATGGTTGCATCTTAAACATTTAATTAATTACAGTCAACTATACTTATAAGTAGGCTTGGCACATACTTAACCCTGCATCTCTTTTCGTTGTCGGGGGTGATACATATGATATGAATTTGGTGTTTGTACCTTAAATGGTTCGGAAATTACAGCCAACGATGCTTATAAGTAGGCTTAGTGCATAATTGACCAAGAGTGTCTTTTCGTTTTCGGAGTGATGCCTATGATATAAATTTGGTGACTATATCCTAAACGGTTCGGAAATTACAACCAACTATGCTTGTAGATGGGCTTAGGACGTACTTGGTAGGCGTGGTGCCACTCTAGGCTAGCATGTGTGGGCAGGACTCGCTCCATGTCGAGCAGGTGGAATGATGTCTGCGCCGATACCGGTGCTCCTAGCCTGGATCTGTAGCATTTCCAACACTCTCTGGCGACGAGTGAGGGAATTAAAGATGGCCGCCTATGGCGGCCGACTGGTGGCGGTGATGGAGGAAGGAGCGAGAAGCTAGGGAGTGGGGTGGGAGGAATATGAGAAAACTCCCCGAGGGATTGAGAGAACGAGAGATGCAGGAAGGAGAATGGGAGGACTCTGAGTAAACAGAGTGGATAAGAGACGAGAGAGGGGGGCATAAAAGAAAACCCCTAGGGTGGGAGACGGGAAAGGGAGATAGGACATAGGTGACTATGAGAGATAGGATGGACGAGAGAGATAGGAAGGAGACATGGAGAACACAGAGACGAGAGAGAATGGCAGAACTATGAGATAACCCTGGTTGTGGGGGTGAGAGGGAGAACAGGAAGCATATGCGCAAAAATACTCCGAGGGATAGAACGTGGGAGACGAGAGAGACTGGCAGGAATATGAGAAAAACCCCCAAATGGAATGCAAGAGCATAATGTGTGGAGGTGGAGTAATGAAGCAGGAGGNTGGCAGGAATATGAGAAAAACCCCCAAATGGAATGCAAGAGCATAATGTGTGGAGGTGGAGTAATGAAGCAGGAGGTGAAAGGGAAATCCAAGATGGCCACTGCTGGCGAGGAATGACAGAGCAGGAGTTTTCCACATGATGTCATCCAAGATGGCGGTCGGTCCATCACTCATCCCCATCCCCCATCCCTTAATGCAGAACCGGTCATTTCTAACTACTTTCAACTAAAATATTTCAAATTTATAGTTTATACCAAGTAGTGCATAATTTAAATTTATAATAAATGTTAAAAAGTGACGCACATGTACACGTCTGCATTTAAATTTAAAAAATCTAGTGATATGATTTTTAATTGTTTGTAAACGACTCATTGTTATATGATTACTTATTATTGATACTAACATAGATGATAGGTTTTTCTCAACATATCGTCATCAGTAAAAGTGTTTGAAGTAAAATACGGTTCAGCGGTTGTTACTGTACAAATTATTTGACTGCAATTACCACATTCCAGAAATGTCGAAAACACGTCGATCAGCGTATCTGGAAATACTGCAAATAGTTAGTGTTATATCTAGCACACTTTTAGGTAGACTAACGTGTATAACGGTACAGTAGTGTGGCCTTGGGAGGCGGAGGCACATGCTTCGAAATTCTATAAAACAGTAATTTCGTGACATCGTCTATCACCTTTAAAAAACTAAACTAAAAAAAAACACATAAAAATTGAATTAGTATTTGTTTAAGTGTAAATATAAAAATATCTATCATGATATGTTTAAATAACAATTGAAATTTACTCTCGATAAATTTGTAAAAACTTTTATTCGGTAAACAAAATTTACTCAACGATCATAATGCAAATGAACCATAGCATTTAATTTGTACTGAGTANTAAATATTTCAAATTTATAGTTTATACCAAGTAGTGCATAATTTAAATTTATAATAAATGTTAAAAAGTGACGCACATGTACACGTCTGCATTTAAATTTAAAAAATCTAGTGATATGATTTTTAATTGTTTGTAAACGACTCATTGTTATATGATTACTTATTATTGATACTAACATAGATGATAGGTTTTTCTCAACATATCGTCATCAGTAAAAGTGTTTGAAGTAAAATACGGTTCAGCGGTTGTTACTGTACAAATTATTTGACTGCAATTACCACATTCCAGAAATGTCGAAAACACGTCGATCAGCGTATCTGGAAATACTGCAAATAGTTAGTGTTATATCTAGCACACTTTTAGGTAGACTAACGTGTATAACGGTACAGTAGTGTGGCCTTGGGAGGCGGAGGCANGTGTTATATCTAGCACACTTTTAGGTAGACTAACGTGTATAACGGTACAGTAGTGTGGCCTTGGGAGGCGGAGGCATATGCTTCGAAATTCTATAAAACAGTAATTTCGTGACATCGTCTATCACCTTTAAAAAACTAAACTAAAAAAAAACACATAAAAATTGAATCAGTATTTGTTTAAGTGTAAATATAAAAATATCTATCATGATATGTTTAAATAACAATTGAAATTTACTCTCGATAAATTTGTAAAGNAACAATTGAAATTTACTCTCGATAAATTTGTAAAGACTTTTATTCGGTAAACAAAATTTACTCAACGATCATAATGCAAATGAACCATAGCATTTAATTTGTACTGAGTAATTATGAATGTTCTACTTCATTACGCAGCTCCTTAAAAAAAGTTTACGGGGCACAACCAAATCTACGGGTTTGATGCAGTATATTTTGATAACGGGAATGTCCCGTTCAAGACGAGGCTTACGGCTTGCGTACAATCAGGAGATTAATTTGGTGCAAATAATCGATACGGAAATAACAATGAAAACCAGCTGCGTGTTAATGACGCTATATTAAACGTATCAATGTAAGTTACGTTTATGCACCCTCGTGTTCGTGACAGTTTGATACGAAGCGAAAATGTGGTTATACCAAACCTTAATTAAGTATTCGTGGAAAAACCTAAATTAAAAAAAAACATTTCTGACAGAGATTATTTTTTTCCCCTGGGAAATTCGGATTGCAAATATATGAATCAGTAATATTTTACAAGTTCATCAACTAGTTCACATAAATTAAAGATCTCCATTCGCGTCTCAACTACACTTCTATTTTGGACCTTGTATTATAAGTGGGGAAAATTAATTCACTTACCTCACAACATAAGTACACACGAAAGTTGACTTTAATTTTTACAAGTTTTATATATTCATATACTTAACTTGCAGTTCTGGAAAAGATATATATATATATGTGTAATAATTGGTACATCCAAAATGAACATGCATATGATGATACATTTTTGTGCCTGTTTGTTCACCTCACTATAAAGACGTGCAGATCTTGCTAAGTGTAATCTCTAATGTGGCTACTGCATGTCTCAATTTATATAAGTCTTGTAATCTCGTCAATAGTAATCTCCTCCCCCTCCACTTATAACAAACGGGGTGGAGATTTGTCTTTACGTTTACAGTTCATTAAGAGACCCTCTAATAAATTTATCATCTTTTAAAAATTGGTTTCTGTACTAATGCTTTTCAATGGATAACGTGAAAAAAAAAACTGAATAGCTTTTTGTGAATAGTTATTGAATTGCTAACACTATCGCCTGAATTTAAAAGTCTGTACTACTGCCTGCCTGTCAAAAACTTAGATTTGAAAAGGTTTTGACATACGGACTACTATAATTATTATAGGTTTTTTATTAGCTGCATGTCTAATGACTGATGAATAACGGACGGGCTACGCTGAATTCCCCATAATTGTAAAGTGAAACAATTTGAAACGTGTATCGTGTCTGCACTTGCGGGATGGAAATGCGAATATGTTGTGGTGACTTGGTGTCTTCGATTTGTGTAGCGGCTTGCATGATACACACAAGTAGTTCCTCGCGTGTTTGTGCAATCCTTTGGTAAACGATGTCATTCATCCATCGCCATACGCAATAATCTAGTGGTGATATATTTGGCGATCGAGGAGGCCTGGGGCGGACACTACCTCGTCCTATCCATCTCTCAGGGAAATGCACATTTAGGTGTTCAACCACAGCACGGTGGAAGTGAGGAGGTAAACCATCATGCTGAAAGATCATACGACGTCTCACTGCTAACGGAATATCCTCATGTAACAGCGGCAGTTCTTCTTGCAAAAACTGCAGATACACCACACCAGTCAAGCGTCCCGAGAAAATGAATGGCCCAATCAGCTGATCGCGTAGGACACCACACCATACATTGATACTGAAACGGTGTTGAAAACTCCTTTCCACCGTAGTGGGTATGCAGATTGTCAAATTACTCTGTAAATATTGGGATTAGGATCCACATATAAATTACATATTCTGCTCCAAATGATGTAAGGAATAAGCCCCGCGAGTGGCGGTAACTCCTCGTGAATAATCCTATATAACCAACAACAACATTAATAATCTCTCTCTCTCTCTCTCTCTCTATCTTTATATATAAATATATGTATATATAATACACTTTCAAAAAATGTGTGGATGTCAGTTTAATTTCGATCACAAATAACCATCCAAATTTCAATAACTAAATAAACAAATTGTAATATGCTGATGCTTCTAAAATAACTGAATCATTCACATCATTCCTCACATTTGGTTTTGTTTTTGTTTATCTTATCTGTTGAGATGGCCAACGTGAGCTGGCCGAACTAGAGGAGTGCGATGAGATCTGAGAAAGATATTTTCAAAGAAAGGAAGGCTGTTGAGCTTTGTAAACATGAAAGACTGCTCAACACTCTGACGCACAAAATTCTGTCTATAGTTCGAATACGGTTTCAGNTGAGCTTTGTAAACATGAAAGACTGCTCAACACTCTGACGCACAAAATTCTGTCTATAGTTCGAATACGGTTTCAGTGGGCTGACGAATAATCAACAAGCAAAGGTGGCATGCTTCCGAAACGATAAATCTAGACTTGCACCCATCACGACGTAAGTACGCAAAATTCTTCATATTTTATTACGTGCTGAAAACCGTTAAGAGACATTGACATGTGACACTTTTCCACTGAGGCATCCGCAAAACACGCTGGTAGTTAAAATGACATTTGGTTTCCTGTATTATGGAGGATATTTATGCTGCCTAATAAAAGCCTCGTTGCAGCAGCATAATCTCCGTGGTTTCATTATTCACGTGACAGTTAAATCGCATGACATGCTGCGCGAGAAGAGTAACTATTGTTTCGATGAACACTTACTCATCTTATAAAAAATTCCCATTGTGTTGAGAAGAAATTTACAGTTTTAAGGATCTGAACCGTGTAGAATAAATTGCGACGAGGAAGAATGTAACGTGTTGTTTTTCAGGGCGTTTAATGCCGTGTTTATAACTGCCGTAATCGTACCTCCGTCGTGTGGTTGTTATTGGGTTGCGAAGTCGCCAAGGTAAGCTCACTTGCATTATTATTACTGACACCACAGTCGAGTGTAGTGGTACGCAAAGAGGAGGAACGTTTTTCCAACTCAATGGTTGATCACGCTCGATCAAATCAATTGCTTTGGTGATAGTGAGAATAAAAGCAGACCATTATCGTTACACGAAACCGCCAGGAAATATTTTACGCCACGTAAATCTCGGATAGTGTCCCAAAACTGTACTTTTGGCGCTACACCTAAGTTACTCTTACAACAAATACTACGAGTGAAAATGATTGACACAGTTTGAAATGAACGCATTATGTCATTTACTTATAACAGCAAGGTGGCAGTGGTGTGTGCAAAGTTACGGGAATTTTTAACAGCAGAGTGATATGTGGAAAGGTGTTATATTCTGTTCTGTAATTCACACAAACAATTTGCGCAACAACGTTAAAAGCAGATAAGCATGTCCTGTGGATAGTTGTCATCCATCCGTAACGCATATGCAATATGCATGATCGATTTTAAAGAGGCGAGTCTGTGAAAATGTATATTAAGAATACGCCATTTTGACCAATTTTACAATTATGTTATGAATTAGGTAAAACCATAGTGAGATATTTTCTACTATAGGGCAGAAGAAGAGAGACTGCTCTTAGTAATATAATTANGAATTAGGTAAAACCATAGTGAGATATTTTCTACTATAGGGCAGAAGAAGAGAGACTGCTCTTAGTAATATAATTACTTTGTTGACTAACATAGTTTACATTGCTTCTTATTCGTGCTGTTATACCTCTGCATTAATACGGGAGCAAGCTGGTAATTCAAATCAGCCAAGATAACTTGAGTCCTATTAAAACCACATGGTCCACTGATGAGGAAACGCTGGAAAAATTGAGTTCTAGTTTATAGTTTCTACTAGACTAAAACGACTTTATTTAGATTGTTTAACGACTGTTTTTTTTTTGGTGAATAACCCAAAGTATTGAGCAGAAACATAGTACGTTATTTACTATGAAAGTAACTACATTTAGAAATATATTTTCATTATACGAACGTCCAGAAATATTAAAGCGACTCTTCTACACTTAAGTCGTTTCATTACACACTTGCGATTCAGTATATCATGACTGAGTGATAAATGCAATATCAAAAGTATATTCATTCTGCGCCTTCAAAAAATGTAGGAAAATTATTTGAAATATATAATGAGCTGGCATTCAGTACTCCGTAATATTTCCAGACTTTTTTAATTTGTACACGCCATTTTTAGTATTTCCCAAATACATACTTTATAGCACACCGTGTATGTGTATATATTTATGTACACGCGCGCGCACACACACATATATATATGGGCGAGAAGTCAGCAACATAAGTGGTGCACTGTAAACGATTGACTTCAACAATAATAGATAAACGAGATGTTCAATTATAATGGTCTTAAGATATTCCACAATTAACGTCAAGATTTGCAACATAATTCCTTAATCTATAGCTCTACTTGGGGCCGCGGTGGCTTAGAGGTTAGCCTTCTTGTCTCCCACCAATGCGAACTGGGTTCAATCCCCGGCCTGGTCACTCCCGGATGTTAGCAAGTGGGTATCGTGCTGGACGATGCTGCTGGTCGGTGGGTTTTCTCGGGAATCTCCCGTTTACTCCACCCTTTAATTCCGGCACCGCTCCATACTCATCTCACTTCACCCTCATCGGCTCTCAAGACCCCGATTTTAAGAGCCACCCAAATCTCTTCACGCACTGTAGCTCTACTTGCCAGAGTAATGCATTTGCCTTTATAATTACTTCAAAATTGGTAAAGGCTGTTCACAGTAAAGTCAGCATTTATGAAATCAACCGTTGTAAAATGTGACTGCCCTTACCTGCGTATATTTTAACGGGTACACTGTCTGTTATGCACCCGATAAAATTGGCAACGTCGGAGGGAAAGTAGTTCTTATGTTTTAACGTTAAATTAAAAGTGTTAAGTAAACATTTGTGAACAATAAAATATTTCTATTTTTTTAATGCATATAAGTTTAAGAATAAAACAATTCGCTAATTATTGGCTTTCTTAAAAATTTCACATTTTCAATTGACCGACGCACGAACAAAGTGACAAGGACCATAACAATGTTCATTTTACATATGGCGGAAGAACACTCAATATGAATAGAAGTAGATATCAAGCAGGGCTTTCAAAAGTTCTCAGTTACCGTGAACAGCCTTTACGCGTATGTACATAAATTAGATGACAAATGTTCAGGACCTGTGTCTCATAGGTGCAACCGATGCTGTTTCGGCAATATTTTCGTCATTTCATCAGAAGAGTATTGTATATTGTCAAACTTCGGAGGTATCAAGGTTCCATTTTGAAATGAGTTCTTATTTTTAATAGAGCTAAATCTATTTCCTTATTTATTTTCATTACTTGAAAAAATTCAACGAATTCTGTTAAATCACAACATTAATACTACATAAAACGTACAACNTATTTATTTTCATTACTTGAAAAAATTCAACGAATTCTGTTAAATCACAACATTAATACTACATAAAACGTACAACAATCAGTTTGGTATCATTATCCTGCGTAGTCAAGAAGCCACACAGACAAAAACAAATTTAACGGCGGCCACAAAGTGTTTTTTTTTTGTATTCACACTGCCAAAATATTTTGTGGCGAACACAACATTTTTTAGTTTTCACCACTTAACTTTTGTGGCCGCTAAAATTTTATTTTGTGGTGGCTACAAAAGTTATGTGATNTATTTATTTTCATTATTTGAAAAAATTCAACGAATTCTGTTAAATCACAACATTAATACTACATAAAACGTACAACTATCAGTTTGGTATCATTATCCTGCGTAGTCAAGAAGCCACACAGACAAAAACAAATTTAACGGCGGCCACAAAGTGTTTTTTTTTGTATTCACACTGCCAAAATATTTTGTGGCGAACACAAAATTTTTTAGTTTTCACCACTTAACTTTTGTGGCCGCTAAAATTTTATTTTGTGGTGGCTACAAAAGTTATGTGATCGATTATCCAGGACTCCACATCCTCTATGCACTGGTCGATGGCCACCAAATATTTAAACCACTTGATTTTTCATACTCTCGAGCTTTTAGCTTAGAAGTGACTGGTCCCTGCGAAGAGCAGTGAGGAGAGCTTACATTACCCCACCCCATCTTCATCACATTGTTTACTGTGTCCGAACTTGGAACTAGTGTTGTGGTTCATGGTCAATGTCTTACTATTAACTGATCGAAGCCATAACTGCACCTTCCATTATATAGAGGACAATCTTTTGTGATCATCATTATGCCATACTCGTTTTGTAGTGTGTCTGCCTTCTGGGCTAGTGTTTCTTGGTAGGCATCCCAGTCGGCTTTTTTATAGTTAAATTTGTGTGTGTGTGTGGTGCAAGTTGGAGGTGAGATGTAAGGTGAATGTCCATGAATACTGGTATGTGGTCGCTGGAAAGGGCTGTGTCTGTGTAGAGTCTGCACTTGTACAATGAACACATGTTCTTGAACTCTGCGAATGTCATATTCATATTGACATGGTTGTCGTACACGTGATACAAATGCGTATTACACTTGCGAAACAAAATTAAAAATTCACATTATCATGTAGCAACTGTTTTTACATTTGGGCAAATAAGTCTGACTCAAGTCTACACAGTCCACATTTGCACGCCATCGCAAGCTAATGTATTCTTGAAGACATGTTCACTTTTCGAAAGTGATATCGTCGTAGACGAAAATGGAGTTCGGCAATGTCTTGCTTGGCGACACAACAGCATCATTATCGCTGCAAGGAAAATATTGAAAGCCATCCACAGCCTCCTGTGCACGCACCAGATGCTGGTATTTCCGTTGCTGGAGCGATTTTGCGTACAGATACATGTTCTCGAACCAAATACTATTTGGTACCTCCAGAAAACATGGCAGCACACATGTATTTCCGCAACCCGATGATCTGCAAATCAGTCCTCTCACAGTGTTGGGCAAAAACATGCCATGATGTGCTTCTCATGATGTTTCAACATCTTCCTTTGTAATGCGCACGGAAATACTAACAACTTGCTTGATTATATCTATGATACCGAAACGAAAACCTATAAATGTGGGTAAATATAGGTTTGCAATGCATTCGTGTACAATGACTGGTACAGGAAAGATCAAATCTGGAAGGGGTATTGCCGATGACCTGATCAACAATCTACTTCTTGAGCTGCACACACCCTGTTAGTGATTCTACGGGCTCGGAACCAAGCTAGGTGAAAGACCGGCGTGTAGCAGCACATGTATCGATGTTCTGGTTGAGGCATGCAAGTGGCACGACGTCACGTATTCTCAGCTCAAGGACACACAAGCCAGACAGCAGGCAGACAAGATACTCGTACATAGGGCCGACGGAATAAAACCTTCACCGGACACTGCCTAGCAGAAAAATGGTAGCATGGGGAATTTTCAACGAGATGGCCAAGGTGAAGATGGGCATGGGGTAAAGAAAGCAAGATGATGTTCCAAGAGAAGAGAGAAGAAAAAAGTGGGATGATTCCTTCCTGCATTGACACCTGCAGTCTCTATCTACCCTTGGCGATATTTTGGGGGTTATAACGAATATCATTGAATATTATTAGCATGGTGAAATTAGCATCAAACGAATGTAAGCAATTGGAGGAAAATGGTCGCCACAATTGCAAACTTGATGCTATCATTGTGGGTAAAAAATTGCCAAGGAATTAACATAGGTTGACCCTGATGAGTAGACACAAGTGCGAGAAAGAAAAGGCATCGCAGAAGGAAGAGGCGATATTGATATTTCTACCAAAAATACCACTTACAATTGTTGATTGGAACAATTTTCCACAGAAACTTAAAATGCAGTGAAACCCCTCCTTTTTTTAACACTTTCCAAGGGAACAAAGTAAAAAAATTGTAAAAAGCAGGAAAGTGTAAATTGAGGGAAAGCTTTAATGTTAACCAAAATTACTTTGTCTCGATTATTCTTCGTTCTATTCTTTAATAAATATTTCCTATGGGCAAAATTCAATATAAAACTAAGTTATAATATATATTAAATAAATGTCTTTACTAGATCACATTTTATTTCAATAATTACAACTTAACATGTACGACTTGACCTCGAAATATATACAGAAAGAAAATTGAAATACAGTCACCACAAGCAAATTAAACTGATTGTAAATCTAATTATTCTGAAAATAAAACCTTCAGTGTCTAATAATAAGTCAGATATACACATTTTTAATACAAACTTTTCTGTTGATTGCAGATTTGCAACGTATGGCTCAGAATAACCATTCAATATGAATATCATCCCGTAATTTTTATTTACATTCTTTAGTGTAATTGTGTATTTACGTTTATTCTTTGCCTTATTTACGTTTTTCTGCTCCCTGTTTACACTGTGTAGCATTTTTGCAACGATGTTGTCGTTTTTAAAATGTACCGATGGGAATTTATTGTTCTTACATCAGATCAACACTATTTCCTGATAACTCGTCAGGCTCTGGTATTTTTTAATATTTATATTTAACCGAAAGTGTGTGCCGCCATTTGTTCACCATCACACAAAACAAAATTGAGCTAATAAAAAACGAAAACTAAATGCGATTTCCGAGGTCACTTTGTTTTCCGCGTTGAAGGTGAAACATTACAAACATACCAATATGGTGCGCAGTCGAATACCACCAGCGCTTGCAGTGGCAGTAATATTCGACTACTGTAGCCATATTGCTTTCTCCACGTTTATTGTGCTCAGATCGTGGTCCCAATCACAGCACACACTATTCCAAGTTGCAGTAGCATAAAGTTTCATGAACAAGTTATGACCTGGAAAAAAACAGTGCAAAAACCGGGAAAACATAAATAGCTGGAACATAAAAATGGCGCTCTGGTGTACCGAATTTTAATGGTCAGTTCATACGATATATGCTTTACCCCCTAAACCGAAACATGACGGATGTGCTGTAATCAACATAGACTCCACCAAAGGCCCCAGTACACACAGGGTAACTTACATCAAACATGCCAAATGCACAGTATACTACAACAGTTTAGGTAATTTGCATCCTCCACCCGAACTGGGCTGCTAGCACNTACAACAGTTTAGGTAATTTGCATCCTCCACCCGAACTGGGCTGCTAGCACTTGTTTTTTTCCGAATACAATTCCACTGTTCCCTACATGTCGTCTAGTATTTTCATGGGTACTTCTTTACAGACTTCACCGTCAACCGTCAGTACAGTCCCCAGTTGCCGCGATCGTTAAGGTGTCACACTCACGAGACAAGAAAGTCGGATCAGTGACGGCTCGTGTCCAACAACCAACATAATTTTGTCNATCAACATAGACTCCACCAAAGGCCCCAGTACACACAGGGTAACTTACATCAAACATGCCAAATGCACAGTATACTGCAACAGTTTAGGTAATTTGCATCCTCCACCCGAACTGGGCTGCTAGCACTTGTTTTTTTCCGAATGCAATTCCACTGTTCCCTACATGTCGTCTAGTACTTTCATGGGTACTTCTTTACAGACTTCACCGTCAACCGTCAGTACATTCCCCAGTTGCCGCGATCCTTAAGGTGTCACACTCACGAGACAAGAAAGTCGGATCAGTGACGGCTCGTGTCCAACAACCAACATAATTTTGTCCNTTAAGGTGTCACACTCACGAGACAAGAAAGTCGGATCAGTGACGGCTCGTGTCCAACAACCAACATAATTTTGTCCTCTTTATGAGCATATAGTTGCTGGGTATTTTTAATCTAAACACACTATAACCAGAATTTTTTGTATTATCTAGCCTTTATGCATGGACATAACTAACTTTCCCTTTTCCACTAATAACGATGAAATCCACGACGAAGTCAATTACAATGAGCCCTTGAGCCGCGCCAGTCTTCCCTGCAGTTAATGAGGGATCTCCTAGTGCCATGTTAAGATCCCCGTATCACTCAATCCTGGGGAAAAAATGTGGGAAAATTAATATTCTGTGATGATAGCAGATTTACTCTGAAGTACAATAGAGAAAGAAATTAGTCTCAGCATTCCACAAATAATACATTTTACTTAAATGCAACACTGCGCCGTCTAATTATAAACCAACATTTCTCTAGGTACGAGGCTGTTGATATTTATATTAAATTGTATACGTTGTTATGTAATANCTAATTATAAACCAACATTTCTCTAGGTACGAGGCTGTTGATATTTATATTAAATTGTATACGTTGTTATGTAATAAATTGAGTGATGCAAAAAAATTTATGGATAGTTGACCACGGAAGTTAACTGATCATTTTTAGTAGCATAAACCAAGTTGAATCAGCAAATTGACGCAAACACATTAAATGTGCATGTTTAGGAATATTCTTTTAGAAATCGGCCTCGGTAACACAGAAATAACCACGAATGCATCACATTCACCAGTAGTCACGGCACGCCTCCCAGTTTGCTTGTTCCTCTCCTAGAACTGTCACGCCACAGAACTTTAGCTCACGCATGCAATCACCTTGCGCTGCTTGTTGCTCGCGGCTGTAGTTTTCCGAAGGAAGATCTTAACCGCAGTTCAGGAGCGGGGCCGCACGTTGAAGAGTTTCTCTTGTACTTCTCGGAGTTATCCGTCCTTCCACAAATCCGACGCCTNCTCGGAGTTATCCGTCCTTCCACAAATCCGACGCCTTTCGCATAACTTTTAATTCTCACGTCAGTATATAGCTGTTCTACATCAGCCAATTACACATACGCCATGAATGCTGAGTACCTCCCCCCATTCCCGCCCCATCTTAAGCCAACCAGTCAAAATGACTCNATTACACATACGCCATGAATGCTGAGTACCTCCCCCCATTCCCGCCCCATCTTAAGCCAACCAGTCAAAATGACTCAGGTTCAAGCGGGGTGACAAAAGAGTTGCCGCTCAAACCCCGACACCTGTTTAGACATGCGTATTTCAGTATATTTGTAGGACTGCTAGACATGCACTTAATAAAGGCAAAGTTTCAAAGAACAAGAATTATTTNGCGTATTTCAGTATATTTGTAGGACTGCTAGACATGCACTTAATAAAGGCAAAGTTTCAAAGAACAAGAATTATTTTTACGACACATTTGTTATGCCACGTATTACACAGTATTTTTCCTTTACTGATTACTGATGTTCTAAACAACGTTTTACATACTTGGTTAACATGTTTTCACTTCGTTTGTTGTTTCAAACTAGTGGAAACTTGCTATTACCCACTACAATGTAAGACCATATTACAAACAAGATCATAATAGCGGTATCAATTGACATCAGGATTAAATCTTGAAATATGCTCTAGAAATATATCACTTTCAATCGTGGAGACGGACTGAGTGATGCGCACTGTTTCAGGACAAGCAAATGTTACGAAATTTTAGTCAAGCCATAGTATTCAAACTTATAGTTCTAGTTTAAACTTCAAACCATGATTGTTTATATTTTCACGTGGTGGCTGGCAAAAGGTTTAAAATACATGTATAGTTCCTAAATTTTTTATGCAAGTAAATAATTTTAAAATAAAAACCCAAGAAATGTGCTTTATTCCCTATTTGTAGACTTAGACGATTAACAAGTGTCATCAGTGAGGTACTTACTTACGTGTAGTTTTTTTGTACCTATGCAGAAACTTACTCGTAATTAGTACCATATAACAGCATGGTATTCCTTCTGCTTATGTTGCATGCGTCAAGTTAGATTTAAAATGCAAATTCAAACATTTTACTTGTAGAGTTCTGGTGTGGAATTATGTCAAGTAACTCTTAGATGTACTTTTAATCAACTATTTAAAATTACGTATGTGATAAAATTTTAAGTATTTACTAATGTAAAATAATGAGGAGTTTGCTGTTTATTTTCTGTGCTAATATATCATATGTCAACACAGAACCAAGTGCACACAATAAAATAACAGATTGTAGTTTATAGACAGAAGGAGCCGAAGAAAAAAAATGGATATGATACCGAACTGCCTTCCTGAAGCATCCCGGAAGAAATTTATGAAGTACTTTCTTTCTGTAAGCACCATCATGTTGATTGGAACTGCTACACACTGCGACTCGTTCAGCTCGTACCAGGTAATATAAATGCCGCAAATATGACATTAATTATAGGAGATAAAATTAACTCGTATTCAGTAATGCTGTTCCGCTGAAAACAGAAGCTTTTATTTCCTGTTTATAAGTATTGCTGCACACTTTATGTGAATAATTTTATACCTGCTCTATAAACGCACACGTAACCTAAAACACGTAAAAAAGTTTTCTTGGTTAGCAAGCCAACAGTTTTCAGTTGTTGTAGTTATATTTTCCGTCAGATTCTTCTCAAGAGGGTACCGCTCTATGATAAATATAAATGAACCGTCTGCATTATGGTTTGCGTATGTCTGCATTACATATTAGCACTGTGGATAGTACCGAGAAACTAAGTAAAATTATATTAAAAACTGTTTATGTAAAGAAAGTTACACGTGCTATCTTTTCTGTACGCAGAAATGTAGCGAGAAATACAGACAGCAAAAGCGAAAAAAAATTATTATCAACAAGTTAGGGTAACCAGGAACCTAACCTGTTGTATGAGGCACTCGGAATGTTTTTATTATGGAACTGCGGTGGCAATAACTTCGAATAGGGGCGGGAAAACACTAGGGATTTAGGGAAGAAAACCCCTACTGCAGTCGGTTGGGACAAAACCCACGACCTCCTTAATACGAGTCATGTATACTGTGGTACTCCATGATCAAACACGCTCTGTGTATGTTTGTGTAAGTGAGTGAGCGAGAGAGAGACAGAGAGAGAGAGAAAGGAAGAAGAAAGAGAGGGGTTTGTTATATAGGATTTGTGGACCAATATATTTTCGGGAAACTTCAGTCAGCTAATGAATGTCACACCAATATATTTACGGATATTTGTGACACTTGAAGTCCCTGAATCGTTAAGCGGTGAATGAAGTCACGATATTATTAACTTACTGTACTGGGTTCACGGCATGGGGTTACGCACAGAGTAGCTGAAGACGGTGGAACATCCTAGCTGCATGGGGCCACGGCGTTGCGCGGCTGGCGTAGCTGCTTCCCATCTAGGCGGACCACTCCCGGATTATTACGAGTTGTAAACGTGGCGGACGTTGCCGTTCGTCGGTAAGTTTTATCGAGGCTCTGCCTCTCATATTGCCCTTGCATTCCGTCGCGGTTCGTTCCATCTGACGGGCGTCTTATTATGTGCTACCTTTCAGGGACCACGGGCGTATATGTACCTCTGAACATGGTAAGTAATTTCCGTTGGCGATTTGATACTTGCTTCACAGTTTTCTGGTTTCTTGCAGGGCAGGGTGCAGATGACTGATATCTTCTTCTGGAATGCGTAATGTTTTAATTTGTTTACTTTGAAACAGTATTTAGGAAGTAAAGAAATTTAATTAAAATAAAAGTAATTAAACGTTCCTTCAGTTATTTCAAAACAAGACTTGGAAATTTTATAAGTTGTATCCTACCCCGGAGGTAATATTACTGTTTTTTTACAGCCTTGGAGAGTCAATCATTTCCCTCCTGGCCTATTTTTGAGCACTAAACAAAACAATAAATGATTGTCTTCTTCTCAGCTGTGGCTTAACATTAAGCAGGGTACACATACATCGTCC
The DNA here is from genome assembly GCA_002778355.1 of Clitarchus hookeri. Lineage (NCBI taxonomy): Eukaryota > Metazoa > Arthropoda > Insecta > Phasmatodea > Phasmatidae > Clitarchus > Clitarchus hookeri. The sequence continues at coordinate 921,141 of NQII01000285.1, read as the reverse complement.
CTCCCTAAGTTCAGTAAAGAGAGCCAGGATGAGAGTAAATGAGCAACATAAAACTGTTTTGTTCACCGACATGCGTTGATATGTTGGAAACAATATTTAATAAATAGTTATAATATATTTCTGATACTTGTATACCTACATCTTCGCTTCAGGGTTATAGACGTATCTGTATATTTTATGTAGCATATAATTCAGGTTTTGCTCACACCAAAATTAAATTTATAAGAGAAAAAAAATGAGTTATGAGAGGCGTCTTAAGGCGCGCTCTCTTCTAAGTTGGTGTCGTTGTTTCATCACTTCTGCTGCATGGGGTTGGTTAGAAAGTGGACGAAAGATTTCTGGTAGCGTCAAGCACACAGTTATTTACACCTTCATAAAATGTTTTTAGCTTCTGCAGTGATTTGTTCCCTCTACACCACGGGTTCACTGGTTAAAATGTTATGTAACATAACATACCCATAAAGAGATGGACTGATGTAATGAGCCTAGAATTAGGTTGGAAAATTCACATTCTGTCTTACAATATTTTTCTCGGTGGTCGAACCATTACAGGTAACGCCTCGTCCTGTTGAAAAAATTCTTCCCTCCCCCTCCTTTCCCACGGGTTTACTGATACTGCGACTCTTAATTGTGCGTTTCAGAGTAGCAAGATGGAAGTGCCTCTTCCAGATCTGCTCATGAGTCTTGCAATCAAATGCCGAGTGTCGAACGAATTCAGTTGGGGTAAGGATTTTACACGTGTCTCATATATTGTCGTTTAATGTTCTATATAAGGCCAATGCAGCTGTTTTTCTGTAGGTGTGTTGCGTGAAATGTGAGCAAGTGCGCTGATACTGTGTGTATAGTGAGTGTGTATGTAGGTAGCCGTATGTGTGTTGGACGACGTGTGAAAGGATTTGTGGTAGGCGGACGTGCGCGTGTGTCGCAACAAGAAAATTCTACCACCAGTATTTATTTCTCTTTTAAAACTCATAAGAGAAAAATCACAAGCATCAAAGCATTTCCCAAGAATATGAAAATATTAAATAAATTGCACTACACATAACACTTACAACAAGGAGAAAAAATGAGAAACATTTAAGAATTCTAACTTTTATTTCCAAGAAACTGTTAAAACAGGGAATAGACAAGGTACGAAAAGTTTCAACTCATATTCAGTAAAATTATGCTCACAGGACAAAATTTCATCTTATCATAAAATATGATTCATGNACATTTAAGAATTCTAACTTTTATTTCCAAGAAACTGTTAAAACAGGGAATAGAAAAGTTTCAACTCATATTCAGTAAAATTATGCTCACAGGACAAAATTTCATCTTATCATAAAATATGATTCATGTGTTAGAATTTTAATGATAGTGTTTTATTAGANTGTGTTAGAATTTTAATGATAGTGTTTTATTAGAAACAATTAAACAAATCCTTCTATGATTAAAACTGTTTCAGCAGAAAAAAAAAGGTGTGTTTCATGACATTGAATAAAATAATTTGCTTTTCCTCCACCTGATAAAGAAAACGAGGACTAAAACTTACATGCAATAAGCTTAAAAAAATTCAGGGACATCTTAGCATCTACTAGAAAAAAATTACTCCTGAATTTAATATTAAAGTAGCCAGTTCAATTTGCTCAAAAGCAAGTCTATAATTTGGAGAGCTAGAGTTATTTATATCTAGGACCACTGGTCTGTTCGATAAGAAAAAATATAATTGCACAAAATAAATCCTTACTTTACATTGAAGTAACAAATTTTAGTTTAGAAGTTCTACGATGATTACTCTGGTGGAAATCACAAAGAGTTACCAAAATTGAATATTATTTCAGTTCTTTATGGCGTCTGTAGGACGGTGTCCTTCGGCAGCCCGCAAGATGGGAAGAAACACTATAAAATTAATAAGTCTGGCGCTTTTGGGCCTCTTCAGATATTCCCCGGCCACATTTAACACGCTTGAAATGGCTCTCATCAATTATACCTATCCTTATAATGAAGTCGTCTCAAAATGATAATTCTAAAACTCGAAATCCTAAATAATATGACCGCTCGCCATGAATGCAAAACTGAGAGTCCCCTGTTCCTACAGGGATTACCAAATGATTCTCTCACAACAATTAAAAATTGCTCCTCGGAAGTCTTTACTTCCTGAGATATGCATCGAAGTCCAAAAACCATATTCTCATATTTACATACGGTAAAAGAAAATTTCTCCTAGAAAATAAAGCATCCACTTAACATTCAAATTTCATGCCAAATAATTTGTCAATTTAACATTTACATGTATGAGAAAATATCATAAACATTACAAAGTATACACTATAAATACTGGTGGAGTGAAAATAAAATAAAGTAATCTGTCTAGTGTGTGACCCTTGGATACACAACCTTGTCAAATCATATGTGTTGAAAATAAACATATACATTTGGATACCAAAATATTTACTTGAGAAATGTTTTTTTCAGAATATAAACGAAACTTTTTTGGGGTTTCTGTGACAGTGCCAGAGCTAAATACTGACTGGTGAAGTATTTGGCCTTAACTTAAAGTGTACATATCCCTGCATTCTGTGTTTGCTTGGTTTCGGAAATACCCAGCAGCCACATGTTTTTTCGCCCAGTTTTTGTATGATAAACACAGAACGAAATCAAATTAGTCTACTTCCTAACATTCGGCAGTGTAATTATCTAATTTAAAGCTACTTGCAGTAGGAAAGTGGGATTTATGATNTAGTCTACTTCCTAACATTCGGCAGTGTAATTATCTAATTTAAAGCTACTTGCAGTAGGAAAGTGGGATTTATGATAAAAAATTTCTACTTAGAATAACTTCACTCGACATCCCCTCCGTATTCCTGTACGACGTTTCATACTGCTTTAATTTTCGTACAGATCCATAATACTTAAAATTACTCGTTTAAATCTAACAACGTTCTGGAACTTAAGCTGTTGTAATGAGGTATGATTGTACATTGGAGAGATGACAGCTTAGCTCAGCCGATCATTAAGGCTTGTTGCATGTCTCAAGCCATTGCCTGTTCAATGCTCAGTAATTTGGTGGCTGACGTGAGTGCCATTGTTCCAGAACCGTTCCAAGAAATCGTCCGTGTGGTGGTGCAGCGGCGGCAGCCTGGACCAGACTTCGAGAAGGTACTTACTCAGTAGNGTTCCAAGAAATCGTCCGTGTGGTGGTGCAGCGGCGGCAGCCTGGACCAGACTTCGAGAAGGTACTTACTCAGTAGTTTACTGGTGGCAGTACCGTGCAACACAGGGACCCAGTGATTCATCTATTCATGTGGTTAAATCTCGACCACTCTATACCAGCCCAGGAGGTGAACCTATGAATAAGACTGTCACTTGGGTAGATCATACACCTATATCGTGAGAGTTGGTATTAAAAAGGAATGCTATTAAACTAATAACATATTTTGAACGGATGTGATATACCAAGGAAAAACGTTCACATCATAATTTAAGAGGTTTGATTTTTTACTTTTACCGTGCTGGTAGTCCTGTGTTAAAAAGTCTTGTCAGCAAGAATTTATCTTATTATTTGTGCTACCTCGAATACAAAATTAGTAACTGTTACATGAATTTCTTATTTATCAACTTTTTTGATATGACAGGGCTATTCTGTATTAATGTTGGACAAAATAAAAGGTACTAACATTAAAAAGTAACGGAGAAATATCAGTTTGGACGTAACGAATTAGGTTATAGTAAAAGAATTTTGTTGAAATACTTGCCATGTTCTTTCTAAAAAAAAAAANGTTTGGACGTAACGAATTAGGTTATAGTAAAAGAATTTTGTTGAAATACTTGCCATGTTCTTTCTAAAAAAAAAAAACTGTTGTATTCGACCAGTTCCTCGTATCAGATAATTTACAGTTCTTTGTCTTTATGTAGCACGTANAAAAAAAAAAACTGTTGTATTCGACCAGTTCCTCGTATCAGATAATTTACAGTTCTTTGTCTTTATGTAGCACGTAGTTGGTCATGAAGTCACACGGAGCTCACTATAACCAACACGTCTCCTTAGCCTTAGCTGTTGTTTTCCTCTGTTCATGCATAACCGCGCGACATAAAGTTCACTCAACCAATCAAATATCTTTGCCACGTTGTGAGTAGCGCGGGACGAGGCACAATAAAGATGATGTGCTTTGTGGGAGAACGTAAACACTTACTGTACGTATCAGGTGATTCACACAATACATAGGCCTAAATCCCTACTCAACTCCATCATTAATTTATTACTTCGGCTACACTGAAAATTCAATTACGAAACTTGTTTCCAAACAGAAATTCAAGCAATTGGGCATACACAATGCAGGAACGATACAAATGTTGGAAGTTATAAATATAATGTTTGTTATTCTTTTACAGAGAAAATTTATTAATGTAATATAATAAACAATAATTATCTGCTTATTTTTTTTGAAAAACCAGTCCATAGTGATAAAAAAATTTACGGAACTCGCTACACGCCCCCCTTACCCAGTTAAACAGGAGAATAAAAACAATTATGTAGTATTTTTAAATCTAACTGGATGAGATATAAGACGACCTGAGCGAGACCGCAGATTTGTCTGTGAAGGCAATTTAACGATGCCGTTTGGTAAGTCTCTTTGGCGTCGTCGTTTCTTGCAAATGTCGATGTTACCTTCTGTGTTTCAGTTGGTAAAACTTCTAAAGAGACAAGTTTAAGTATATCTATGGAAATACGTCGTTTTTGACCATTACTGATTTATATATCAAAGAATTTGTCCTGACGACGCAACCCTAGGTAAGGCCCATCATATGGAGGCTGTAGTGATTTGCGTACAGCATCATGACGAACGAATACATGTGTCGCATTTTGAAGATCAGGATGCACAAAAGCCATTTTATTAGTGCATCTTAAAGTGGGTACAGTTTCGAATTTACTGACGGCGTTACGCAGTTGCTGTATAAATTAGTAGGTGCCAGTAGTAGTTGTCTCGTTGAAAAATTCCCCTGGTAGACGTATTGTAGTACTATAGAGTATCTCGGTGCCGGATCGATTAAGATCTTCTTTCACAGCACAGCGAATACCAAGGAGATTTAAAGGAAGTGCTGTAACCCGTGATATATGTCGTTCTAAGTGGCACATGAGAGCGGCTTTCATTGTTCGATGTTGGCGTTCCAGCAAGTCATTCGAATGACGATGGTAAGCTGTGGTGTTAGACGTGTCAATTCCAAACATATTTTTGAATGAACTTAAAAGTTTGCTTTCGAATTGACGTCCTTGACCAGTTGTATTCCGGGGCATGCCAAAACGTGATATCCAACACGTGATAAAGGTAGTTGCAACTATTTCAGCGTTCTGTTGTGCAATCGGAACAGCTTCTAGCCATCTGGTGAATCGACTAACAACAGTAAGCATAAAGCGGAATCCTTCACAAGTTGGAAGTGGGCTAACAACGTCTACATGTATGTGTGAGAAACGTTCACTAGGCACTGCAAAAACAGATATTGGGGAATGCATATGTTTGGTTACCTTGAAGCTTTGACAGTCGATGCAATTTTTCGCCCACAACCTGACGTTATTCATTCCTGGCCAAAAAATTTGCTTGTTACAAATTTCTGAGATGCTCTTATTCCTGGATGGCTGAGTTTGTAAATGTTTTCAAAAACTTTGCGTCGGAGTGTAATCGGAAGGTATAGGCGAATTACATTATTTGATGTCTCACAATAAACTTCCTTGTTTGATTCTGGTAACATAACTTTACTCATGATGAGTACAGGTTTTTGAGAGAATCCTGTAAATCGTTGCCACATTGTTGCTCACACAACTCGTCGTAATCAACAGGTGATGGGAAAGAAGTTTCTTTTACGTGAGACAATGCATCAGCCAGGACATTAGTATTGTCACAAATGTGAAGAATTTCTGTCGAAAATTCAGAAATGTATTCCAAATGGCGCATTCGCCGAGGGCTTGCCTTATCTAGAGCCAGAGGGAATTTGAAAGTCAACGGTCTGTGATCAGTAAGTATCCGACCTTCAATGAGATAGCGGAGATGCTTAATGGCCAAATAGATAGCAAGTAGTTCTCTATAATATGTACTGTACCTATGTTAGTATGGAGTAAGACTTTGTGAGATGAAACTCAGTGGCTGGTCGTAACCATTTTCTACTTGTTGAAGTATTGCTCCCTCTGCTGTATCTGACGCATCAGTGATCAACATGAGATGTGTATCTGACGAAGGATGATTTAGCGTAGTAGCCATCGCTAGGGTTTATTTGAGNCATCAGTGATCAACATGAGATGTGTATCTGACGAAGGATGATTTAGCGTAGTAGCCATCGCTAGGGTTTATTTGAGTTCAGCGAAGGATTGCAATGAAGTATGAGTCCAATCGATATGCATGTGTTGGTTATGCTGATTTTTTACTACTTTTTCTTGCAAAGGTACTTGAATGCGAGCAATTTCTTTAATAAAACGATGATAGAAGTTTACCATTTCTAAAAATTTTCGCAATTCTGAAATAGTAACTGGCTATGGGTTGAATTCCAGCTGCAAAAATTTGTAAACCTAGACATAATAATNCATCAGTGATCAACATGAGATGTGTATCTGACGAAGGATGATTTAGCGTAGTAGCCATCGCTAGGGTTTATTTGAGGTCAGCGAAGGATTGCAATGAAGTATGAGTCCAATCGATATGCATGTGTTGGTTATGCTGATTTTTTACTACTTTTTCTTGCAAAGGTACTTGAATGCGAGCAATTTCTTTAATAAAACGATGATAGAAGTTTACCATTTCTAAAAATTTTCGCAATTCTGAAATAGTAACTGGCTATGGGTTGAATTCCAGCTGCAAAAATTTGTAAACCTAGACATAATAATACTTATGTAGCACCTAACACGCGTTTGTTAGGATTTATGGCAATGCCATATTTTTGTAGTCGTTCAAAAATAATTTTTAGATGTATGAGACGTTCCTCTTCGTTTTTTGAATCGACAAGACCGTCATCAATGTACGCGAAACAGAACCCAAGTCCATGGAGTACCTCATTCATAAAACGTTGGAAGGTTTGTGCGGCATTACGCAAACCAAATGTCATACATGGAAATTCGAACAAACCAAAAGGTGTGGTAATAGCAGTCTTAGGAATATGCTCCTCACGTACTGAAATTTGTTGATAAGTTCTCACCAGATATATAGTAGAGTATGTTGAAGTCCCATGCAGGATACTATTACAATCATGTATGAAAGGATTGGGATATCGGTCTGGTTGAGTGACTGCATTCAATCTTCGATAGTTCCCACATGGTCTCCAGTTTCCGTTATTCTTCTCNGTTGAGTGACTGCATTCAATCTTCGATAGTTTCCACATGGTCTCCAGTTTCCGTTACTCTTCTTGACCAAGTGAAGTGGGCTGGCCCACGGACTGTTAGATGGTGTACAGAGTCCTTGATGCAACATGAACTCAAACTTTTCTTTAGCTGCACGTAGCTTGTCTGGTTGGAGACGCCTACGTCTTGAATAAAGAGGTGAACCGGAGGTTTCAACGTAATGTTCTCCCTTCTGAACTACCTTTGGTGGTAATATAGACTGTCTAATCAGTGCAGGGAATTCAGACATTAATTTATGATACTTGATGTTAGAGTGAATAGACCCAATGTTAGGCGTAGAGTCAGTTATTATATTGCCTACCGTTTCCAATGAAGTTGTACGGTCTACTAACTTTCTCCGTTGTATGTCTACGAGTAAGTCAAAGTATGACAAGAAATATGTGCCAATTATAGGTTTAGAAGTATCAGCTATCTTAAAAAACTCATTTGAAAGAGTGTTTTAGTCCTAAGTCTAAAGACAACAACTATTGTCAGAGATAGTAGTTCCGTTTGCAGCGTACAATTCTCGCGGTTGCTTACTGCGTAAATCCTTGTTTGTTGGTGGAATTGTGGAAATATCTGCACCAGTGTCAATGAGAAACTGAAGTTTGCTTGATCTGTCAACAACATAGAGGCGGTGCATGCTATCTTGTGTAGATTCCACCTAGTCAACACAAGTATTTAGTTTTTACGTCTGAAAATTATTCCAACTGCACGGTGGACAACATTTACGTGCATCCACCTTGAATTTGCCATAATACCAACATAAACCTTTATTCTTGTTGTGTTGATTCAGACTAGGGTACTTTTATCGCCTCCTGTATCGACTGCGATTAAAGCTTGCACCTTCGAGTTGTAACTCTGAATTATTTACTACACGAGCAAACTTATCTGGACGTGCCTCCAGATTAGATTGTTTCGTTTCTGTGTGAGCGCAAAGATAAGGCTCATATTGATTACTTGAAATATTTTTAGTAGAAACATCACATATATAGGGTCCTGTAATCTGAGAGATTTTACCAGCTACTTCTGCCAATTTTAAAAATGTATATGTGCTAGCGGACATAATAGCTTGAGTATGACTGGGTAGCCGTCGTAACCACAAACATTTCAGTAAGGTATTAGAAACCTATCACTAGCTAGTTCTTTCATTTGTCGTACGAGTTGAGTAGGTTTTTTGTCACCAAGTTGTATTTCAAAAATTTTAATCTCTTTTCTTTGCTGTCTATAAATCTCTTTATAAGAGCTTTTTTGAGAGTTATATATTTCTCAGTGCTAGGAGGATCGATTACAATGTCACTCACCGCATTTAATACGTCAGTATCCATAGCTGCTACGATATGGTAGAACTTCATCTCTTCTGTGGTAATATTGCATGTGGTGAACTGCGCTTCGACCTGGCTAAACCATAGCTTCGGATTTGCTTTCCAAAACGGAGGACATCATAATGAAACGCATGCTATTTCTGAGTTCTTGTCTTCTTCGGAATTCATTGTGCGAAACAGTAATAGATCACGTCGTCGGTCACCAGTGTTGGAAGTTATACATATAATTCGAAGCAATTATTGTTTAGTGGAACTTGCGAAATCTTTTTAATGTTTTTAATTCCTTTACAGAGAAAAACATAATGTAATATAATAAACAATGAATGTTTTTTTTTCTTTTCTAACAAAACCAGTCCGTAGAGATAACAAAAGTCAAGGAACTCGCTACAGGCCTAAATCTCTACTCAACTCCCTCATTAATTAATTACTTCGGCTACGCTGAAACTTCAATTACGAAACTGATTTCCAAACAGCAATTTCAGCAATTCGGCATATACAGGATAGGAACGACACAAACGTATTTGACATACTACCTTTTATGCAAAAGAAGCATAATCGGCGAAATCCTCGAAGGTTTTCAAAATTAAAAATTATCGAATTATCGGAAAAAGAAACTTGTGTTGGTCCTTATTATTATAGTTTTTTACGCACTACCGGAATTAAAACGCTTTATTTCAAAACCATGTATAGAGGGTGAAGGGGTAGCCCCTCCGACCACAGAAAAGTAGTTTGAGGCGGGTAGTTTGGGTATCAGGGAAGAATGCGCGAAGAAGGGAGAGTTGGCTTTTGGGCGGAGGAGAAAATCTTGGTCAGGGAGAGTGTTCTTGCCGTTGGAGGCTTCGACACGCAAATTGTTATTGTTTTATGTACGTTGGTCGTAAACCATATTGTTTTTTTTTCAAAGACCAAAAACTACAAAAAAATGTTTTCAAAGTAATTTTGGCAGCGTTCATAGTTACTACGCATGGGCAAGTGTAAAATATACTGTTGAAGAATATGACGGTTTACACTTGGCAGTTAAAAGTACGCAGTTATCGCTGCTAGCGTATTAGTGACNGATACTGTTGAAGAATATGACGGTTTACACTTGGCAGTTAAAAGTACGCAGTTATCGCTGCTAGCGTATTAGTGACCAATAACCTTGTTTGGGAGCCACTCATACAATAAAATTATGTAATTAAGAGCAATAATTTTACAGTCGGTACGAAGCCGAAGCAACTTTAATTTATTTACCGAAAATTGTAATGGCTAATAAAGAACACACGGACTCATAAAAAAAAATTAATTTAATACACTGACTTTGAATATGTTTGAATGTATGCCATAGGCTATAACAAACAAAGCAGTATTTTAAATACAAGATTTATCTAGAAAGCTACTACTCTATCTCCCATGAAATGGAATACTCATAGACATAACCATCCACCTCCACAAACTACTAGAAGTTATTACCACCATAATATATACTCCCTTGCTAGCTAAATCGTGGTGTACACACAACACAAGTTTATTTTGCAATTAATTAAAAAACGTTGTATAAGAATCTGTCTCTGGGAAACCCATTATTTGATGACCAANACAAGTTTATTTTGCAATTAATTAAAAAACGTTGTATAAGAATCTGTCTCTGGGAAACCCATTATTTGATGACCAAAATCCTAAACGCACACTCCATAGAACTAGGCAGAGCCTATGAGAAACCATCGGGAAGGACGAAGTTTGTAAANCCAAAATCCTAAACGCACACTCCATAGAACTAGGCAGAGCCTATGAGAAACCATCGGGAAGGACGAAGTTTGTAAAGTGGGCATGGTTGGAAAAGATATCTGCACTGTTTAAATGGCTCATAAACTTCAGCAACCATCATATAAATAAATGCTGCGTCTGTGTTATGCAGCGAGCTGCTCAGACACACAGATTGATCTCGTTGCGTACGGTATAAGTTATTTAACTGTAAAACGAAAATTTCTTTTGGCAACCTCCCTAAGAGGTGCTGAATATAAAAAATAAATTCATATATATATATATATATATATATACACACTTGTGCTAAACACATTTCATAGCATAGACATTACACATTAGGCAATGCCCCTCAAAAATAGGTTATTACTTTGTTTTTACAACACCTGTAGTCAAAAGCATAATATTCCTGTTTGAAAACAAACAAATAATAAAAACTAACCCTCTTTCAAATAGCAACCGCTACTCTGAAAGAGGTAAATATATGGCCACTAGCTTCTTCAAGATACCTGCGTAATCACACAACGAAACTATTTTTTAACTCTTTCTTGTACGAAAATTCTGCATACTCGTACATTTTATTTGTGGCCTATTTCGACTTTACTATTTTATATATGTACATGTACGTAACGAACATAGTTAGAGATAAATAAGAATTTTCAGCTGCTCCCACATACATTTAACGTTTCTTTCCGAGGTGTAAGCGTTTCAATTTGTTTAAGGAAAGATAATGCTACATAACAATTTTCACGTNATTTAACGTTTCTTTCCGAGGTGTAAGCGTTTCAATTTGTTTAAGGAAAGATAATGCTACATAACAATTTTCACGTGCTGAGTCTTGTTTCTGTGAAGTGGCAATCGCACTGCAAAGCAACAATGTTGGTTCCAATTTTCAAGAATTCTTTTAAAATGTAAATTTTCTCCCTCCCCTTTCAAAAATGTTAATAATTTACAAAAAATATTTAACAGAATGACTGAAAACTTCGCTTATTATTTCGTTAAAAGAAATGCACAACGAGATATCAGTTTCAACAACAAATGTTTGGACCAGGAACCAAAAGAGAGAGGGGTTCGGCCGAGGGAGCACGGGCAACTGATCACTCTCATTTGCTGTTCCGCTCGAGAGGCGATTCACGCCGTGGAAACAATACGCGGTGGAAGTTGCTATAGCACGTAGTGTAGTGGTCAGCAGCCTATAGGAATACTGTAAACTGCGCTATGCTGGGCTAGCGATTATCACGTTAGTTGCCAACAAATAAATGAAGCTGTGCATGACTATTATACAAGAAATTCTTACAAACTTAGAATCAACCAATACTCAAGTGCAGTATTTAAAGTAGGCCTAGTCTCCTCTGGTATATTTATCTTTGATAAGTTCCGGATGATATCGCTGGTTGGCGGGGTTTTCTCGGGGACCTCCCGTTTCTCCCGCCCCTCCATTTCGGCGCTGCTCCAACTCACCTCATTTCACCCTCATCGACTCTTAAGACCTCGCTGTTAAGAGCCGTCCAAATCCCTTCACTCACTCGATCACTCTTTAATAAGTTACCCAAACATGCCATTCTAGAAAATGAATCGCATATATTTAATGAACTAATATGTGATTTAATGGATGCACATTACTTTTATAATACAATAGATATTGATGGAAATCTTTCACAGATATTAAAGCAGTGATTTTGTGACGCAAACACACACAAATGTATATATATATATAACAAATATAGAAATTTATTTTGTAAAACAATGTTATATAATGTGTAATGTTGTGGTTTGTAGAAGTGTACTGACTGAAATATGTAGAGTACTATTTGCACTTAGCTTTATTTATCTTTGTTAAGCTAGTAGGTTATATTTGATACAATTCATATAATATATTGCTTATAAGTAACCAATCCTATATCCAAGAACGTATTTTATAATGGATCATACAAAGGTTTAAAGTAAATAAATAATAAATAAACCATGATTGGGCTTCAGTTAAGAGGGAATGTGAATGCTAATCGCGCCCCCAGGTTACAATACAGTTTTAGCCGCAGTGAGTAAACCGGTTAATGTTATCCCACCAAACAGATCTCTTTACACCAAGCTGTGAAAGCGCCCGTATTTGCTCCCAGTGCGTTCTCCCAGAATAAGAAAAAATGTGCAGCGGTACTTCAATCCTGTTTGCTAAAACGTAGTCATTGTGCCTGTTTAGGTCTTGATCCAGTTAAGAATAGAAAGCAGGGCCAGCAGTATTAAATGTGGACGTGTGGGAAGTAAATGCCAACCATACAGATCAGAAGCAATCGTTTGTGGCATTGATTATGTAGAAAAGAGCTACCAAAAATATTGTTGCAAATTGCAATTCTCAAACTGTACACACACANTTGTGGCATTGATTATGTAGAAAAGAGCTACCAAAAATATTGTTGCAAATTGCAATTCTCAAACTGTACACACACAACACACATACGCACGGATAAAACAAACTTAGAATACTTTTATGTTTTTCAGAAATATTTTTTGCTAAAAAAAAATTTTCAAAAAGAATAGCTGAAAATTATAAGCATAGTAGTAATGAGAGTGTAACTCTAAAGTAAAAGCTGCTAAGTATAATTGAATAAATACAACTTCAATTTTACAATGTAGCTGGCAGGCACTCACTCATGACATGGTAAATAGAACGAACTATGCGAATAGCCGGATAGCTGTCCATGACAATAACAGCATTTTAAGCGACACNATGACATGGTAAATAGAACGAACTATGCGAATAGCCGGATAGCTGTCCATGACAATAACAGCATTTTAAGCGACACTTACAGATTTTTAAAAAAAATTTCCTTCAATTTATGAACTTGTAGGCAATATTTCCTGTATCTCAAGCTGACAGCTGATTATAAGGCACTCTCAAACTGAATTAAACAATACTATAAAAGGAACGATGCTGTGAGAATTCTTCTCCACTTTTCTGGAGTAAGTATGTTTAGCCGATAATCTGAAAACATACAATAGCCTGAAAAAAAGGCAAGATTATCTGTAACCAACATACAAAAATCCAACAAAGAATTCAGCAAAAATTTAACAAACTTAACAAAGCCAACAAGACGATTGACGAAAAGAACGACCAACGAAGTCGGAAGAAAACAGAAAAAAAGCTAAAAAACTTAGAACACAATCAGGACAACACAGACTTACACTGAGGCCGGACAATAATTATTTCCAAAAACTGGATTATACAACGTTGACAACACAGAACTATGCATTTTTATAATATATGTTGACTACAAATAGTCTTTGATTGTTTTTAGTATATATTTTCATTTATACCCCTGTCTAGATTGCTGTGACAACAGAGCTCTGCAATGGCGTATATTCGCAATAATAAGAGTAGCGCTCGCTCCTCCTTTTGCCCTTGAACACTGGTTGAGCGAGGTGGTGTAGAAGTAATCCGCTGGAATCGTATTCGGGAGGACATGGGTTCAAATTCCTGTCCGGACATCCTGATTTAGGTTTTTTTTTCGTTTCTTGAAATTACTCCATGCGAAAGCTGGGATGGCTTCTTAATACAGTCCATGGCCGATTCCTTCCCAGTTCCTGTTTCTCTGGGAAATTTGCTTCGTCTATAATGGCCTACATACAAACCTACCAACCTACATCACCCCGAGCACATCATAGTGGCGGAATTGTTTGACCCTCTAAGAAAGAGAGGAGGCTATGGATTGCGTTAAAATAACTTAGCTCGCCGCACACTGGTGCTATGGGATAAGGAAAGCGATTATAGGCCTACCTTGTTTCGGACCAACAAACTGTATCTAAAATATACAAAAACGCGTTGGAAATCTTTAACTGCTCCGTTTGTTTATATCATTGTATATATTGACTAGTAAAATCTTTGAAGTTGGTAGCATTTGATATATTAAAAATGATCATTGTTTCTTAGAGAGCAAAAATATGACATTCGTGCGAATACAGGCTTTATATCTATAATGTGCCGTGTATCATTTCCTGTGAAGGCTGTTCACGGTAAAGGGAGTAGTTTTGTAATCAACTATTGAAATTATATATTTTTTCGTAAATAACTACATATTTGCTAGCTACGTTACACATGGCATACAGGCTCCTAGTTAAGTTGGCAACGAATTAATAAATTAAGTTTTCTGACTTGACGTTCTGGGAGTTTAAATTTTTAGACACTGAACTAGCTGTATCTTGTTTTATACATACTAGAGCACGAGTCTGAGTATTATTTACAGAATTAGATTCCTAGCAATTGCGCAATTTCTTTTGGATAACGTATGAATAAAGTGATCAGGCCCGTGGTAATGTTAATTTTACATATCGCAGAAGGATGCAAAATGAGTAGTAGAAGTAGATCCTAAACAGGGCTGTCAAAAGTGCTCAATTAATCGTGAACAACCTATTACTTATACACTTAAAATACACATAACTTCGTCACGAAATTAATTTGAACATTTATTACAGCTCAGATTGTGCATAAAAAAAATATATATAGTTAATTTTTATTGGGTTGCAGTTATTTTGAAAGTGTATTATTTAACTGTAATAAGTATTTGGAAATTATAACTTAGTGGATTCAAGGTGATTTTGTTATTTTTCTCGGGGATTTACAAGTCAGTTTTACATCCCAGCTAGCTCAGAGGCAGGCAAGGACTCCACACAAACCTATCTGCGAGAACAGCCACGGTTGCAACACACATATATCGGATGCACCGGATTCTGGAGTGACTTTATGTTACAGCGTTTCTTATTCAAGCTGCGCCTGAATTCTTGAAGTGTTGCTTCCCAACACGGTGAAATTTCGCTGCGTTCAGAGTCTGTAGGCCGCGCCACAGAAAAAAAAGTGCCCTTTGCACCGCTCGGAAGAGCATTTGTTCATACCCGTGCCATCTATTGACAGCTCTAAAATTAAATTCCTGTGTATTCTTCGGCCAGCTACGATCTGGTTTCGTGTTTTACTCCGCGTAGGACGCGCTTCTTCAGGGACACTTGGACACTGGACTCGAAGACTACTAGACACATCGACAGCAGCAGATTTTGTGATATCACAGAAGGATGAAGTCGCAGAGTGCGCATTTATTGGAAATGTAGTTCAGCGCAACGTAGACGACTGGTTTTAAATTTAATTTGGGTGACAGGCAGTGTGCAGGCATGAACACCCTCAAGTAGCNAGCGCAACGTAGACGACTGGTTTTAAATTTAATTTGGGTGACAGGCAGTGTGCAGGCATGAACACCCTCAAGTAGCGTCATTTTAACCCTCCTTTATGGGGAAGTTTTCCTTTTTTTTTTTTTTTTTAAATGTTAGGTCGTGTATCTTATTCCGGTTGGTTTGAATTCTCTGCCTTAAGAGGGTTTTTCTTTCTGGATGGTTTTCCGGGTCGAGATGTGTTTCGAGTTCCGAGTTCCTGTAGTAGTTCCAGTCTCTCCGTGACCTCACATCTCATTCCTCTTATTGGCGTGGGATGACCAGACTTCGCCTTCCCGTCTTCTCGAGTGCGGGGCGCGGCAGGTCCGTAGTTACTGCGTGCAGCTCAACGACCGGCGTGGCTCATGTTGGTGTCTGGCTTTTCGCGGACACGGCACAACAATCACATATCAACATTCTCTAAATAATTTTTGCCAATTTTAGAATAATTAATTTTTTAATAAGTCGCACGAATGACTCTAAAAGTACTATTTTTTTAACTAAAAATTAAATGATATGATTTTATATTAATTTGGCAAATGTAATTTGATATTTATGATGGTGACCTATGGATAGAGACCAGAAAAATTCGCGGATTCATTTCGGGACAAGCTAGAATTCAAGACACGTATGTTAATAAAACTTCAGCCATTGGTCCACACAGTGTTTCACACCTCCTGGGGAGCGCTGGCCCAATCGTCGCCTTCCACTGTGACAGCAGACAACCAATGTTCAGTTGATATCGGCATATGTGTACATAAGACTCCAAAGTCTAGCTTGCAGGTCATTGAACTTGCGAATTTTTCGGGTCTCTACCTATGGAATACAAATAAACTGTCTATTTTGGTCATTAAGGAAATAAATTCCAAATTGTAAATTTTGAATTAATTTTTTTTTCTCAATTTTACAAACTTAAAATATTCTAGAAGGAAATGTATATCTATAAGAGATGCAGCCATGTTTCCATGTCGAAAAATATATATTTTTTTAATTTAATGGAAAATACAAAGGTCACAAATCTACTGAAAATATGTTATTTTATTTAATTAAACTCATTGTGGTAGAAATGGTAGAACAATTCCTATGATTGACCTTTACTTATATAAACAATATTTATTTAGTCTGATGGTAATCTGCTGTTATAATAGTTTGCACCACTGTTTTCCCAGTACGCAATTTACATGTATTTTAATAACATAACAAATGGTAACAGTTTTTTGTTAATAGTAGTGGCACGGAATTTCCTCATATTAAACAGGCTACTAATTAAATGATACGGAGTGAAAAGTTCAGAATGTTGTACCATAAACACTATCCTCGTCTGTACTGATGTTTGTTGCAGTGCTTAGCCTACTGCATGATGGAACACATGGGGATGTTCCACCCATGTGGGACCCTCATGGACACAGCGAACACGGAGCGAGAGTTTGGGCCGTACTTTGACAACCATGAGCAGGGAAAAATTACTCGATGCGTTACGCATGGTAAGATAAAAAGTACAAACCAACAATTATTGCTATTTTTTTTAAAGTTAGCAAAATAAAGCGCAATTTTCTTTATCAGGTATTTTTTAAAAATCCAAGTACAATCTGAAGGTTTATTTNAAAGTTAGCAAAATAAAGCGCAATTTTCTTTATCAGGTATTTTTTAAAAATCCAAGTACAATCTGAAGGTTTATTTCGAAAGTACTCCATTAACCGCAGTCAACCAATATTTTTATTTTCGTATAGGTTTACAGTTGTGCTCCTAACGTAAAAGTGATTATAATACTAATATAAACAAAGTTGTGTGGATCACTTTTGAGTGCGTATCTAACTTAAGTTATGAGTTAAATGTGGCTAAACACGTTTTTCGGAGGCATGGCGAAGGACATGCAAAGCCTCTGTTATGTTTTAAAAACATCTTATCATAATTGAATCTATTTTCCACTATTTTCTCTTGATTTTTTAAAATTGACATATATGATTTAGCGTTATAAAATTGTCATCATTTTGCCACTTCTTTCCACGGATTATTTTTTTTTCTCTGTTTGCAGCAAACAGAATGAGGCTAGGAATAGGCCTGCGTGCTCGCTGCAACAGAGCAACTGCCTTCCTGTCTTGCTTCAACAAGGTGACGGATGTATTGCTATTTTAACCGACTCTATATTCAACTTACGTAGTGTACACAATCGCTGTAAGACAGGAATGATTGAAAGATAATTATTTCAGTATATTCTTGTTGTGTTAGATAAAGTCATCCCATTTGTACCGAGGATTTTACTCCGCGTTATTTCTGGGTCGGAGGGTCCAATAATATTTTCAAGCACATTTTTTTTCTTTTCAGGATTGTTTGTTAATGCAATGATAACTTCGAATAAAATGTGGCAAGGAACATTGATAAAAACTTTGCATGCCGCGAACTGCGTCATAGAAAAATAATGTTTAAATTGATGCCTCAGTTGTAACTGTTGCGTTTCAATATGTTTTGAAGTTTTTTTAAAAATGAGTATGAATAAAATTTTTGTGCAAAGTGCTTTAATGTATACCATATATAACTCAATTAGTTTTTTTTTCAAATCTCTTATAATGACTGGCGAAATAGTAGACCTCTCTTGTAATCACTGGCTTGCAGTAGACTTATCCACAGTAAGTTATAAGATATCATTACTTTGTAAAATTGGACCACTGAAGTCACTAATATGCCTCTAATGAAGATTGAACACTTTTTGCTACTTAGAAGCATTTTTCACCTATTCTGTTTTATAACTCCAAGTACCAAGGTAAAAATAAATCGACGTANTTTTTGCTACTTAGAAGCATTTTTCACCTATTCTGTTTTATAACTCCAAGTACCAAGGTAAAAATAAATCGACGTATTTAACGTCGCTCACACATAGACACCAATGACAATTAAATTGTTGACTTATAAACTAACACGCCCTAGCTACGAATTAGGATTTACTGTATCCGCCCTGGAGAAATAATAGTGCATTTCTGGTCCAAAGGCGCTCGAACTCACTAAGTATGGTAATCGTTTGCGTACCTTTTACTGTTTCCTTAATTTGAAGGGTTTGGTTTTATATTTTATTTAGCCTCATGGTTTTACTTACTTTGTTAGAGCTGCCAAATGTCGAAATGTATACACGGACAAATACGAAGTACAGTATTATTACCTATACCATAAATAGGGTTAGAACCAACAATCTCCCGGGTGTTTGCAGGAGAGCATACCACGCACCACCAGTCAGGTAGTTTAGACATAACAAGAGTGCGCGCTGAGGGGCTGTGCTTGCTCCATACGAGAAATAAAACATTTTCTCCTTTCTCATTTACAGGGTGTTTTTCAACTGACGTGGAAAAATCTGCTGCTCGACGAAGCGGCAAGATGCAGCAAAAAGCTTCAAATAGATGCTTGTAAGTTAATTTCGTCACGAATTTTATATTCACAATATTGAATTTATCATAAAATTGTATGTGTGGAAGACTGAAATTTGAAATTAAGCAAAAGTTTCCCCCTGTAGTTACTCCCGCCCGAAATTTAAACTTGACAGTGAAATTTGTGCCTGGAAGATTCATTTAGCCATGCATTCCGAAAACTTATGACTATAAAGACCATTTCATAATTTTTTCGGTAATACGAAGTTGAGAGCAAAAGTACAGTGGCCTAAATACTACCGCTCAGCTCTTTATTAACATGGTGTAATTATGTGCTCATGAACAGCAATGCACAAATATTACATATCCATAAAAGTCCTGCAAGGGTAGAACAAATTTGAAAGGAAAATAATAGTGTACCACAGCATTTAAATTGACGTGAGACTTGTCTTATAGAGAATATTTCATCGAAATTTGTCGAGTACTTTGTGCGAGATACCGCACAAAATAGATATGCAGGCTGTTCACGGGTAACTGAAGCATGTTTGAGAGCCGCGATTTCTTTCTGTTTTCTGTCCATTCTGTATTCTTCCGCCAAATACGAAAAATTATATTGCCGTGGCGTTGCTTGATTTTCATGTGTTGATCAGATTACCCTGCAAAATCATTAACACATTCAGTTGACGCCACATTTTGTCTATAGTCTGTGAAATAGGAGGAAACCAATTCTAGTTGCCACCAATATTTCACCTTGCCATTCTAAAGATGTAAGTATATAGAATTACTTCTTTTGTAACTCGCAGTCAATATAATTGTTTGTGCGTTAGTCAGTGTTTACGATAAACTGTATGCAGTTAGGATAGCTATTTTTTTCAATGGCAAATTTCAAAAGAATTCAATAAATCTCGTATAGCCTAAACATAAATACTTTTTATTGTTCTAAATATTTTTAATAATTATTAACAATCTCATTTTTATCCAAAAATATTATGATGTACAAACGCAGAATTTACGAAGATTTTATTATTAGTGCAGTTTTCCTACATTTGATTACTATTGAATTTCNTAGTGCAGTTTTCCTACATTTGATTACTATTGAATTTCTTGTTCTCATTTGATGGCCCGGCTTACATGCCTTTAAATTAAATGAAATGGCTTTATTTTGTTCTTAACTGTAGAAAATTCATGAAAAGGGTTTTTAAGTACTGATATGGTTGCGCAATTTGTGAGCTAAATAATTTCCTATTAAATATGCTACGGCGAAAACAAATTTTAAATTTGTAGGAAGGAACTTTTTCTGCAGTAGTGTCTCCAGTTTATAACATTTGAAAATCTACGACAACGGAAATATAATATCATATAAGCCAATGACATGGACAAGGCTTAATTCACCTTGTTTGTAAAGACTGATAAAATAAAATAATGCATCCTAATGATCAAAATTAACGAAAAAAGATGCCTTTGTAAAAAGTAGTGACGGTAGATAACCTGTATTTAAGCACGTAGTTTTATGAAATAATGAAATTACGTACACATATTGTGAGGCACTCAGAATTTAGAGTTGGGCATTATATTATCTTACATGGCATAGAGCAGGGAAAGATTGATACAGATTTTACCTTGCTATCGTAACACTTAATTTGACTGTTTCACAGAGGAGACAGACGGTGTTGTGAATTACTCTCTGATCGATACACTGCACTGGTAAATTCGAGTTTATAAAACAAAATAAGACAATGTTTTGTTTGGTTATTTTGAAAGCAACACCACTGTACATTTTTCAGAAAAATTGAATTTTTCATTGTTTAGATGGTAATAGACATGACACGTATGTCATTTACACAAATATTACTAATATAAACCTTGTAAAACAGAGCTTTTTACATACACACGTCCAAACTAACAAGCCACTCAAATATATAATGCAAATACATCCTTACATAAATATGAACAAACCTCGCTTATGAAACACTATTTAACAGCATAAGAATTTTACTTATAAAAAAATACAGTACTTGATAATTTAAGAGTGGGTAAATAATTTAATTTATATTGCTCAGGAGAATGCATCTATTAAATTTAACTTCNGTACTTGATAATTTAAGAGTGGGTAAATAATTTAATTTATATTGCTCAGGAGAATGCATCTATTAAATTTAACTTCGCCTTTTATAATTAATATTATAACTATAAAACTGACTTTTAAGTGAAGTTTACTGTGCATATAGTCGAATCACGTGTTTTCAAATTAGTGTAATCACATTTCACGTGCTACATTTTTAAGCTTAAGATGTAACGCGTTTTTCAATTTGAATTCTCTTTGAGTAACGTTCGTGTTGTTCTATAGTAGGTCATCGTACGTGAGTTCGTTGCGTTCAATAATAACAGATTATATGCTTAATCTGATACGAAAACAGGTGCCTTATTTACGGTGTTGTCAGTTTTTCTGTTAACTCTACGCACGTTAGCTAACGATTTTTTGTCGATTTCGTACCCGTTACAGTTATACAAATAATGTAACTGAAGTTTTGATATTAATGTGAGATCTTTACTAAATATATAATAGTAGAAAAAATTATAAATATTTATATTTTTTATTGGAGAAGTTCATTCTTCCAAATAATCAAATTTTCTTTTACTTGGTAAAAAATAAAAAACTGGATCCATACGAATATCGTTACATAATTTTCTATTATGTATAACTCTATAGTTAGAATAAAGTGTACTATTGAATGGTCACGTCAGAAATACGTGGAATNTAATTTTCTATTATGTATAACTCTATAGTTAGAATAAAGTGTACTATTGAATGGTCACGTCAGAAATACGTGGAATTTTTCTTTTTTAGCGTGGGAGTTGACTGTGGTCGACTACATAATAGATCGGAAAACAACAGATGATAACTTCCCAGAGGTAAGTAACAAACATCTACAATAAGAGAATAAAATTAAAATTATAACTTATATATATATATATATGTATATATATAAACTTTGACATTTAAAATGAATAGGCCTATAGGCAGTGACTTAGTTANTTATATATATATATATATGTATATATATAAACTTTGACATTTAAAATGAATAGGCCTATAGGCAGTGACTTAGTTACAGATTCTGTATTAAGAGTATTAATACATAATATGTACGTTGCATCGATAGTCTTTGCGTGCTTATTAAAAGTGATCATTCATCTCATAACGCGCCATATCGTTACGCTATGAAACAATACTCAAGATAAGTAAATGTGGATGAAGAATCTCGCAAGGTGGATGTGATGTCGCGAAGGGATGAAATTAGGCAATGTGTACAGTGAATGTATTATACAGCAGAAGTGAGGGGAACTAGAGCACCTGCTCGAAGCAAACCTTCTTGTGTAATCCTGTTCATTTTACAAATTCCGAACAACGGGGATCTGCCACAAATTCGTAGCGGTTGCATGTCGTCATGGTAGCCATCGCAGCATCAAGGTATGTCGGAAAGGAACACAGATCTGCCTGCAGTATAGTTTTATGTCTGCAAGGGAGGCAGTTTTTCGTGCCATGCTACTTTGTATAGTGCTCCCGACTGTTCACATTGTGGTTATGCGACCCGCTCGACAGACACTCTTCGTTGGTTGCCGCATCTCAAGGAAGACCGGTAGGTTGGCGTCAAACAAATGTTTCATACTGCATGTGCGCCATGTTCTATAATATTCATGTGCCAGATGTGTAGAGGTTGTAGAGGAATACAACAGAAGTGAATTGTCCTCTGCCAGAAGTCCTCATGACTGTTCTTGGCTAGCCAAATTTACTGGAGGAGTTAAGCAGCACGCATCTTTAATCTTAGTCCGACTCGTTAGGCGCTTTGTGCTCGCATTTGTTACGAAATACGAAGATTAGAACGAAACCGAGGCACGCGAACTCTAGAATTACGTAACTGCAGGCTATATACAAAATGTTTTCGAAATTTCATCCAACTGTTTCTACGCAGGCATTGGATAGGGGAACAATGCAAGCATGTTAAAAAATACCATAAGATATTTTACACTTAGCACAGAAGTTCAATAAACAATGGCTTTCAGAAAAAGTAGTTTGGAATAAAGTCTCATGATTTTGCAGACGAATTGATGACTCCGTCCTTTGCATGACATCGATCGAGAAAGAAAGTACCGAGATGGTATCCACTAGTAATGGTAAAAATGTATTCGAGCCCCATCATGTGGTAACCGCATGCAGTATTGTACAACATGTTCTAACATCGGCTAAACTTCTTAAAAAAACCCCGATATGCTTACTGGTGACCCGGTTTCTTTACATCGACGTTATTAATCACCCACACCATGGTCCGAAGTTTTGCTGTAGTGTTAACAACGCCGTCATTAAACTGTGGAGCTGTGGAATATGGTCTCCTGGAGTAATGGGTCACGGTATATGATCTGGCAAAGGATGTGCATGTTTTAACTTGATGGCTGTATGGCGAAATATATTTACCTGCAAACGTGGTGTCGGGAAAGAAATTAGGTAGTGGTAGCATAATGGTTTGGGGCGATTTTTTGTTAGTTTTTGGTCCATCCATTTTAATAGATGGAGTGAGGAACTTTCGGAGTGTACCAGAGTACCAAGACATTTTGAACAATAGTATGCTTCCCGCACTGTAGCTACAGTTTATAATAAGCCCGTTGATGTTTCAGTACGATAATACTTCTGTTCTCAAAGCAAGCTCAATTGCATGTTGGTTTAAACACAATCAGGAGGGAGTTTATAGACCCGACTTGAACACATCAAAACATATTTGGGATAAAATGGGGCTTCACTAGCATGCCATACAAACTCGATCAACAGGCAAACTTCAGTTTTCCTACGTGCTACAAAAATAACGGGTACAAATTCCACAAGATGAGCACGAGAACTTAGTGCAATTGTAGCCCGCAGGGTTAAATCTGTAACAACAGCACAGAGAGGTTCGAAATTCTTATTGTTACACACTTGGCGCCTTTACAACCAACAGCAATCGGTGTCCATTGACTTTTGACCACGTATTGTACACTGGCATCAAATAAAAATCTGTTTATCAAAACGTTCACCCTTGTTGGTAGGGGACAAAGTAATGCTGTAAATGAGTATTGAAGTAATGATACGCTCTAATCCACTTTTAGGTATCGAGAAAATAACAATAACGTTAATTTTATCGTCACATCATTACAAAAAATATGACTGAAAACATTAATTAATTAATGTTTATAATCTAGAATTTTCACTCGACACTTTTATTATTCTAAGCGAATAACACAAAGCTACTTGACTCTGCCATGTAAATTTGTACACCAATTTTTTCATAGCTTAACCCGCTATATTTAAACTGCATGTCACTTCCATAAAATATTCAGTGATTTGCAAACCACTGATCGCTGGAGTCCCTTTACCGGCAGTATTTTCGAATTTTTATATAATTCAGCAGTCAGCAGTCCTGCAGTAGGTCGCCGGCAGTCGAGAGTTGGCTATTAATGTATGTACGAGCATATACGCATTGGCTTTCACAATGAACAGTCGCGCAGTCGGCAGTTAGTAGTCATTCAGTCCGCCCAAGATAAACTTTATATTGAACTACCAACTGCTCGATTGCAAGTTGTTGCGAGCCGATCAGAGTTCGTCATACTTACAATTACATTTCCGACATTTTCTTCCGGAATAAAAAAAGATATTTATAAACAAACAATAAAAATATAACCTTAAAATAAACACTCTAAATAATATTATATATGTATACATAATTAAATATTATATATGTGTTTATTTATATATATACATACATATTTGCATTTTACAGATCCGGAATTAGATAAAAGTTAAATTACGAGAGAATATTTAANCAGTCGAGAGTTGGCTATTAATGTATGTACGAGCATATACGCATTGGCTTTCACAATGAACAGTCGCGCAGTCGGCAGTTAGTAGTCATTCAGTCCGCCCAAGATAAACTTTATATTGAACTACCAACTGCTCGATTGCAAGTTGTTGCGAGCCGATCAGAGTTCGTCATACTTACAATTACATTTCGGACATTTTCTTCCGGAATAAAAAAATATATTTATAAACAAACAATAAAAATATAACCTTAAAATAAACACTCTAAATAATATTATATATGTATACATAATTAAATATTATATATGTGTTTATATATATACATACATATTTGCATTTTACAGATCCGGAATTAGATAAAAGTTAAATTACGAGAGAATATTTANATTTATATATATACATACATATTTGCATTTTACAGATCCGGAATTAGATAAAAGTTAAATTACGAGAGAATATTTAAATCGCCCTTTCATGGTTAATTTTACGATAGCCAAATTTATATTTGAAAACCTAAAACACGACAACATTACAGTCCGAGGTATATCACTTATAAAAACATTTTGCATTTTAGCACTTTTGTAAGTGAATAATATTAAAAGTATGTTAAAATACCTACAACATGTTAGATAGGATTTATTATTTTTAGAACGAGATTTTTAATTTAAAAAAAAAACAGTTATATTTACAACAATATTTTGTTGGCTGCTCATTGCGAACAATACATGGCTGACTGCCAGCTGCCGACTGTGGACTGCGAACAGCCTACTGCTCTCTCTGAAAGGAGCGTGAGGCTTCCTTTTGAAGGCACATTACGGAGAAGGAAGCTGTTGATATCTTTTTTCAAGGGATGTATGACGAATGTGAATATATGTGGATATGTGTGTGCATACGTTGTACAGACACACATACTTCTTGAGGTATACTGTAAAAATCATATTGCAGGATATGGTATTGTCAAAACCAGAAATACGAAAATAACTTACAATAAAGATGCATCGCACACTAATAAATCAGGAAAAAATTACTCTGGTTTTGTAATGATATAATATAATTCCTGTAGACATGTGCTAAGCTTTATTAAATAATAATTGTGCCATAAAAATCCATGGCAGTAAAAAGCGGCTGGCGTATTTGAACTATTTATAAATAAAACGCATGCAAAACTTAAGTAATAGCTATTTAAGGGTTTTGATTATAGAGAACAGTCATTTTTGTCCAAATGGAAAATAATATAAAAGCTCTTGCCGGCAGTTTTTTTTAAAACATAGTATCATTTTTATAGCATCCGAAGCATGTTTTGTTTTTTGAAATATTAAGAAGCACTGCACACGCAATATGAATAACGGTGACATATCTAAGGGTAACTTACGTCTGTATAAAAATAGGGGTAAATGGCTTAGTATGGTAATATAATTAAGTTGCGTGTACAAAGAAAATATTTAGCTGTGCTTAATCAGCATACAATGTAAATGAGTGNTATGGTAATATAATTAAGTTGCGTGTACAAAGAAAATATTTAGCTGTGCTTAATCAGCATACAATGTAAATGAGTGCTAATTGTTATGATCGTGATGTATACAAAAATAAAACAGAAAATTTACTAATCTGTTTGCAGGAACTTGTTCTTTCAAAATAGCTGTGAAAATATTGAGTTAGAAAAACTGCTGCTCTTCGACAATTAAGATTACTTTCAAATAATATACTCAGAGAATGACATTTTTTACTTGCACAGTCCTAATGAAAACCGTGGAAATAGTTCAGTGTAAATTGATCACAAAACGACAAACAGTTCNTATGGTAATATAATTAAGTTGCGTGTACAAAGAAAATATTTAGCTGTGCTTAATCAGCATACAATGTAAATGAGTGTTAATTGTTATGATCGTGATGTATACAAAAATAAAACAGAAAATTTACTAATCTGTTTGCAGGAACTTGTTCTTTCAAAATAGCTGTGAAAATATTGAGTTAGAAAAACTGCTGCTCTTCGACAATTAACATTACTTTCAAATAATATACTCAGAGAATTACATTTTTACTTGCACAGTCCTAATGAAAACCGTGGAAATAGTTCAGTGTAAATTGATCACAAAACGACAAACAGTTCNATTTTTACTTGCACAGTCCTAATGAAAACCGTGGAAATAGTTCAGTGTAAATTGATCACAAAACGACAAACAGTTCCGGTTAATGAAACGGTTATGTCAGTAGGCAAGTCCCCGAGTAACGTGGTAGACAAATGTAAGATGAGGTTGGAATAGATGCCGGCCTGTCCGTAAACAATTTTTCAAGGGTTGAGGCCAAACGAAAGTCGCAATCATTTTATAACACGCGTTTAGGTAACACAGCCATGCCGAATCAATACATTTTTTTCCTCGAGTAGCCTAAGAAAGATGGTTTAAAACAGTTCTTTGTGTCAGCGTTATTTCAGCGATACCTGCTGCATGCAACAAAGGTTCACGAAAGAGTACTTAATACCTGAGAAAATTTAGCAGCTGCCTGATTTTAATAAAAGTAGCATATTCACTACAATTTCGCAGATATTGCGTGGCTTCTCGACGACAGCGTGTCATTAGAGACAGGACAGGTTCCTTGCACAAATAGGCACGGGGCAGGAGTCGGCCATAGCGTGTATTAAAAATCCATGTATCTCGACATTCGCCCGTAATGGAAAACCGGAATCAAAATTGACGAACTAGGAATTGAATCAGGCTCCTCCCAAATTAAAATCCATTGCGTTATAATTGCGTCAACTTTCTCGGTATTTTGTAATTAGAGGAAATCCATTTCATCCCATTTCATCTTTGCATTATTTTATTTCTCTAAAGCACCAGTTGTTTCATTTCACAAAGCAGCTCTGCTGGTCACGGCATATAGAATATTATGATTGATCTCAAGAAGATTTTTTTATTTGGGATTATATGCCAATATTTATTGTTTCAGTGCCTACTGCAATGCATGTTCAGAGAACTGGGGATGTTAGAAAACTCCATGGACCTCTTGTCAAGTGAAAATACCCTCGAGAATATCGGGTATTATTTCGAAGAAGCAGACAAGCACAAAATGGTTGACTGTGTCAAGGAAGGTTGGTATCCAGAATACGTCACCATTTATTATTTTTAACCTTCGGAACACTCTTAATATCTTTGCAGAAATTAATATGGGAAATTAATTTATTTAGAGAACAGAAAGAGCATTGCTTGGTTCGATGAAAGTAATGAATTTTGTTCAGTAGACTTTTGAACTGCTTTTGGCGTGTGCAATTATATCGATGTTCTGACAATCCTTTTTGCAGAAATTTTTCAATTTAATATAAACAAGTTTAAATGGCTACGGTAGAAGCAGAGAAAGTTACTGTGGAGAAAGTGAAAGAAACAAAGTTTTATGCCACTGCATTAAATTATTTTACTTCGTGATCCTTATAAGTTTTGTGTAATTACGTTGTATCAACACCGCTGTCCGTTATTATCTCCCAATATTATCGTCGGTGTCTTTACTTAGGGNTTTGTGTAATTACGTTGTATCAACACCGCTGTCCGTTATTATCTCCCAATATTATCGTCGGTGTCTTTACTTAGGGAAATTTACACCGTCATTGTTACAAATTATGAGTCAATTTCTGTTGTTAACAGTAATGTGTTAAAATAATATTCAAGCTCTTAGCATTTCTATGTTAATATATAATAGCANCAATTTCTGTTGTTAACAGTAATGTGTTAAAATAATATTCAAGCTCTTAGCATTTCTATGTTAATATATAATAGCAAAAAATAATACTTATCACTCTTATCACACAAAAGGATGAGATTGTGCGCTAAAAAACTCCTTGTAGATTCCAATGAAATTGAATTCCCGGCATATTTATTCGACATTATATCTGACACCAATAATAGTCTAGTATAATGTATTCACGGTAACTTCAAGATTTTCTGAAGCCCTGCTAAAGATCTACTTTCCAGCCCATTTCGTATCCTTCTGCCAAAGGGTAAACAAACATTGCCATGTGGCAGTCACATGGCAATGTTTACATGCAATGTTTACATTCCACTGTTTGTGAGTACATGTGTTCGTACATGCACGTACCCATCATAAAAGTAATGTATATATTA